>LS997563.1:24816896-25386896 GCA_000469685.2 Haemonchus contortus | reverse complement strand
CTGAACAGTATGGCCGGCTTTGGATTCTACACACACAGTCCAGCTCCGCCGCCTGTTTCTCTTTCTAAACTCGAACGGCCTAACTCCGAGGGAACAATTTTGCATGTGCCGCGTCCCCAGTAGGCGAAATCTACACCTGACACCTACTATAAGTGATCGCATCATGCCGCCTGTACCCCTTCGAAATTTAAACTCTGAAGCGATTTCGTGCATGCCCTACCCCTAGTGGGTGAACTCTATTTCTGCAACCTACTCTCAAAATCCCCATCTTGCCGCCTGTACTCCCACCAAATTTGAACGCTCAGGTACTCGGGAACAGGGACTACATGCTTCCGTTTAAGGAACTCTTATGACGCGCCACACCTTCCATGGGCGTAGCCTAGATCAGATCGTGTGCCCCTGAGTAGTTCTACTTAATGCCCTCACTTGTTCCAAACTGGATAATCTGTTTCACTTCATTTAAAGCGTAGGCACCATATAAGGTGGTGATAAGCACATTAAGAGACAGAAGGACAGGCAGACGAACGGACATCTGTGGTTTGTATGTAAACTGGACGCGAAGTGATCTCAGTCGTACACAAGTTTCCACACCCCCACCACCGCATATTGAAGAATCACTTCGTTGCGAAATATTGGTGCCTATTGTGATCTAAAAAAGATGTTGATCACTTTTTCAAGTCACAGTTTCCTCACTTTTGGAAAAAAGGCATAATTGTTTTGGGCAGAGGATGAGAGTATGGTGTTGATCTCTTTGTGAATATATACGAAGGCACAGCTCACGATAATCTTAGGTAGTCCAGTTTTAGACGAGTAATGGAAGTGGTAGTTTAGAGGAAAGCAAAATTAGCGAAGGAAACGCGAAAGTCGGCGTATTCCGGTAAATATAAGGCTTCGAAAAGAGGTAAAATCAGGGGTCGAAGAAAAATTTTAGAAAGAAGCCACATGGAAAGGATGTTTTGACGGTTACGTGACTACTTAAACTTTTTCTCCGCTCTTTTTCTTGCAGTATTATGCTTTATGAAGAACAATAAGTATAACAGCCGTTACTCATTATCATGATCAGTTCACTGCCATGGGTTTCGAGTGGTTTTCTATTTAAACCGTAGTTTCAGGAAGCTGAGCAACCAGAACTGCCTTCCACAAATCGCGAAGATCCTATTATGCGTTCTGCAGCTGGCTTGGGCGATTTTGAGCCGCCTTCACAAGTCATAAGCGCTGGAGAATTGCAGATGGGTAAAAAGAAAGAGAAGACGCAGAGATTGGAAAACTTCCAGTAAGAATACCGTACAGTTATTTTGAATTTTCCTCCAGGGTGTCCTCAAATTATGGGCGCCTTCTCATTGCAATATTTTCTAAGCTTCTAAGCTGAGATTAACAACGAAGTCTATATGCATGTTTCCTTTCATTATGTGCAACAGCAAGCAACAACCATAAAGGATAAAGGATAAAGTTTTTGGCGTTAATCAATCCCGTTTGAGGGATGCGCCCCCGCACTCGACTTCCATTCAGGATCGTAGTGGCGTAATGAGTGCGTATGTGGCCTATACAATGACTTTCGGTGGCCAGCCGATGTACAAGTCAATGCTTTTATCCTCCCAGACGAGTCTGGTACCAATTCACCGACCCCGGAGGGATGGAAGGCTTGGTTGACCTAGGCGGGCATCGATCCGGGATTCGAACCCCTGACCGTGCGTGTGATATAGTGCGCCACTTGCCACTCTACACCACCTCCGCCCTTGGTAAAGCAACAACCATATTTTGGAAATCTATCATGAGTATGGATAGGGGCCCAAAGCTCCTCGCATGCTGTACGCATGCGGGCGGGGGTGTACCCTTTACTAATTCTCTCCAGCGTACCTTTAACCTTGCTTTCAAGGACCCCAAACTGCGATGGCAAACCAGACTAGTTCCTTTCCAATCGAGGACTTCAAGGATTAGTCAAGTGAATCAAAGTCGGGAGAGCAGGATAGCCATTCCTGCAATGCGATGCGATTGAAATCGTGCAGCTGGCGTCGGCACTACTCTTAGACGAGCTTAGCTTTGTGAACTGGAGCACCGTTTGCTCGAACGACCGAGGAAGGAAGCGGAATCGAACCAATGCATTTGGCTGTTCATAGTATGCCTTCAAGTATGTATCTTTTACAGCTTCAGCCCGGCACCGACTAAACCAACGTCGTTTTACCACTGCCTATGGCTTCCTCATGAGCGTCCTTATTTTGCTATTCTTATAGCGGCTTTTTTGGCGAAAGATTGCACCTTCGACGTTTCAATCCGGAACGCAGTGGCATCTTTCATAGTCCACGATTTCGCGAGCGGCCGGTCGCTAGCGACTGGTCGCGGACTATGAAAGCAGTCAGTGGTTTTATTTGTTGAGAATTGGCTTTCTAGTGACTTAAAATATGCAATGAAGGGATTCATGGCTTCATTCAAATGAATAGCACCCTTCTGCATTTTTGTACCTACGCTGTTTGTTGAGCTCGGGAATGAAGTGGCATTTTTGCATACCATATGAATGGCAATGAAGCCTATGACTGACAATCCGCCCCTTCGACAACTTTGCTAAGTCCTGCTCTATTGCCGTCCTTTCGATGGGTCACGCGGATAAGTTCGACTGACAAACGAACTGGTTCAATGGCCCTTTCCCTTTGAAAACGCTAATTTTCTATCCCCACGGACTTTGCCTTTGGTGAATCTGCTTCTCTGTATCTTTTATCGACCTCGTGAACGATTAATTTTGGAATCACAAGAAGTTTCACTATGCTCTATCAACTCTTGCATAGAAATGATTTCAAGAAAACTTGCTGACTAATAGCGAATGAGGTGAAATTATATCTGCCTCGAAAGTTTCTGAGCTTTAGCGCTCATAATTTTGGGACACCCAGTTCACGGTGTTCTCCCAGCCTTCTTCCAGAACATCCGGCTTTGACAACTTTGCTGGTAACTTCTCATGTTTTTGAACTCCAGGATCACGGGTTTCGAGGCTGAAGGAATGGAGCTTGTTCGCCGAGATCACTTCATTTACTATCCGCGAGAACTGCATGTGCGAGTTCATGATCGCGGGGTTCTTGCGGATTTTCCACCACCAATAAGAGATGCTAGTGGCATTCCAAGTAGGTCGTTTTGTTGGTTCATATTAGCTGATAGCTATAGAAAGCATGTTGAAGTGTTTGCGCCTTCTATTGGTAAACTACTTCTTTATGCACCATGAATTCTGGTGTAAACGAGTGAAGACTTATAGACTTCTTTATGATACTCATTTATTAAGTTCTTCAGGCTGGTGGCTTCTTGACGGCGGTTCTCTAGTGCCTGTATTAGCACTCGGTTTGGAGAAGGGCGACACATTGCTAGACGTCTGCGCTGCTCCAGGAGGAAAAAGCTTGCTAGCATTGCTAACGAAGCTACCGGGTGAGTACTCAGTAGTGAGCAAGGTTTAGTCGATCTCAAATGCGTGAGACACTAGTGAAGTGAATCCTCAGCGCTGCTGGTAACCTGAGTGTATATCTATTTGACATATATATGAAGTTGCAGATCGGTGCAACTTAAAAAAGGGGTGATATAATATCTACCATCACGGACAGTGTCCCTGAATTTCATCGGTGCAACGTAATCCCGTAATCGTAAAGCATGAACTCATTTGAATTCTGCTTGGTGTCTGCTTTTCCATTGAGTTTTACAGTACAGTGATTTGAGGATGAAATAATATTTCTGTAAAAAAGAAACCTACGTGTGTTGTCTGAAACGAGTTGACTACGACTGTAGACATCTCGCAATGCAGATCTTGAAGTGACCTCAGAATTTTCCATCTTAAATGGAGATGTTGGGATTCTCGGATTCTGGAGGCTGAACTACATCTCGAGAATATAATCGATATAATGCAACTTCTGAATCGTCTGCTGGACATTTTTTTCGGAAACAACCTTGCAAGAGCATTTCTCGTCATTCCTACATTTTTCTACAGTCGTTTTTTTTTCCTACATTTTTTTCTTTCATTCGTGGGGAGCTAGTTCGAGTTGCAAGACTTTACACTTCCCTCCACTGGTTTTACAATGGACGTGACCAGAGGTGGCATTGTATTTTACAAAGGGGAAGTTCTAATAGCAAAAGAAAGTTTTAGGTCAGCATATCCAAGCATTGACGCTGTAAACCAGTTCAATGGCTAGAAAATGAGTGTGAATATGATAAAGATTACCATTTAGGTTCTGTTCTTCAAAACTTTCTACATCCTTGGCCTCCCGCCGCGCAAGTGTACAGGCGTTTCGATTTTGGGTACTTGTTTTGTGACGAGGTTTCATTCTGATGCATTCTTTTACTGGCCTAGTGCTCTGTAATTCTTCCAAAAATCTATAAGAAGCAGAACCCAAATTAAAGAAACTGGGAGGCTGTTCCCCGAAAAGAACGTCAATCTCAAATTTTGGGTAGGGTGGACTACAAACCTGAGGGATTCGCTCAGTCGAGAAGTCAAGAATGGCGTATGAAAATATGCCTCATTAACGATCCCCCCTCAAATCCGAGCTACGAAACTGAAGAAACGACCTTGTTTTGAATTTCAAAAGAAATGCACAGGACCGTTATTTTGTTGTGTTTTCACTTGCAGATATATGTATTTGCGCCAAAGGCCAGTTCACGGTAATATTGATTATCTACTTCAAGTGGGATCCCGGAATCCATGGTGCAGAAATGTACATGGGTGGCAAAGCTCAAATTTGATGGATTTTGAAAAATATGTCTTTAGAAAAGTTACAAAAAAGAGGGCTGTGCGAGATGGCCTTCTGGGTGTCTCTCACTTTAGCGTACTATTTATATCGTCCTGTGAATAGCGCACTTATAGCAAGGCCGGCATAATACGGCCACTTTGAGAGTGTACGTCGATCGTTGTGGTTTTGGAGCGCTTATTATGTTCTGTCTAGGATTTTTTGGTACAACAACGGTCCATGTACTACCTTGTAGTTCATGGACTGTTATTGTACTACCACGGATTCATTCTAGCGCGGAGGTTTTTCCCTCTCGAGAATCACTCTTTTCACTCATGAGTGCCTCTGCGTATGGTTTAGCAAGTTTGTAATGTTTTAGACTTTTGCTTTCCGAAACAGGCGCAGAGATGCCCACGCTGAGTAACCAAGAAGAAAGAAATATCTTACTCAAGTGTTCGCTCCTTCACCATCTAGTATCACGCATTTTGATAGTTTGTCATGTCTCAGAAGACATTTGACCTTTTTAAAGTACAAAGTAGGCGAGGCATTGAGCTTTGATAACCGCTGCTTTCAAGATTTACCACGTACTCGTCCAGATCATGGAGTTTTTAGAAACTCTCTGACTTATTCCATGAAAACAAGGGCGGTTTTTACTGACCTATAGGTTAGTGCTGACTTAGAGATATTGGTTCACCTCACTTTCAGCTTTTTCCTCTTTCGTTGACTACGTGTGAGAAAAATTCTGCGGCGGGCAGACATACGTGCGAACATGCAATTCCACAGACCAAATAGCATACCGGCAAATCAATTTCGGGTGTTGTCCACCATGTCTCGTGTTCAGGAAGTCTTCTGAAAAAACGAAGTGGAATCTCAGATAGGAAATCCCTGCAATTTCTTCTCATTGATTAGTATGTATCGGTGCTTGCTGCACTACTTCGGAACAGCCCCCCCCCCCCCCACGCCGTGTCAGCAGTCAGTACACAGAGGAGCGTACATTACCAGACCCGACCGGCGTGACCGTTCTGAAAATCCCTAAATGGATTCGGTTGGTAGCAATCTTTTTTTAGTTTCAAACTGTGACCTAATTCATTTCTGATTCACTTCATTTCATTCTTTTCTTGTCCGTGAAAGACCACTTATATTATTTCCCTCAGTGGGTTTGGAGTGTTTTGAATTTTGTCTGAAAGATTTGCTGGACAAACTGTTCGAATGAGCAGGTTTCACTAATTCTGTGATGTCCAAATAAGTTTTTTTTTACACAAAATTCACTTTACAAGTTGATTTTTATAACTTTCATGAAACTAAATCTGCCGTCAGTCCCCTCAGGAGACTTGTAAAGTACCTCAGATAAGATTCCTGAGGCGTAGAGGGCTTAGGAAAAGCTTATTCTAATGAAAATCGGGTTTCACTTGTTATGAATTCGTGTCCAATTGCAGGCAAAGTGGTATGTAACGACTTCAAACTTGCCAGACTAGGCCAGCTTAAACGAGCTTTGTCAACGTATGTCCCTGTGGGTGATCCTGCCGCGGACATCGTTATTTTGAAGAGACAAGATGCTAGCAATCTGGCAACTTGGGATGAAATTGATGTCTATGATAAGGTTTGTAGTAGAAAAGCTGTGTAGAAGCAGAATTATGCGTGAGCCTCCAGTAATGGAGAAGGATTTGAAATTCTCAGGTATTGGCAGATGTCCCATGCTCGACAGATCGACTGGCAGTGAATCAGGATGATGGGAATATGTACTCTCCTCGGATGACCAACGAACGTTTGAACTTACCGCAATTGCAAACGAAGATCCTGATGTACGATTAAGGTTTCGCTTGTAAGAGTCGTGTGGCGAAAAAAATTCTGCTACAAAAAATCGAAGCTTTAAAAAGTTCCATAAAGAATGTGGACGCGCTAGCAAAAGTATTCCCCGGACAACCAACACATTAGAAACAAGGGCACGCTCGTGGGATTGCGCAAAGCTACTATCAATGGTCAAACCGATTCACGTCATCTTCTACTAGGCACGTCAAGGGAATTATGTGTGTAGGAGATGCTGAGATGCTGACATGCTACTTTATCACATCACAATTACTTATCACAATTGTCCGTGTGATTAAGTAGTTGTGCTTATCGACCCTAATATGAATATTATAGGATCATTATAGTCGACTTCAGCTCAAAGGCTAAATGTTTCTGATCTTATACCTTTTGTTTAGTATTGTCAGTTAGTTAATGTTTTTCAGTGCGGTTCGCAATGCTCATTTCATGAGAGGTTGGGCTCTGTAGGAAGCATCGAAATACCTAGAAAAAAAAACATGATTTCGGAATAATTTCAAGCTTTCGAAAACGGCAAATTTGTCACGACACCTGTCGAAACAAATGCTTCACCATGAAAAACCGTTCAGCCAGAGAAACACTTAATAAGCATGAAACATACATACTGTGATTCAGAGCTTCGGTATACCTTCACTTTCAATTAGGCTTCCTCGACTTTACATTGGGGAAAACTTCTTTGTGACCATCAGAAATAACACGCTCCACAGAAAGCCAGAAAAAAGCTTTGATTTCATTTTGATATTTCATATAGTAAATATTACTTTCTATCAGAATGGTCAAAAAGAACGAATTCAAGCAATGTTCAGAAATTCGCTGAGAGCGGTGAAGGTGGGAGGATCCGTGGTGTACTCGACGTGCACGTTGTCTTCCATTCAAAACGAAGGTGTGGTTGGGAACGCCGTCGCCGTAGCTGAACAAGAGTTCGGAGTGCGGGTAATACATTAAGGTTCTATCATGTATTACTATTTGAATCTACTGTACTTTTTACATGGCAGGTTGTGGAGGAGTCGCTCGGGCAGTTGGTTAATCATCTCACTTCATCTGGCTTGTACCGATTTTCTGATCAGTGCCGAATGGGTGCTTTGATACTGCCTTTCTTGCCATCCAATTTCGGTCCTATGTATCTATGTAAATTGACTAGGCTTAAGTAATGCGAAAGAGAAAAGAAGTCTTCCTACGTCTCTCGCATCATGTAATGTCAAAGCGTCGCGGTGATTCTCATTTTCCATCGTTGACTATGAAGCTTTTGGTCAAAATCGCACTTATTTTGGAGAAAAAGGCCAAGAGGCAAGTGCCCCATCCTATTATTGTATCTGTGATACCAGGAAGGAGTCTGAGCCTTCCTATAGGTCAGACCACCAGATGCTCGACCGTTGCATACGCCGCAGATGATCTATCAATTTGGTAAAGAGTAGCGTACTATTTTCCCACATATTTCGTATTTCTTTCTTGCTTATTAATACATGATCTGCTTTTCATTTGCGTTTTTTCTCAGTTCTTTACATTTTTCATTGAACTCATAGAAGATCAAATTATGATAGTAAAGGTAGCAGTTAGGTTCCATAGCTTCCTGTCGATCCAAAGTCGTTCTATTGAAGGAAGTGGTTCTCAAGGTGGTGTCGAGGCCATCATTTATACTAATCCTTGCTTTTGAGTAAGATCACTGCGCGCTCAATTAGCATACGTTGTGTTTTAGTCATGAAAAAATCCACTTTCATATTTCCTTTTCTATTCTATAAATTTTATGCATCCGTGTTAAAATTAGTCTAGAAGTACATTAGGTTTAGTAATCGGTTGCAATTCGTAGTATAGCATTCTGGAACCATTGAAAGACAACCATGTAGTTCAATTGATCTTTACTGCTAGTTCGTCGCAGCAAGCGGATGATTTTCTGTTCCTTGTTATCGGAGATGTTTTGTTATTGTCATATAAGGTACGACGTGTTTTTGTAATTAATAACAACCAAGTTGTTGAGAATGTATCGTCCTATACCATTTTTGAACATCATTTTCAACCTTATTCCTCATTGATTTCTGAAATTCGAAATGTCTATCTCTTCTTGTTTCCCAGTATAGTTTATCACAGAACTACGAATCTTTCTGTTATTTTGTTTTGAACTGCTGCTTTAGAATCACTATGACAAATTTATGTTCTCTGTTCATAACATTCGAAAGCTGTGTTACACCGATCTTCAAATGGATTCGAATATTAAAACATGAGGTCCTCAACCCATTGGCGACCGCGCCTTTTATATTGTCCTTTCATGAATTTTTTTTCTTATAACAGTAGTTGGAAATGAATGATTCCTGGACCACAATGCCTCAAGATTCTCTAGGAGGCTGTGAGCCCAGCTGATACATGAAAACATGAAAATATTATAGGAACACTTGATAAATAATATAAATACTACAGAAGCACGATAGTGGTGTAGCCCGTCGGCTTGCCACGCGATCGTCAATGGGTTAAGTTGCTTATTTGTTGGACTGTCTCTTGTAAAACCTTTTTAAGCATGGATTGGTGCACGCAAGTGAGCGAAGTCGTCGAAATGTTTGAGTTCTTTGAAAGCTGCTAGTTACCATTGTGATTGATTAGATGTTTGTGTAGAATCTTTAAGGGTGTTCGCATCACATGTCGGATTCCAAATGAACGATTCTGATGTAGTTCACTTTGGTATCATGGGCTACATTGAAACCTGGGAAATAGCAACGAAACAAAGATGTAGCTGCGATAGTTAGATAAATAGATAAAATAAAGTAAATAAATAGTGAACTTGGAGGGGAGCGAAAAGCAGTTTAAACTGGAATTATCGGGAAAAAGGGAAAAATAACGTGGATTGCCCTGACTAGGTTTTTTCTTCCTGAGTGAGATGCTGAATGTGCCTGTGACCTTGCCATTAGTTGTGATCTTGTTCAAAGGTGTATAATAATATGACTAACGAAAAGGGTTGAGAACGAAGTATTGGTCACATTTGTTCTCCGAGAATTTCGCAGGAGGAGATAGCTATGGGAACTTGTATGATTGGTTGATGCTGACTCCGCTCCACAGATCAAAAGGATAGGTAGTTAGAGATCATGCTGTACCACTGTTGACTCCAAGAAATGCATTTTGCAGAGGTGTCATAATTACAACTTTCTCTTTTGCTAAAAGGGCCGCTGGCAATCAAAACACCTCTTAAAGGTTTACTTAGGTCGCTCCACCATTTCATCGCTTCTTTATTTGATTTCCGTTTTTTCTGCTCACAAAAAAAAAAGTGCAGGAAAAAAGTGCAGGAGTAAAGTAGAGGACCTCACAAAAATGAAGTGGGGGAAAGCATTGATTGATCACAACAGAGTTGATCGTGTTCAAACTTCCTGGAATCTCCTCTGTGACGACAAGTCCTTTTCGTGTCAATTATCCCTATGGAGGACTTTTGGGTATGCTAGAAGAAAAGCTGGCGATCCAGTTGCCAGCTGTTTCAAAGTGACAGCCCTCATCTTAACAGAATCTGCAACTTCTGTAGAACTTCTAGGGTTTTCAAATGAAAAACGTGCATGGCGACTTTCTAGTTGGCTCCTGTGACGAACTTCCTATTTTCCAGAAGATCTGCTACCGAAAGAAATGGATGATATTTCTTTGGTGCTAGGTTTGACTTATATGGTTTAATGGGGCTGACCATGCCTTCGTGAGCTCCGAAGTTTTTGTTCTCACATTCCCTTCACAGTAAGTACGCGGGCATTATGATTGTGGAAATAGATTTTGTTTGTTTTCTTCGCAGAAAGACAGGAACACCATCTGGAAGAAGAACACTCTGGCGCTCACAGTAGACTGCGTTTTCAATGATCCCCAGTGAATCATTCCTTTAAGGTTCCCTTAGAAACTAACCATTTCGTTCTAACAAAAAGTATGGAGTTCACATCTTGACATCGGTATGCCATATTCGCTGCAGATTGGAGTCAAGAAGGTTTACTGAAGCTGTACTAGCAGCGAAACGCCAATACAAACTTGCTATGATTAGACCTTTGCCCTTCCTTCAAACATGATTTGAATGGGAAGTCCCAAAACACAAAAAAATATTCGCAGAAAAATTATTATTATTTTTTTTTACCATTATTGGTTTTATTTATTATTTTTCATTCTTGTGTCTCGCACGGCACAAAAATATTGTAACTAGAAGTATCTATGCTGAGGTTAAAGCAAGAGAGAAGTTGGAAATAGTCTCAAACAATTTTTAAAAATTTCGCTCCATAAGCAAATAAGTGAACTTTTTCCAACAACCCAATATGTTCTTGGTCGTTCCATGAAAATATGGAATTCTCGCACACAATCATTACAAATATGTGCGCATTTAACGCATTTGAAATGCATCAGGTATTGTTGAGAAAGAGTGTCTGTTTTACAGCTGCCTAATATACGCACTTGTCAACATATTAAGGACCACCGGCTGAGCAGACTTGCACCCACATGGTAAATGAAAACTAGGACAAGGTGTTCTCTGTAAACTACGATCATCAGCCGGGAATACCTGAATAGTAACGGGGAAAGCGCAGCGAGCAAAAAGTTTCATGCAGAAGTTCGTTACATTCTGTATTTAATTTGGGAAAGTTCTCTACTGTAAGCGTCCGAACGCAGAATGCGGCTTGTCAGCATATTTTCCCGACCAGTGTCCGAGAGGATCGAATTTCTTCACCAAGTGTAATTTACATGAGGGAATTTAGGAACTGCAGCAGAAGGATTGCTCAGGAAGTGACGGTTCCCACCATTTAACCAACTTCATTTTGAAACATGGTTCGAAAATCGAGTCAAGCCATTCAGTCATATAAGACATATCAAACATATACAAAGTCAAGAAAAAGCGTTTAGGGAACACTGTTCAGGATTCTATCCACAATGCTCGGTATCTGGCGCTCATTTCGCACCGAAAGCTTAAGCTACATCGCTGAAGCTTGAACGGTATCAATGTGAAAAGTCCCAGTTCGTGGCTTAAGTTTGGACATTACCTTCATTGTTCCATATTCGTGATGTGTATCATGTTTCGCGATTACTTGATAGTCAGTGAACTAGTTCTTCACTTGCCAACCATCGTACTTGAGCCGATATCAAAAGCCTGAAGTGGCAACTCTTGGGGGTTCTATTACACGAGGTGCTTTCCACCACGACAAAGTTAGCAGTTGTGTCTTGAAGGAAACGTTGGGATTTGGCTGAGCAGTGGCCTTCAGCAAACCTACCACTCACACATCATCTAACACCTGTTAATCATGAAGTCCTGCGAACTCCGAGTTCTCACATTCGTCCCTGCTAGAAAATGTAATTAAGTGGACCTTCCTCACTTCAGGGATACAGGACAGATCATTCCTTCAGCCCATAGACTTTTGGAATCCAGTAAGCGATTGCTCTCGCCAACAGTTATCACAAATTGTTCGTAGTGCTCGAGCCATCTGACCTTTCGCTTTCCCGACAGCGTCGCTGATCTTTGTTCGTTGGCGGGGTTCGGAATTCCAATACCCTATGCACTTGCTTGTATCGCGAAATTTTCTATTTCACAGCGTGCTAACACCAACTGTTTGTATGCTGACCCCTCCGACGACAGGCCCAAGTTTCTGCTGGTGGTCAAAACAGGAAAGATATGTGAGCCGAAAAGATAGCGCGCAGCGTATGCTGTCTGGCTCATCACTACTCTCAGTCATGTTCTTGAATGCTTTCCATACCCTCCTTTGTTTCTGCTAAGCTGCAGATCTGGCTTGTTCATCATTTTGTTCTTACGACACGCATAAACGTAACTGGGGGCTCGGAATGTCATCATTCTGAGCGCAAAAGTAGCATCAGGGAGAAGTCCTCCTCTTGGCGAAAACAACTGTGCCTCCCGTCCTGCTATATTCATTGCTGAGAACATATCATCTCCACGGAAATGGCGCAAATCTAATCAACATTCACTCCCATGTCTTCTCAGTCAATCCCACACGACGTTTTTGAGAGCACCTTCGAAAGGGGGAGGGAGGTGATACCGCCCCTGTTGTTTGATCCAAAGTCTGAAGTCTTGGGACGTCTACCGATCCCGTCTGACGGATGCGCTCACGACTTACATTCAAAATCATAGTAGCGTATTGAATGCGTATGTGGCCAATGCAATACAACGACTTGCAAATGGTCAGCCGCGATATGTTCAAGTCAAAGCGTTTCCCCTCCCAGACGAGACTGGTACCAATTATCCGACTCCTGAAGGATGGAAGGCTTGGTTGGTCAGGCGGAGACAGGTCCAGAATTTGAACCCGTGACCATGTGTGTGTGAGGTGCGCCACTTACCACTATACAACCACTGCCCTGTTGAAGAGCTCACAAATTATCTTGACGTATTGTGCAGGAACACCCCACTTGGTCGGTTGGTCCAGCGGCTTCGAGAAAGTGACCGCGCATGGTTAGCAGATCGCGCAGTCCCCCTGAAAGCTATCGCAGCAACTGCGACGAACCAACACAACACATTGTAAGCGTGAGCGCATCTCACAGCTTTGACTTACGGTACGAGCTCTACAAAACCCCTGTATGACTCTGTATTTCAGGGCGGAGTCTGCAAGCCGAAGCAACGAGAGACGTCTGGCGACAACGACACAGAGCGTCGTCGACTCCCCTACACCTTCTCATCCAATACCCATCATCATACTCTTTCTCTAAGGGCGAAGCCCTCCATACGAAGAGCTGACTTTTACCGCGTTATCGCGTAGTAGTCTTTGTGTAACAGTTTCTTGCCCATCCTCATTCATGCGTTTATTGTATCATGATGTAGTTACGAGACAACAGCAGGTCATATTACCTCTTTACTCTGTATTGATGCCTTAAAGATAAACTATATCAATCTGACGTCTCGCGTAACACGATATCAGCCGCTCCACTGGGCGCGCTCGCTTACTGGAGAGGATGAGTTGGGTTAAGTTCCAGTAGGGATCTTAATTACGGTGACGACTCACGAAGCTGGCCAGTTCGTGTTAGTCCCTTTTTTAAGATGTTGAATTCAAAGTCGATCGCCTCGTCAGATAGATTGAACAAGGACTACAGTATTTTCCCTTCGATTACAGCCGGGTCTTTCTCCAGCTGTATATCGAAGCGTCACTCCGCCGTCAGATGCCTTCGGCAGACGGCGCCTTTCTTCTAGTGTTTTTTCGAACGTCGTCTTTCTTTTGGAGTCTGGAAAAGCGTTCCTTTCTTCAGATGTGCAGCTTTCTTCTGACACTTCAGCCAGATGCGCTCCTTTCTTCAAGGACTTCGTTTAAATGTCGTCTTTCTTTTAGTGTTCTGTCCAGATGCCTTCCTTTTTTTTTGAACCCCATATTACTGTAATCTTTGTGCGAGGGCTAAATCGCTCGTGGTATAGTTCCACGGGGACCGGTTGGTCAAAAGTCTAGACTTGTTTAAAAGGTGCCAGTGGATGAGTGGAAGCCGAGGAAGGCTCAGTAATGGAAGTGTTGGAGCTAAGGAGAGCTCAGAGCCCATTTTAGGGAAATGGAGGTTGAGAAAATCGTCGTGGCTGCGCAGCAAAAGTCGACGTGAGGATTTGATAGCCGACAGGGTCGGCGGTGGTGACGAGGTGAACCGACAGGGTCGGTCTTTGTATTGCGGAGCTCAACAAATTGTGAAGGTGAGGTTCATTTCGTGTAATGGTGAAGTCACGATCGGTGGTATGTGTTACCAGGGAGATGGAGCAATGGACGCTCGAGGACCTGGGTGAGTGTAGTAGTACGGCCGGTTGGCCCAGCACAAAGACATTTGTTAACGGTCCAAAACTCCTCAGTAGTGTGGTTCGAGGGTCCCGGTGTGCGGCGGAGGATCCGAACTAGAGACTCTCGAGCCACGAGCGATCGCTTCATAACGGCGAACACCCGTCCTGCGCCATTTGGCCGGCGGAGGATCTAGCTAATCGGTGGCTTATGTAGCATTGAAATTAGTGCGCTAATAGGTCGAACGTGTTAAAATCTGTGTTAACCGGTCGCCTGTTACTTCGACCTCACAGTGCAATTTTCTTTTCCCCCTTCATTAGCAGTATTACAATATCGCTTTATCAGCGTTGTGTCTTCGTATTTCGCATTATGGTCGTCGTGTTAATGCGTTCCTTTTCAACGGTAATATGATACTCTCGTGCTTCTTCTGTAACCGATCTGCAGTATGTTGATGACGAAGCTTAGTCTCCTCTTACAGTTTCTGCAGATGTCTGTCTTGAAATTTTGTGGTTTCTTATCGAAGATCTGAGGTCGTGACCCTTTCCCTCCTTCTTTCAACAGTTCTTCTTTGTCCTCATCGGTCACTGCACAGTATCGGACCGCCCCCTTTCTCCTCCCTCATAAACACATATATAAGCTGGTATCCCACACTTGAGAACACCGTTCCGTTTTCGTGCGTTTATAAGCCAGTCTCACTCTCCATCTCGTGCTAACTCTCCAGATCTTAGGGCGGCTGCCCCCCCCACCCAACTACACTTGTTTCTAATGGTTCGGTCACCAATGGACTATAGCAGGTCCTCTCCAACATCGCGGACGACACCGCGGTGAAGGGAAGACATGCCAAAGCTCTCCGCGACGCCACGGTGAATGCTATCAACGACGTGCGGACGGAATTGAAGGAGGTTGCCGACATGCTGACACACCGGGTAAGCCAAGGTACATCTTCCTTGTTAGTTTATCTTAATAATACCTTTGCAGCGGTAGGTAAGTGTATTGATAATATTCCCGTCGTAGCATCCCTTAGCCCGGATGGGCCCTTACACAGACTTGTTCCTTTCGTCGGATCTGGTGAAGATTCGATGCAATTTTCTATGTGGCTACGGCGTTTAGAGGATGTCATGAGAATGCAATCCGCTTCGTGGACACTTCAGCAGAAGGCATGGTTCCTCATCGGCTACTTGGATGGCGCAGCACGAGAGAAAGTCGAGGAGCTCCCCCTGGACGACCGCGAGAGCTACGACGCCATTGTCGCCCACCTCAGGAAGTCGTTTGAAGGTCCTTAGCACATGGCACGGCAAGCCCTGTCTGCTTGTAAGCAACAAACAGGCGGATCGTCTGCTACATTTGCTAACCGTCTGCTTACTTTGGTCCGTGCAGCCACCACAGGACAGGACCCAGCTACCCAGAAGGAGCGCGTCTTGGAGGAATTTGTCACACGCCTTCGTCCAGATATCAGGTATTACGTCAAACTTGATAACCCATCGTCGTTTGAACAAGCGGATCGAGAGCGATACCCCGTGGATTCATAACACGGTGCTCGTGAAGAAGAAGGATGGTTCTTCACGCGTTTGTCTGGATTTTCGCCCTCTCGACGAGGTGTCCATACCAGATCACTACCCGCTCCCCAGGATTGATGATATCTTATCCAAGATTTCAGGTCACAAAAATTACACCACATTGGATCTGGCGTCAGGGTACATGCAACTTCTGTTGTCCCCGGAAAGCCAAGAAAAATGTGGCTGAATTACTCATCGCGTTATCTACCAGTTTGTATACCTTCCTTTTGGGCTAAAAAACGCGGGAGCTTATTTTTGTCGCGCTATGTCGCGCATCTTAGCCGGATTAGAGGACAAATGCCTGGCGTACCTAGACGACATTGTGGTGTTCGACAAAGACTTCCCCAGCCACCTGGCTCCCTTGAGAAAGGTTTTCACAGGTTTCGCCTTCACAACATCAAGGCGTCCGGTAAGAAGTTGGCAGAAATAGCCCGTTCTAAGATCAACTTTTTAGGTCACGAGCTATCAGGTCATCGTTATTAACCTGCTGACCGCAATATTCTTGCCATCCGCGACTTTCCGACGCCGACGACAATCAAGGAAGTCAAGAGCTTCGTAGGTATGGCCAATTTCTTCCGTAAATTTATCGCTAATTTTGCATTTATTGCATCCCCGCTTTATGCGCTTCTCAAGGACAAAGCCCAGTTTACGTGGGGCATCGAGCAAGAGGAAGCTTTTCAACGACAAAAGCAATTGCTGACTTCCAAGCCCTGCCTAGCCTTTCCGCAAGACAAAATATTTTTCTTGCATACTGACGGGAGTCAACTCGCGGCGGGTGCCGCTCTATTCCAGACCTATTTCGAATCCCCTACGCAACTAGCAACAACTGTGGGATACTTCAGTAAAGCTCTGTCTGACTCACAACGTAGGTGGAGCCCGACCCATATTGAGCTATTCGCCATAATCAGCGCTCTCAGGTTCTTCCGCCCCGTCATATATGGTAATCATACGACCGTCTTTTCGGATCATAGACCTTTATCGTATCTGCGGAAGCACAACAAGACCCACGACAACTTAGCCCGTCGGGTAATTGAATTCCAGAGCTACAATGTCACCATAGAATATCTCAAGGGTTCTTCAAATGTAGTAGCGGACGCCTTATCCCGAGTAGTCGACAAGAAGGTTCAATTCGAGGACAATACCCCGAAACAGACGATATCATGGAGTTCCCAGTAACTATTAACGTTCTCCGTCAGGCCTCCTACTCGGTTCGTCCGCCCGTTCTTTGCCTCGGTCAGTTCCGTGCCATTCGTCCATATGACGCCCTCCTGGAGCAGAAGCAGGATGACTTTTGCTCATCGATCGCCAGCTTTATAGAGACTCAGCGGTTTCCGGTCTAAGTTCCCGACGAACAAAGTCCCTTCTTGCTCTCCATCGCGGAGCATTGTGTAATTCAGAAAAATGGTTGTTTATATTAAAGAGATCCAAGACCGTACCAGTCTGGAGTACGTCGCGAACGATTCGTTGTTCCGGAGAAGCTCAAAGAACCTGTCTTTTTGGCGCTTCATTCAAGTCCTTCAGGTGGCGGCCATTTTAATTAGCGCAAAACGCTGGCCAAGATTTCACGTAAGTATTTCTGGCCTCACGTGGCGGAATACATCTTTGCTTTGGTTCGCTCATGTGAACAATGCCAACGTGAGCGAAACCAGCAAACTAACCGCACTCTTGGCTCCTGTCACGAGCGGCGCTATCTTCGATAAGGTGTACGTCGATTTGACGGGACCACTCCACACCTCCGAGAACGGTAACAAATACTCTTAGCTATGATTGATCACTTTTCGAAGTATGTTATCGCCACTCCCCTGCCAGATTGCACCGCGATTACTGTAGCCCACGCGATAATGTCGGATTGTATCCTGGCTTATGGCGTAATGACGCAGCTAGTATCTGACAATGCTTCTTATTTCAAGGGAGAGGTTCTTTCTGAAGTCGGACGTTTGCTGCGCATCAGCCGGTATTTCACGACACCTTACTATCACGAAGGCAACGGAGCATGCGAACGAGTGTTCGCCACCTTTCATCCGATGCTTCGCACCTATATCGCTGAGAATCAACTCGACTGGGACAGGTACGTTAAAGCTTGCGCATTCATGTACAATTCTCAGTTCACACCAGCACTAATAACACTCCGTATTTTCTAATGTTTGGCAGGGACCCTGTATTCAATATTGACCTGCCTATCAAACATGATTTGGAGCGTCACACACCCTCTTTGGACGACGCGGGGCTCTACGTCGAAAATTTGGTAGCCACTCTTCACGCCGCCTGGCGCTCCGCCAAGGACTTCAACGATCGTCAGCGGGCGAAGTATAAGCAGCAGCATGATCGTACCCACCTTCGGCCCCTAACCATCCGCGTCGGCGATCGCGTTTTCTTGCGCGACCTTGCTCCGAAGGTAGGGTTATCATCCAAGCTCTGCAATCCTTGGTTGGGGCAGTTCCGTGTTGTGGAAGTCGACCCCCTCATCTCACCATCGTCAGCGTTTCGGCCCCGCAATCGTCACCCCGGCGAGTGCACATGAACCAGGTCAAGCGCTACTACGAGATCTCTGGTCCAGTATTCACCTCGCAATGGACCCCAGTCGAAGAACAGGCGGCACTGCCTGCCGCCGGGGCTACGGAATTATCTGTGCCTGGTTACTCTCATCAGGTAAGTACAGAACAACTTGTTACCGAATCTCCCGTGCCGACTCATCATTGTAACACTCGTTTTAGATCACGCCGCACTTCTCTATGATTGATTGGTCCAACACAAAGACCTTTGTATCGTCATTTCTTGACATGTCACTCGTCATCTCGAGCCCTTCGCACCATTTGTGCGCTCTGTTTCCATTTCCTTGTGTTTATCGCTCCCCTCTTTATTCATGTATTCTGAACAGCCCAACGACTTTTGATTACTCACGTTCTCTGCGTCGATCCTTTCCGTTTGATGCTCGTTCGCGACGCTTATACTCGCGGTAGTTAGCCTTGTCTACAACTTATACGACTCTTACAGGAAACTCGAACAGGCTTTTTTTTTCGTTTTCTTAATCAATGGACAGTGCGCCACCTGATCCGGTAGCATCGGATCAATCAGGTGAGTCTGCACAAGTTCATTTCGCACCGGGTTCCGGTCCGAACGTAGACGTGATTCATGCTGAGTGCCCAGCACCAGCCTCAGTCGTAGACGCACTTATGCGATCTCCCGAGCTGGAGCAAGAGGCTCCCACCTTCTCTAACCTTCAGGTTTTAGATCCGTTAGCCCTTGACAGCAACGATGCGATGGATTCTTCTTTTTTCGCTCTGCAAGAGCTCGACCTATCGGAGATGCTCTTCTCGCTCCCACGCCGGAGCCAGCGGCGGCGATGGAAGCTGGCGACGGCCAGCTCGCGCAGACAATGGAGGATCTGTCCCTCCTATCTCCAGCGGTACCCGCATCGTCTAGCTCTGCACCCGCTTTACAGGCCTCCTTTGGGCCAATCGGGTGGCCGGATGGCGCAGGTCCACCAGGGATACCACTCCCCCTGCACCCCCGGCAGCTCCCCTTGGCCGTGGAGGGGTAGTGCGCGTCGGCGCGCGCGGCACTCCCGCCGGTGGACGCGGTCGTGCTCCGGTAGCACGACACAACGTGTCTCCGCAGCGTTCTTATTACCCTCATCTGGTAGGCAATCCTCTACCTGCTCGAGAGAACTATTTACTCAGCCTCCACCCGTGGTCTCGCTTCGTCGATCTTCGTCCTCGACGCATGGTGACGTTTGGCCATAAGAGGGTCACTAATGAGCTCCCGGTATCGACCTACAGACATCTCCTTGACGCGGGGTACATGAGCCTTAAGTTCTTTCGGTCGTTGTTCCCCAACTTTGTACTCCGCAGGCAGACTTATCCGGACCCCATTCCATTCATAGAGCTGCAGCACCTCAAAGATTCCATTGACATCCGCTTCATCACCGCAGATACCATTAGGTCAGTGCAACAGGGAAGATATCGGGATATAGATGTGGATAACGTCCCCCTCAACACCGACGATCCCCGGCAGTCCCTCATTGACCCCACCACGCGTAATCAGCGTCGGCCGGGGCTATACCAGGTAGTGTTCACAGGTTGGGGAACCGGTGTCATCCTCGAAGCCAAGGATTTCTTCATAGTCGTACCAGACCGCAGGGATCTCCACTGCATTGTCCTCGATCAGTACGCGATCAACCACCTAACGGGATTGCGCGGATTCGATAAAGACAAGGTTTCGGTCAAGGACTTTGTATGGGTGTATAATCTGAAGCCCACTCGGCAAGCCCTTCGGAAACCCGAGGAGACCCTCACCGCGTCGCGATACCCCCGCACCACAGCGCTTCACATGAACTCCTCTTACTTTTACCGCGCGGAGTCGTTCGCATATGTGACGCCAGTAACGCTCCCGGAACCAGTGTACGGCATCATTTTGTCACGCAAGTACACGCGAGTAGGAACGGTCGCCTCCCTTAGAGCCGTGTTCGAAGGAGCGCCTGACGCCGTGACTCTGACTCACTCGATTTGCGATTTTGGTCTTGAGGACATTAGGGAGGACAACTTCGTTGTGGCTACCTCACGCGCTAACGTATCCTGCGCCATGCGTTTCTCGGAACCGCGGCCGTCCCCTGAGGCCCGTACAGCACTGTGTAAGCTGGCCCGCCAGTTCCTCCCCAAGCACTCCGACGAAGGGTTGGTCCCGCTCCGGGTTTGGCGATTGCAGGAAAGTGACCACGCGAGGTTAGCGGATCGTGCTGGTCCCTTCGAGAACTACCGCCGTAACCGCGACGAGTCAAGGCTACGCATGTCGAAGGTATTCAATGTGGCGTGCTCGGCCCTGGCAGTGATCAGTTCTTTGGAGGACGACTGCCTCTCCCACAGGCTAACGGCCTCGGCAGCCCGTCCATATCATTACCCCGCGAGGATGAATTTCGTGCTTCAGAATATGGCCTCGGAGGCTGGTTGGGTTCCTCAGCGTCACGTAGCTTTACACATTCTGGGGTCGACTACCATTTGTCGAGCGAAGGTAGCCAGCGTCGGAAACATTCCCGACCAACGCGCTCCAAGCGTCACTACAGAAGCGTTTATTTGGTCACACCGCAGCATCAACGACGCGCTTCACAGATACGGTCGCCACACTGGCGCGCTTACCTTCGTTATAATAGACATGCGCCTCGGCAGACAGACTAACCGCGCCGACCCTATTTACGAGACCATCGCGCATATGCAGACCCTTGGCGATTTGAGTCCCACCTCGCTAGCCAGTAGGATAGCGGACCTGGTCTACGGCGGACCCCAGGATGCCCAATGGAACAGGCGGAGGACGGTGATCCTATCGTGGTCGCCCCATCCTTTCAGATTCGAGGAACAACAATGGTCCTGACTAATGACCAAGTGGAAGCTGTTCGACTGGCGGTCAGCAACGAACCGATTGTGGCCATTCAAGCGGCCTTTGGTACAGGTAAGACGATGGTGGGAGCTATAATAGCGGCGCTCATTGCGTCGCGACCACCATCAATAGTAGTTGTAACGGCAACTACTAACGCGGCGGTTGCCCCAATTCACAGAGACTTTATTAAGCCTCGATGACTTCGCTCATCTTGAGGTCCTTCGCTACTTGTCGGACACCGCGGCATCCGACAACCTATATCCCACGGAGGTAGACATAAATGTAGTCCTGAAATCGATCGGCGATCGCTATGGGGCTCAGCTCGATGACACTGAGAAAGAATTCTGCAGAGGACTCGAGGAGAAAAGGGAACTCCTTGAATAGTACATGGAAGACCCCTCTAAGTTCTTTTATATGTCCGAAGAAGACCAACACGAATATGAGATAGCGGAGCGCTCTGTCTCCCAATCAATAGAAAAGATGGTTAAGCCTATGTTCCGTGTCCGATGCCCTGCCATCCTTTGTCTCACCACAGCCTCGCTGTTGAATACGACGGACCCGTCAAACGTTCTCTTCCGTAGACACTCGAGCACGTTTGGTACAATAACAGGAGACGAAGAGTCTCAGATACCCGAGCCCGCCTTGGCCGACATAGCTAGCCGCATTCCGGAAGCAAAGCAGCGCTACATAGGGGATATCCATCAACTTGAACCCCATGCTCGATGTCAGCGAGCTTCAAACCCGGCTATTTTTGGCGCTCGCAGTGTCATGAATGTCCTAGTGGGAGCCGCAGCCGTCCCGGTATCCCCGCTGGTTACAACCTTCAGGGCGCACCCCGCTCTCAATGCGCTCCCCAACCTTGTGGCTTATGATGGCACACTCCTCAACGGTACAGGTCCCGAGTCGCGACAGCTCTTGCTGCCGGCTATGCAATTCCCCACCCCAGAGGTCCCCTTTATGTTTCTCAATGTTGCAGGACAATCCACGAAGGCAGCCAGTAAGTCGCACTTCAACACGGACGAGGCTAACGCCTGCGTTCCATTAATCGATTTGTTGCTAAGGAAACGCATCCAGCCAGATCAGATCTGCGTGATATCTTTCTACAAGGAGCAATCACGCCATATCCAATCACGCCTCGATCAACTCGGCGTCGAACTGACCACCGTGGACTCCGTCCAAAGACGTGAAAAGGAGGTAGTTATTCTTCTAACAACCAGAACCAACTTTTCTGCTAATTCAGCCGACTTCGTGGACGACTACAGACGCGTTAATGTAGCAACCACACGATGCCGTCACGGACAGTTCATTCTGGGCAACGCCGAATCTTTGACGACAGTACCGTTCTGGCGGCGGATCCTCGGCTGGGCAGCGTCGCTCAATGCCATTGTTCCAGCATCAACCCTTGACTGGTATTTGTAGCGGGTAAAGTCCCGTCACAGTAAGTCCGCTCTTCAGTCTTTTAAGTCCGGGACGGACTTGGTGTAAAGGGGGGAGGTGTAAGCGTGAGCGCATCTCACGTTGACGCGTTGACTTACGGTACGAGCTTTACAAAACCTCTGTATGACTCAGTATTTCAGGGCGCAGTCTGCAAGCCGAAGCAACGAGAGACGTCTGGCGACAACGACACAGAGCGTCGTCGACTCCCCTACACATTCTCATCCAATACCCATCATCATACTCTTTCTCTAAGGGCGAAGCCCTCCATACGAAGAGCTGACTTTTACCGCGTTATCGCGTAGTAGTCTTTGTGTAACAGTTTCTTGCCCATCCTCATTCATGCGTTTATTGTATCATGATGTAGTTACGAGATAACGGCGGGTCATATTACCTCTTACTCTATATTGATGCCTTAAAGATAAACTATATCAATCTGACGTCTCGCGTAACACGATATCAGCCGCTCCACTGGGCGCGCTCGCTTTCTACATGTCGAAGTTGTTCGACGCGGACTGCTCTACCCTGGCGGCAATCAACTCTGCCAAAGACAATCGATTCTCCCATCGACTGACGGCCTCGACTGCTCGTCCATATCGCTATCTTGCGAGACTGAATTTCGTTCTAACGAATATGACCTCGGAGGCGGTGTGGTGTGTTAAAACAAAACGGATTTGATCGTTCCGTGAATGTGTGACACAGTAACCCGAGTTCTCGCTGGGGCGCGCTGTTTGCATTAGAGCGTGGGCGTTTACTCCTTGGTCTGTTCTTTTAACTTCCCAGATGATTCCGGTATCAAGACCAACATTGAATGAATGGAAGGCCTACTTGGCTTGGGCACTGGGCATATATCGTGACGGATTCGATCCCCGTATTGAGCGCATATGATGCACTACTTACCATTACAGCAACTACACCCTTTCATTTTTCCTCTGCCATTTTCGAAAACAAATACAAGGAAAGGTTTTGCGATGTTTGTAGTGCTTCATACTTTTTCGAGTTCACACTACAAAGAGGGAGGTTTCAAGAAGTCGTAAGTGAAGGGTGAAATAGCAAATTACTGAGCTCTCCGAAAGCTCGAAAGACTGTGGCTGTTTGAGGCGATGCTGACCATGAAATTGGGGACAGGGAAAAAGCCCGCATAGACATCGCTATCAGAAGGGTAGGAAAAAGGGGTGTGGGCGGATGAGAGAATGTATCGGATGTCTAAGTATGGCACCGCCTGTACAAGCTTTCGACGTAGCTCGTTCTCTTTGTGTCTCCTGAAGCTTGTCTGCTTTGGGTTTAACTCACCCTATGCAACGGCCTCTCAGTCGTTTCTGAAGTATTGGTGCTCATATGAACATCCATATCATTTCCTAAAACCTCGGTATGGTTCGAAGAGGGCTATCCATTTCTTCCATATGATTATGTTTTATTTTCAATTCGGTTTTTCTCTACTCAATGTGTTCAAGGGTGTACCTAATAGATGCAACAAATTTAGCGTCAATGTCGCGGCTTCACACTGAATAGAATGGATCAGGTCCCCCGACCTCACATTAGGGTATCGAAATGTATGCCGAAATGTATGTATCGAAATGTATGTACGAATCCTTCCCGTTACCATTACTCCTATCAATCGCATCATGTTGAGTATCAATCTAGCTTTCTGATTAGGAGTCCAATACCCTGCAGGACCGTCATGCACATGATTGATGACTTCGCGATCAAAGCAATTGTGAAACATCACTAAAAAAGTGCCTAGCTTTGCTAATACATTCAATACTAAAACAGCAACTTTGACGGATAATGTTCAATATTTTGATTTCTATATATAGTGAGTCGGATGCTCGTCACTGATTTTGATGCTGTTAAAACAGACAAACAGAACAGATCTTCTCGACAATGACTCTCCGAAACAATGATCTAGTAGGCTAAGATCTAGTAGGCTAAAGTTTCGGAAGACTCTCTTTTCCTTCTGACCTTCACTCTCTGCCCCGTCAACGAAGAGTATAAAAGATTCAGTGACCTCTTAAGCGAATTCCGAACTCTGAAGACGAAGCTTGAAGGGATCAACCGCCCGCGCTCCAATGCAAACAACGCGCCCCAGTGAGAACTCGGGTTACTGTGTCACATATTCACGGGACGATTAAGTCTGTCTTGTTGTGTTTAACGCTTCGTGGCCATGTTTCTTCTCGGTCATAGTAGCATATTCCGAGCGAAGATAACTCGCGTGGAGATTCTATCCGATCAATGTGCTCTAAACTTCACCAAAAGAATTTATTCGGTCTTACCATTCATCAGCGGACGTAATCCACAGGTATGTCGCCACTGAGGCTCACTAACCATGAAGGGCTCAAATTGGGCCTTGGCAGACAAACCAACTGTCATTTATGAAGCCATAGCGCGTATGGAGACCTTCGCCAATTTTAGCTCCACTTCGCTCGCTAGTAGGATAGCGGGCTCGGTCTACGGAGGACCACAGAAAGTTCATATGGATCGTACGGAAGCCTCCGACCCTTTCGTGGTTGCCCTTCTTTTCAGATACGCGGAACGACCGTGTCCTAACCAGCGACCAAGAGAAAGCAGTTCTACTCGCAATCAACTACGAGCCGATTGTTGCGATACAAGTGGCTTTCGGCACAGGTAGGACGATGGTGGGAGCCATAATAGCTGAGCTTACTGCGTCGCGACCACCATCGATAGTAGTTGTGACAGCGATACTAATGCGGCAGTTACCCAATTCACAGAGACCTTATTACAACTCGATGACTTTGCTCATCTTGGGGTAGTTCGTTATTTGTCTGACACAGCAGAGTCTGACAACCTTTGCCTCTCGGAGTAGGCCTGAACATAATTCCGAAATCGCTCCTTGTTCATTATGAGACATAGCTCGATCCAGCTGAGCGGGAATTCTGCCGAAGATTCAAGGTGAAGCGGAGCTTGTCGAGCGGCGCTTAGAAGATCCCACTAGGTTTGTGCGGTAAGCCCGAAGAGGACCAACATGAGTATGAGTTTGCGGAGCGCTCCATCTTTCAATCGATAGAGAATATGATCAAATGCATGTTCCGAATTCGACGCATGACCATTGTTTGTCTCTCCTGTACATGATGAACCCGGCAAACGTTCTCTTTCGCAGTACTCCAACTTGTTTGGCGCTATAATAGGAGACGAAGCATCTCAGATTCCCGAGCCTGCCTTAGCAGCTATACTTGGCCCAGAAGCAAAATAACAATACATAGGTGACACCCACCAACTTGAACCAAACCTGCTTCGTTATCGGGATTCAAATCTAGTCCGTTTCTGCCCTCGTAGCGTCATGAGTGCCCTAGTCGAAGCCGCAGCCGTCCCGATGTCTCCGGTGGTTAAGACCGCCCACACATGCGTTCGATTGGTCGAGCTTCTACTCAGGAACCGTAATCAACCAGCACAGGTGTGCGTCATCTCGTTCTACAAGGAGCAGTTTCGCCACCTCTAGACGCGTCTCGACCAGCTGAGCATTGAGCTAAGCTCAGTGGATTTGGTGCAAGGACGTGAAAAAAACGGTAGTTATACTTTCAGCTGTCAGATCTAATTTTGCTTAAATTCAGCGAACTTTTCCGACGTTTAGAAAAGGTGAACGTGGCAACTACGGCCAATTCGTCCTTAGCCACGCAAATTCTCTGACAACTGTACCGTTCTGGCACCGTATCCTTGAATTGGCAACCTCAATATACGCTGTGGTTCCATCCTCGGCTCTAGACGGGTATTTTGCCATTGATATCCCGTCCTGAGTCTTACCCTATGTTTTTAAGTATTAAATCTTCATCATTGTTGCAGCCGCACTGGTTCCCGATGTTCCCCGATATATTCAAGCACGCCAGAACGAGGACAGAGGCTAGCTGCCTTTGATGTTCTCGACGCTTCTATTACGCCTTTGATATCGCCCTCTATTACGCTTCTTATATCGCTGTCCTAACGCATGAGGACCGCTCTTTGTTTTTTTGTGCTTTATAAGCTGATTAAATATCACTAGGCACTCACTTAACTTCTTTCGCTCTATACACGAAGTGATTTTAACAACGTTACTTTCTGACGTTTACTGCCCAAAAGAGCTGGCTAGCGTTTTTTTTTCTTCGAGTTAGAAAGGTTTTTCGAATGCTTTGCTGTAACTCTATTGGGGCAGTAAGTTGTAGTGGTTTCGGCCGACAGACTCCTGTGAGAACGTGAAAATTAATTTATCCATGCTGCTCTAAAAAGTGGGTGGAAAGGAGGACATGATCGTTTGGAGGGTCGAAAAAGTCTTGAATGACCTTTCCTGTTTCCCTCAGAGTTGTATGGTTACTCCATCTAGTCGTCTACGGCTGAAGCCTTCTTCTTCTTCTTCTTCTTCTCCCTAGCGTCAATCCCGCGCCATCGCAGAGTCCGCTGTTCTTGTCAGCCGTCTCCATTTCATTCTATCTGCGGCATCTTTCATTCTTCCTTAGCTTTGGCGAGGGCCTCCTTGATCACGTCCCGCGATCTCTTCTTTGGATATCCTCATGGTCGCTTACCTTGAGCCTGGAACTCCATTACCTTCATTACCGGTTGGCTCTTTGGTCTTCCTAATACATGCCCGACCAATCGCATACGCTGCTCTCTCATATTCAATTGAATTGGGGCCTTTTGCATAGCCGTCCTGACGTCTTCATTTCCAATCCGCTCCAGCCGCGGCCAGCCGAAAGCCCGTCTGAGCATTCTCATCCCAACGGAGTGGAGCTGTCCTTCATGGGTGTTCCTTACTGGCCAGCGCTGGCTGTCGCTAAGCACCGCGGGTCTTACAACTGTCCGCTACACCTTTCCTTTTAGAGTCCTGGACCACCGACATTCGCAGAGGACACCCTCCACGCAGCATGGAAAGTGAAGGGAGTCCATCCGCAGTGGACTCCCTACACTTTCCAGCCGCGTTTAATTGGGATTTTACGTCCTGGTCCACGCTACCATCAGCGGCTAGATCACTGCCCGGGTATCGGAAATTCTGGACCTTTTCGATGGCTTCCCTGTGACCTTCGATGTTCGACTCCGTGCACTCTTCGGAGCTTAGGAACTTGGTCATCTTTACGTTTAGCCGTAGTCCATTATCCGCCAGCACTTTCTGCCACTTCTGGAGCTTGTCCTGGAGTCCTTCCTTGCTCTTCGCTACCGGAGCGATGTCATCAGCGTAGAGGATAGTCTTCAGAGGTCCATCCACGAGTTCTTCTGTGATGACGTTCATTGGGAGCAGGATGAGGAACGGATTCAGAGCCGATCCCTGCTGTACCCCAACAGTGACATCTATTGCTCCGATTAGGCCGCCTGAAGTGCGTGTTGTTGTCGATGGCTAAAACCATTATGTTGAAAAACGAGAAAGGTCATCTTGCCTAAGATATCGGTTATGCAGAATTTTTAATATTGCCAGTGCCAGGAATGGTCTGAGAAGTGGCATAGATAAAAAACAACGAATTCTAAGTGGCAGATGAATGATTGATAGTCTTGGTGAGAACTCTCATTGAAATAAACAAAATGCCCGTTTTTCCTGATCAGCTATTCGCTGAGTGTGAGTATTCAATGCTTGTGTTCCGTAAGGATTTTATGATGGAACGTTTATTTTTCTGACGCTTCTACGAGCGCATCACAAATCTGTTGTGGTCATTACCAACCTGTATGACTTGTTGTGTTGATGCACTTATGCTTGGTGCTCTGTCGAGAAGGTCTCGTATGTTTTCCTATTGATGATAGTTAATCGTTAAGTCAGAATCGTACCTTTGACGTCAAAATCATGGCCAGATTGAGTTTTCCTGTTACGCTTACCAAGCGGCGCAACCAATCTTTTCTATCGTTCATCAGTCAAATGTTCTTCACACTAACATCTGATTGTCCCAGTTACTCCCTTAGTTCCCAGTCCCTGTAGCAAGCATAACTTCCTCAACGCTGAAGTACGTGAGCAGCAACCTTACGTGCACGACCTCCAGATTCGGGGAAATCACGCCGTTTTCCAGATGCATTCAGCCTAGAGGCGATGCCTAACATCTGGAGTCAAATTTTCAAGGCACAAATCACGATAATCTTGAGGTACCCTTTCCAAGCCAAAAAGCGAAAAACTTGGATTAGGTCAGTGCATTATTGGCGGAAAAAGAAATCGTCGAGTTCACGGAGAGATAAGCTTTTCAGAAGTAGTGAAGATTAGGGTTGTACGAGATCACCATGACGGATGTGAAATGGAAGAGGTATTCGGACGATAATCCAGTCAATGCAGTTACCCAAATAGCTAATTCATCAAGCCAAAATTGTCCAAACTGCCTTCCTTTGTCGCCTTGTCGAGTCAAGACAAGTTGGGTATGACATTTAGGCGATACAATCTATGAGCCCGTATCACGCCCTATCTAGGCAGTTTTCAGATCTGACAGTGCCCACATATGGTATACGAGGGGCACAGGTTTGTCCCAGGGCGATATCTTGGAAGCTATTTTTATCGTGCCATTCTGATACACGATGATCGAATGATATCCCCTTGTGCTCAGGGACCGTGACTAGAGTGGGGCACTGTTACAAACGAGTAATTGCAGTTTGCATACCGTGGGCTTTATTTTAGGAGACAAAAAACTCGAATTTTCCGATGGTCGTCAGGCGCAATGATCTGAGTTCTCATATACAGGATCAACCCTCGAGAGTCAATCCTACATCCGTTTTTAGCAAAAAAAAGCGTTCTAGGAAACACCCTGGATTCAGCCATTGATGGCCTACGGATTTCTCTGATTGACATTTCTGCAAGAAATCTGCTTGTATTTTTTTCTACCTTCCCTGAACCACACTCGCTGGCTATGAAATATTCGAAATGTGCCATCCCTCGAAACTATGCTGACGTTCCTTCGGCACCAGTGTTCATATACTCTTTATCCTTTTGAAATCACTTTTGAAGTGTATTCTGCCGTTTATTCGAAAATTCCAATACTCTCTTGCTGTACTTTATTCACGGGCACCTGCAGTCGACCTTGAAAGTGTGGTCCCCTTTCACCTGGGTAGTGTTCTCGCAACCTTCACGTTTAGCTGGTGCTGACCAAACATGAGCAATATTTGTTTTTCTTGGTACCCATTTTGATAAATAATGATTTTAGTTCAGCACGACATCGCTTTTTTCATTTTCGACGACATAAGAGCCCTGCCGGAATTGGGCCCCGCCATCTAGGATTTATGAGAACGAGTGACGAATTTCGTTGAACAATGATCTAGGTATTATAGTATCGTAGTTCGTAGGATCTAGGTAGTAACATGCGAAACGTAAGTTTCGACTAGTTAAGGTAAAGGTGGTGGGCAGGAATCTCGCACTAGCTCGTCAAAGATGTGAGTTTGCGCCCTGCCCTCATAAACGCAATGAGCGTAAAGCATAACTTAAATGAGGCGTTCACTCGAACGATTTGGTAAAAAGCTTTCTTTGGGAAAAAACACGTATGTAAAAACGGGTAAAAACGTAAAATGTGAAAAAAAGCATGCAAACAACATTTGAAAGAACATTAATATACCTAGACCATTATTCGTACTTCAATGTTAAGTTGATGCTCTTCCCCGATGAGCAGTCACCTGTGGAGCAACGAAAAACTAAATGGAACTGGATAGTTGCGTAAGTGTGTAATTTAGCACGGGCGTTCAATCAACCTTAAGGCAGTTGGTGCTCCCCCAAATGCTGTTAAGGATATGTGTAAGTCATTCTGCGGTTTCATATGGTCGCCCACCTCATGTCAAAGCAAAAGTTGTTTTTCGAAAAATCGAGAACTTTAGTTATCAATAAGCAGGAATCTGTCTTTTCTCGCTGATAGTAATTATGCGCGCATTATGGAAGTTCGGAATGCCTCCTCTCTTGGAAGATTTTGACATTCGCTTTACATACAATGATACTCCACTGACAGGTGGTAAAAGTGAGTAGGAAGTAGACCTTTTAAGATTACGTCTCCCTGTAAAGATAAAAGCAGATTCGTGTGCTCGTCTGCATGCTTTTCACTCATTTGTCATCACAAGCAACCATGTTCGACTATCACTTAATCTTGGCATAGTATGGATGATAATTCAGCTGATCTCTCTGAAGCCACGGCCAAGATGATACAATGTTTATTCGGCTAACGTTTCGCTTTCGTCAGAGCCTGGAAACCAAAAAAAACAGCTCTGATGAAGGCGACTGGCCGAAACGTTAGCCGAATAAACATTGTATCATATTGGCCGTGGCTTCAGAGAGATCACCCAAGTTATTATTCATCACACTTCCTCGCAGTTGAAGTGAGTAGTGCATTAACAACAACGGGATGGTAAGTATTGTAGTAAATTAGGATGATACCTACATGGCCTGCATGTCGGCTTCGCTACAAGGTTATTTTCATGTAGTGAGAGTGTGTTCGGAAGGGAACTCAAGGTGCTCTTAGTAATGCTCTTGAGTTGAGAGGTGGAGTCTATTGTTTACTCAAACAAAATCTTGTGGTATCACATTCAGAGCATTAGGTCAGAATCTGGTAACCTCTGCGTGTAGCAATTTCTGAGCTGAAGGAACAAGGCAAACATAGGATTTCAGTCACTTCAATTCGGAAAAGCCTTTCAACCTACAGCACTGATGTGGAACGGCTCGCAAAGGCTGGTCAAATATGAATTCCGGGCTTCGTAAATGAAACGCTCAGACGTGTGCAATCCACCAAAGTTTTACATAGAAGTCAGAGATAATCAGACAGAGCCAATTGTTCCTCTGCAATAGAAATATTTTAAATGTGAGTGTATAAGGAATAGTACGGAAAGTTATAAACCATTGCAATTAAATTTCAATTCCGTGAGACAATTCTGACTTTTGCAATGGCTGGTAGTACCGAGCTAAGCATAGGAAGAAGAACCGAAAGAATTCTTTGCGAAATTGCAAACTTCTGCTAAGACCCTAGACCGTACGTAGTTCTTCGAAGTCTAAAGCGCTGTCAAGAAAAAGAATCGGTTTAAATAGAATGACTTAAGAGCCCACATCGAGACTCAAAATGGAAAAGTGATATCTCGAATGCGTACTAAGTATAATCGCCTCTCCTTCTGCCATTCTCGAAGATTTTATCATCTTTAATGATCGGCGAGGACGGTCAATGTAATGTTAACATATTGGACGGGTGAAAATGTAGTTGGGGGGGGGGGCAACCATCCGAAGGTCTGTATATCAAGAAATGAACTTAGTCCAACGTGTTAGTCCTTGTTATAATAGCACTGTATCGGATGCGTAGAGGATGATGGGAACGGACCACCTTAGCTCTTTTATGCGGTTTCAGTTAAGGGAATTTACCTTCCCGAATAAGCCTAGGTAAGGTAGGAGCACCTGGGTGGCTGGGATGATTACCTCCTGCAAGAAAAAAAGAAAAAAGTAAAGAAAACTTGCCCACCGCCGTGCTCCTTCCCTGCGAAAGCCCGTATTTGAAAACTGGCATGTCCGTGATATAACACGACATAACGTGTTTCATTGACGTCATTTCCTGATATACTGAGCTTCGGATGGGTGGCCCCCCCCCCCCCAACTACATTTTCACCTATTGGACGTCTAATAATATTATTGAGTGAAGTGAAGCTTTCATGACCCTGAAACACATTTGTCTACAGAACCTCTTTAAGTGAAGCTCCAAACAATTTGGTCGCAAATTTTCTACACTTCACAATGAGTATGATTTCACGAATTCCGTCACTGCCTTTGGCTTCACGAAGAACACCAAAAACGGGCTGGTCTGTTTTTGTTGTTCTGCGTATCGAAGCCATCACGAAATTATTTGTGCGAGTGAAATGAAAAGTAAATTCAATCATACACCGCAGTCATGCAATAACGCAATCACACTAAGCACATACCTTGATGGATCGGAGCTCATTCTGCAAATTTCGATGGCGGTAAACATCGCTCCGTTCTCTTTGTCCCATCCACGGCTTCAACGAAATTCTAATACAGTTTGAAATGATTCTTGAAAACATCACTTTTGAGCTATACTAGTGATGTGCACCTGCTGGCCATTTCAGGTCACGTTATTCCCCTTAAGTAGACTCGCTCTTGTAGTGCTGCAAGGTTTTCCCCGAAATATATGTAATAAATTGCTGCGAGAGTCTCGATATACAAATTCACATTTATGAGCATTCCCTTACTGATAGTCGCTTATTCACCTACTTTTGTTTTGGAGGTACAACGCTCTGAGACGATTCTTGTACAGACGACCAGTTCCTATCATGCGGGTCTCAATGAGTTTTCGCTCCTCCTCATAAAAAATCGAAAAGAGTTTTTGCAGGATCCGGCAACGAAATATGAGAGCTGGATCTCGTATGGCAACAAAAAGGTCATTCTCTCTCTAAAGGTAAAGGCAGCTTACGTCAGAAAGCACACGAAAAATGCTTCGCTGTGCTACGCTTAGCACTCTTAGGAAATTCTATATCGCCAGTTGCTCCCTCGAAGCCAGACAGTCACAGGTACCATATACATCAGTCATCGCCAGAAACTTGGCAAGACATCTGAAAAAAAGGTCGTGAAGCATCCCAAATTTTTCTTCTGCATGATAGCACTCGATCTGGAGTAGCAAAGACCACACAGTCCAAGTTATATTAAAGAACCTGCCGTTTTCGACTTCCTACTCCCTTTACCTCGTCTCTTCCTACTTTCACCTCTACAAGCACCTTAATATCGAAAAGAAATTCGCCAGTTTTGGAAAACTCACAGACGCTGTGGCTATTTCTACGTCATATCTATGTTGCTATGTATGAACATATGTATGTATGTATGTATGTATGTATGTATGTATGTATGTATGTATGTATGTATGTATGTATGTATGTATGTATGTATGTATGTATGTATGTATGTTTGTTTGTTTGTTTGTTTGTTTGTTTGTATGTATGTATGTATGTATGTATGTATGTATGTATGTATGTATGTATGTATGTATGTATGTATGTATGTATGTATGTATGTATGTATGTATGTATGTATGTATGTATGTATGTATGTATGTATGTATGTATGTATGTATGTATGTATGTATGTATGTATGTATGTATGTATGTATGTATGTATGTATGTATGTATGTATGTATGTATGTATGTATGTATGTATGTATGTATGTATGTATGTATGTATGTATGTATGTATGTATGTATGTATGTATGTATGTATGTATGTATGTATGTATGTATGTATGTATGTATGTATGTATGTATGTATGTATGTATGTATGTATGTATGTATGTATGTATGTATGTATGTATGTATGTATGTATGTATGTATGTATGTATGTATGTATGTATGTATGTATGTATGTATGTATGTATGTATGTATGTATGTATGTATGTATGTATGTATGTATGTATGTATGTATGTATGTATGTATGTATGTATGTATGTATGTATGTATGTATGTATGTATGTATGTATGTATGTATGTATGTATGTATGTATGTATGTATGTATGTATGTATGTATGTATGTATGTATGTATGTATGTATGTATGTATGTATGTATGTATGTATGTATGTATGTATGTATGTATGTATGTATGTATGTATGTATGTATGTATGTATGTATGTATGTATGTATGTATGTATGTATGTATGTATGTATGTATGTATGTATGTATGTATGTATGTATGTATGTATGTATGTATGTATGTATGTATGTATGTATGTATGTATGTATGTATGTATGTATGTATGTATGTATGTATGTATGTATGTATGTATGTATGTATGTATGTATGTATGTATGTATGTATGTATGTATGTATGTATGTATGTATGTATGTATGTATGTATGTATGTATGTATGTATGTATGTATGTATGTATGTATGTATGTATGTATGTATGTATGTATGTATGTATGTATGTATGTATGTATGTATGTATGTATGTATGTATGTATGTATGTATGTATGTATGTATGTATGTATGTATGTATGTATGTATGTATGTATGTATGTATGTATGTATGTATTGTATGTATGTATGTATGTATGGTATGTATGTATGTATTAATGTATGTATGTATATGTATGTATGTATGTATGTATGTATGTATGTATGTATGTATGTCCGTCCCGAGCCCCGTTACCTCAAAGTGGTGGGATGGTGTAAACTCACTCGATGATAAGAACACTCGTTGTTGCCGGGACACCGACGTGTCGAGTGAGGCTAAAAAACAGGCCCCCTCTTGGACAAGTCCATCTCCGGCAGTGGACCTACCGCTAGTTATGGCTAGGCGGTGAGGGGTCAGTCCAGGCCACCAGCATCTATGAGTAAAGTTGTTTCAAGAAGTACCCTCAGTCCCGTGCGGCCACCGTCCTTCCCGGCAGAGAGGACAACGGCATGAGGGGGAGAAAATCTCACGGCGAGCGATCTGCCGAGCTGTTTTCTGAACATTGCTACCATCAACGTACGAGGTCTTACTAGTGATTCCGCGGTTGATCAGTTTGATTTCCGAATTGGACAAATGTGGCGGTAGACGTGGCATGTGTGCAAGAAACGTTGAGATTCGAAGCAGGAACATGGAAATGGCACACCGGTCACGAAGTCATGCTGGGAGCTGGATCAAAGAACGGTAAAGTTGGAGGAGTCGGATTCATCATCGCGCCGCATTTGGCAACGAAGATCACTCACTGTGAAATCTTTTCTGAACGGATCGCGATGCTAGTGCTTGAACTGGATGGAGGGAGCACGATAAAGTTGCTGTCAGTATATGCACCCACCGGAGCTTATGGTGATGATGCTGTAGAGGAATTTTATGATGAGCTCGAGAACGCAGTAAAACGGCCCCCCGAAAGGAACATATGGTATTTGTGCTGGCGATTATAATGCCCACCTTGGTCGAGGAGAATCTGGAGAGAATTTTGTCGGGCCACACGGAACTCCAGGACGCAACAGTCGAGGAGAAACACTGGTTCAGTTTTGTGAAAGAACTCGGCTGTCGGTAGCTAACACATACTTCCAAAAACGCCTGGGTCGTCGATGGACTTATCATACTCCAAACAGGCAGATGTTCCACGAAATTGATTTCATCCTGACGAACTGTTTACGACTTTTTCACAACGTTGGCGTCATCGGAGAATCACGCTTCAACATCGGATCAGATCATCGTTTAGTACGGGCAACGATAGCAATAAAGCCGAAGGAAGAGCGGAGGAGACTAGCTGCATATCACTCCAAACGAATACGATATGAGCTTAATGAAGAAACACTGAAAACGCTAGCGGCAACTGTAGATTTTACTGGAGGTTTAGGAAATGTCCATACGAGATACGAAAAAGTAACTTCCGCTATCCGAACGGTTGTCAAAGATGCGTCACAACGTGTAAGGAGTAAACCACGCGAGCGGTTGAGCGAGGTCACTCTGCAGATGTTGGCCACACGGAAGGAAGTAGGCAAAACGATGACCCCTGTGGCTCGCACAGTGCTCAATAAAGCTATACGAGTCAGAGTCAAAAATGACTACCGGGAATATGCTGCACGCAGAGCAAGAGAAGCGGCTGAGAAAGCGACGAGCATCAAAAGAGCATTTATAAGTACTCGCTTGAAGACCACAACTCCGGAATGCCTGACGAAAGCAGATGGCACTGTCCTGCGGAACCGCAAGGTTATAGAAGAAGAAATCCGGACCTTTTTCCAGGACTTGTTTTCTTCCAAAGTACACGTAGAAGCGTACTCGGAACCATCAGAAGGCGAGAACGATAGCAAAGAAGAATGGAGAGTCCTCGAATCAGAAGTGATGCAAGCCATTCGTCAAATGAAAAGCGGAAAAGCACCCGGACTAGACCAAATACGGCCAGAACATTTGAAGTGCCTGAAGGAAGTTCTCGCGAGGCCTTTAGCTGACCTATTCACGGAAATGCTCGACTCAGGAATCGTTCCGAAAGATTGGCTCAGCTCCCACACTATCTTGATACACAAGAAAGGGGCGCGTGACATCCTGGCCAATTATCGCCCGATAGCACTTCTCTCAACAATGCTCAAGGTCTTCTCACGCGTAATCCTGAATCGAATTCGTCACATCCTGAATATGAATACGGGTAAAGAGCAGGCCGGCTTTCGCGAAGGTTTTTCCACGATCGACCAAATCCACGTAATTACACAGTTGGCGGAAAGATGTCGAGAATACCGTATTCCTTTGTGTTATCTCTTCATCGACTTCAAGAAGGCTTTCGATACAGTTGAACATCAAGCAGTGCTAAACGCTCTTACAGCTTTTGGAGTTCCCCGAAGATACGTGGAAATGATACGGAAGTGCAATACCAGCTGCTTCACCGACGTAAACCTTTATGGAAACCCTACCCGTATCCAAATACGACGCGGAGTCCGACAGGGAGAGGTCATCTCCCCGATGCTGTTTTCTGCTGCTCTAGAGATAGTGATGCAAAACGCCCAGATGCCCTGCGGAATCAACATAGACGGAGAAAGGCTTCAATACCTAATGTTTGCTGACGACATTGTACTCATCGGAAGCGAACCGAGTGCTTTCGAAAACTCATTAAGGATCCTAAGAATCGCTGCCAGCTCTATCGGTCTAGAAATCTATCCAGGAAAAACGAAGTGGATGAAAAACAGCTACGCGAGCGACTACTGTCTACGCATGGATGACTCAGTCATTGAAGAAGTTTCGTCATGCGTATACCTAGGCCAAGCAGTTACAATGGATAACGATTTGACAGTCGAAATAAGTCGTCGTCGTAGGGCAGGCTGGGTGGCATTCAACAAGTATCGTGATGTTCTCACTGACAAAAGAATTGATGTCCAAGTCAGAGCCCGTGTGTTTAACACCCATGTCCTGCCGGCACTGGTGTATGGAAGTGAAACATGGAATACAATTTTGAATGAAGAAAGAAGGCTGGCATCCACTCAAAGAGCGATGGAACGAGTGATGTGCGGTATCACGTTGATGCATAAAATTCCTGCTCATGAAATTCGAAGGCGCACTGGCGTCAAGGATGTGATTGAAAATATCTATGACTCGAAAAAACGATGGGCAGGACACGTAGCTCGTTTAAATGACAACCGTTGGACATCCCGGGTGACCAATTGGTATCCCCGCGGAGTAAAAAAGACCGCGAGGAAGACCCCCGGCCCAGGTGGAGTGATCCTTTCAGAAAACGATTCGGACAGAGATGGCAACAAGTGGCAAGAAACCGAAATGAATGGCATAGATGCGTCCTGCAAGGTTGGAGAAACCACCCTTGAAGAGCGGACATCAATGTATTCAAGTTGTATGTATGTGTATGTATGTATGTATGTATGTATGTATGTATGTATGTATGTATGTATGTATGTATGTATGTATGGTATGTATGTATTTGTATGTATGTATGTATGGTATGTATGTATGTATGTTTATGTATGTATGTATGTATGGTATGTATGTATGTGTATGTATGTATGTATGTATGTATGTATGTATGTATGTATGTATGTATGTATGTATGTATGTATGTATGTATGTATGTATGTATGTATGTTATGTATGTATGTATGTATGTATGTATGTATGTATGTATGTATGTATGTATGTATGTATGTATGTATGTATGTATGTATGTATGTATGTATGTATGTATGTATGTATGTATGTATGTATGTATGTATGTATGTATGTATGTATGTATGTATGTATGTATGTATGTATGTATGTATGTATGTATGTATGTATGTATGTATGTATGTATGTATGTATGTAGTATGTATGTATGTATGTATGTATGTATGTATGTATGTATGTATGTATGTATGTATGTATGTATGTATGTATGTATGTATGTATGTATGTATGTATGTATGTATGTATGTATGTATGTATGTATGTATGTAATGTATGTATGTATGTATGTATGTATGTATGTATGTATGTATGTATGTATGTATGTATGTATGTATGTATGTATGTTGTATGTATGGTATGTATGTATGTATGTATGTATGTATGTATGTATGTATGTATGTATGTATGTATGTATGTATGTATGTATGTATGTATGTATGTATGTATGTATGTATGTATGTATGTATGTATGTATGTATGTATGTATGTATGTATGTATGTATGTATGTATGTATGTATGTATGTATGTATGTATGTATGTATGTATGTATGTATGTATGTATGTATGTAATGTATGTATGTATTATGTATGTATGTAGTATGTATGTATGTATGTATGTATGTATGTATGTATGTATGTATGTATGTATGTATGTATGTATGTATGTAATGTATGTATGTATGTATGTATGTATGTATGTATGTATGTATGTATGTATGTATGTATGTATGTATGTATGTATGTATGTATGTATGTATGTATGTATGTATGTATGTATGTATGTATGTATGTATGTATGTATGTATGTATGTATGTATGTATGTATGTATGTATGTATGTATGTATGTATGTATGTATGTATGTATGTATGTATGTATGTATGTATGTATGTATGTATGTATGTATGTATGTATGTATGTATGTATGTATGTATGTATGTATGTATGTATGTATGTATGTATGTATGTATGTATGTATGTACAGTAGCGCTCAAAAGTCTTCGGTGAAATGGTCCCTCAGCGGTACTTTTCAGTCGTAACTCCTTTCCTACTGGATCTAGTCATGCGAAATTTCTATATGTGAAGCGTGGGTGTACTGTGAATATTTACCACTATTAACCTGCAACCTAATCACGTTCCAGATATTCCAAAGAGCATGAACTTAAAATCGACTGAAAATACAGATGATGGTCCTTCTAGAATCTCTTTCCTTTTTGTCCTGTCTAATGTGTACGAGCAATAATGCCGAACACAATAGATGAGAAAAACGCACATAGGGTGTAAATAAGTGGAGACGTTAACAACTTTACTTTTAGCAAAATCTGCTACCGCAACAAACACCTTGCTCTACCTGTGGATCTTGCAGCTTTGCAGTCAAATAGTGTTGGGTAGGGTGAAATATGCTCTAGTTGAACATATCCAAATTTCGCGCGATTTGGTTTACTGAGAGAAAAGTTATGAACGAAAAAGCGTCAAAACATTTCACCGAAGACTTTTGAGCGCTACTGTATGTATGTATGTATGTATGTATGTATGTATGTATGTATGTATGTATGTATGTATGTATGTATGTATGTATGTATGTATGTATGTATGTATGTATGTATGTATGTATGTATGTATGTATGTATGTACCTATGTAATCCTGGTATGAAAATATCGTAGAACTCACGAAGCATCTTATATAGTGAGTAGGAAACCCTGGTTGCCCAGAGCTTCAGTAACCACTTCTGTCTCAATGGTATCAAAGGCTTTCTTCAAGTCGATAAACGTAAGACATAGCGGCATTTTGTACTCTCGCGATACTTCAATAAGCCTTGTTAGAAAGTGGATATTATCGACTGTTCTGAACCGTATCCGAAACCCTGCTTACTCACACGGTTGTCCTTCATCCAATAATATCCCTCATTCTGCCGATCCTGTTCAGGATAACGCGAGTGAAAAGCTTTCGGATTATAGAAAGCAGGCAGATTACGCGATAATTGCCAATATCGTCTAGATCTCCCTTTTTATACAGCAACAAAGTTTTGCTAGTTTTCCACGACGTGGGCACTTTGCATTTCGAAAGGTACCGAGTGAAGAGCCTAGCCAGAGTTTTGATGATGACTGGTGGTATACTCTTCAGATGTTCTGGTTTAATCCTGTCGAGACCAGGCGCTGTACAGTTCTTCATAGACGTGATGGCATGTCGTATTTCGGAAAGGAGAACCGAAGGAGCGATATATTCGTCTTGCCTAAGATGGTGAGTAGGCAGGTAGACGTGGCTGTCGAAGAGATCCGAGTAGAAGCCGTAGATGACCTTCTCCATTGCCCTCCGGGATGCAGTAACAGTTCCGTCAGGACGACGAAGGGGAGTCATCTTGGTCTTGTAATTGGCGAAGCTCCGTCGGGCTTTGCGAATGCTCTTTCCGGCTTCGGCGGCTTCGTCCGTAACTGCTGCTGCTCATCTCTCTTCCAGATCTTCCTTTATCGCTTCTCTGCACAGATTTCCAATCAATCAATTTTTCCATGGAGCAAACCTTCTTCAGCCTCAAATACAGCTTGCAACGGACGATGCCTCCTGGTCTCACTCAGTCTGATGATGTAGACTTGATCTTTCTAGCTTGCATAATCGGGTCTTCTATACACGCTTCCGATGCAAGCGTCCGTGCGGGAAAAGTGCAGATCTCCATCTCAGTCTCTTTCCTTTTGGGCAGCCTGTTTTGGTCCTGTGATTTTAACAGCCTCTCTCGAGTGGACCTACCCAACGTTGCCGTATTGAGAGCTCCATCAGGTTCAAGAGAAAGAGGCCCATTTCCATTACCGGTATTGGCGAGTAGATACTCAACGTGTAGCTTGCCAGGCTCTCACGTGGGGCTGGGTTGACTCCTGGGGTTTGACAGGCTATACCAAAGTTTGGACAAGGGGCTTTCTTTTTTAAAGAGACCCCGAATCGCCTCCCGAATACTTCCCAGTCATTGAATGCAAGCTTTTGGTTGAGTCAATCGACAGGATACCAACTGCTGCCACAGACTCTACACACACGTACGCATGGATACGCCTGCGAGAAATAGAAAGTGCATCGACCAGAACAGCAGAATCGGGGAGCCTATCCCCTGAATCTACCTGCGTCTCTGAGCAAGTACTGGGGACTTCTGTCGGCGATTGATTCCCCTATCCGCCACCTTGGGACGCCTTACCCAGCCTCGTCGCTAACCGGCTGGAATCCTACAGCGAGAGAGAACCCTCAGTGAAGGAGATCCGCAGCTTCTATTACACGAAATTTGAAAACATCGGAACTGCAAAACCTCAAAAGATATTGGCTTCGTAGTATAGGGCTAGAAAAGAATGAGCCACACATTGACGAGAACTTGAAAATAGCGATTCTGAGGACCTGCATTTTGATTACATTGAGTTGGGACAAAAGAGGGACTACTGACGATGGAAGAGCTAGCACACTGACCTAAACGAATGAAGAGAGAAGTTAGAGGGCGTATGGTTGGAAGTGTGGGAACGAACCGAGTCTGATGTCGTCAAAAGATAGTGTAGTCAGCTTATTTTAGTGCTCCAATTTGTTTGCACTGGCTTTCCAAAAAAAAGTTCGACTCACAGAGCCTTATGTACCTTAGCTAGTAGAACACTCCTCTTCGAAAATGAGCTCAGGTCGACTTGTTCTGATGAACATCGCAAGAAGAGGTCGATCTGTCGTTTCCAATTTTCCGATCCCTTGACAGTCGTGCATCGGTTCTGCGAACCATACACAGCTTGATGTATTTAACTTAAAATTGCCAAATTTTTAGGCCTAGAACTTCCGTAAAAATTTTGACTGTTCAGTGCGAGTTCCTTCGAGTGATCAGGGTTCGATATCTTATAGAACGCTGAAGTCGCCTTAGTGAAGTGGATTTCTGCAGTCTGTGTCAAGTCATAGTAACATTTTTTTCATCGAGATTCTTGTAAACCTATCTAGCAAAAGCTTGTAGAAAACGGGATCAACCCCTCAATTCGAAGGGATAAAAAAAGCTCAGACTGGACTCGAGACTCTGTGTATTATTTCAATTTGTCAATCTCTTTCATTGCTTTGTGTCCTTTTGTACCATTTATAGCAAATCTCAGGTGTAGACGGAAGCGGAAATATGGTTGAGGAGCTAACGTACAACTGAGTAATAGCTCCCAACTAGCATGCCACATAGTAAACAAGGGGGTTGAAGTAGCCTCTAGTCATTCGATATTCCTTCTTATATATAAAGCAGTAACTTGGTTTGTCGGTTTGTCTGTATGTCGGTATGTCGGTATGTCGGTTTGTCGGTCTGTCCGTCCGGGTTACTTTGTGATTATGATAAAGGTAGTGATATGGAAAACTTTTTCTTCTTATATAAAAAGCAGTCACTTTGTGGGTAGACTAATGGAGTAAAGTGAGCACTGCGGAGTGAAGTGAGTAATATGAAGTGAGGTGGATGATTCAGATTGTGATCTCTACTGTACTGTAATGGCAGTACTTCGACACTGGTTTGATAATATTTGCGCAAGACCTCAACGTGGTGGTTTAATAGACTCGTATTACAGAAGCATTGTATCAACTCCAGCTCTCGAGTATAGAATGAAGCCTACTCTGATCCCCTACCCTCTATTCTTGTTAATCACTTTCTACAAAGCACTCGAAATGTTTCCTAGTGAGGTTTTATACTATGCTTTGCAGCGAAATCCGAAGATTAGAGCCATAAATCTCATCGAATTTGTTGAAAGCCTCAAATGCACATTCATTATGTTTTTGTTACGTACCTATCACCCAAATGACACAATTAAGGAGAACTCTCGAATTCATATTTCGGATATGGTTTTTTCCGTGCCGTTCCGTTCACGATTTCTGAATAGAAGACAAATTATGGATGCATTCCATTTTTTCGCATTTTCGCGTTTCTGTTGAATGGTCATTTGGAATTCCCTCAACCTTGCAATATTACATTATTTGATGCCACCCTTTGGAATCATCCGATCAACAGATTCGTACCGTCCTTTGAGCGAACTTTTTGTGAAGAATCAGCCAGCACTGTCTACTATACCTCCCTCTCTAATGATGTAAAGAGCCACGTGAGTCTAACTGTAGAAGGACACGCATCCGTAGAATATTATGGCGTCAAATTTTGACGGCTCTATTCTGAAAAAATAGACCGTCATTGCTAAAAGGTATCACCAGTTTCTTGAAAATCATTATCCCACGCAGCTCGAATTGTGCGGCAGTTCCTGACGAGAATATTCAAAAACCTGGATTCGACCTTCCTGTTGGCCCAACTACAACTGTGCAAGCTCAACTAATCACACGTGTTAGTGACAATCGCTTTGGCAACTGTTCGGTCGCTAAAATAGACCCTAACAGCATATGGTACACTTCTAATCAAGAAAAGAAGCTGATCGGTGCCCTTACACTTCCTGGATGCCGATAATAAGTTGCTTACAATAATGTAGTCTTTTTTTTATGCTGAATACCACAACTTTAGATTTTTATCCCCTTCGGTGCTCATTTTGTTCGGAAAAAAGAGTGCGACTTCTGCATGCGGTGACCTAATAGAGGCTGCGTAGATTGCAAAGACGTAGTGACGGAGTACGTGTGGCATGGAACAAAGACAGCTACATGTGAACCAGCCACCCCTAACACATGTCCATGTCAAGATATTCCTTCACTCCAACAAAGAAAAACCATCTTCATTGCCCTTCAAAGCTTTTTTTTTCAATTCCCGCGCTTATCTTATTTAATCATAGTGTGCTTTAAAGTATTTTTTTCACAGCCATGCTTGAGCTTACTGTGTATCACCTGATAAAAATCTTTGTCAATTTTAAATCGGTGCATGTGAGTTGCCGAACATCGGGTGGGATACAATGCATGGTTATTAGGGAAGCACTGTGAGGAGAAACGAGAAGATCCTAGGGATAGTAGAGCACTATGAAAAAAAGGCAAGGATTATATGGCAAAGTGACAGTGTGCGACGCATTTTGGCAAGCCGTCGCTTTGCCAGAATCTCCGCTAAAGTTCCAGTAAACCTACTTGGCTCCAAAACTCAAAATAAGATAAGCGGATAGCGATGCTCATGGGATGGATAATAAATGGATGGATAACTAATTATCGATCTACAATATTTAAGCCTCGTTTTCAGGAGAAGTTGAGATTTCGAGTCTTCAAGATGACGTGTTACTTCTACTCTGGAAAGAAATTCATTCTCATTATTTAAAATACATGTATGGCATTATATTGGAGGAGGAAAGATCCAACACAGCAAAGACAGGGAGCCCATCTCCTTAATCCACCTTGCCTTTCTGTTCAAGTCCCTTTGAGCTGCGATTTGCTCCTATCTCCACTACCTGGAGCTGTACGTAGCCTCGTCTCCATCTGCTACAGATTCGCCAGTGGGAAAGAGCCGGCAAGGGAGACCTCCGTGGTCGATAGTGATAGTATGCAATGGAGCTTCTATAGTCTATTTGCAATGCAACTGCAACTGTCATCACTCCGCCTCAAACTCGATCTTGCAATTCTCGTGCCAGAAGATGATGGCCAACTTTGAAATTATGAATATCTCGCCCTTCCTGCCAAAGAAGTCAATAACACATATGCAACCACACTTATAACCACTCGAAAGCACTTCTTGTGATCATCGAATAGGGCACCCGTTGCTATGTCAAATAGTAAAAAAACAATGCCGATGTTGGACAATGTTTTATGTTGCTTCCCTTCATTAAAAGGCATCTGTCAAAAGGAAGAGTGTGGTGTAGAGCATTGCAGACCGCTCTGCATCAGAAGTGAACAAAAAGGGACTTCCCGAATTTAGAGCGGGATATGATAAGGAAGGGATCAACCACGTTTTTCAAAAATGGATAGATAGATAGCGCATTCTTAGAGATAAAATGTGCATAATAGAGTATGGACGCCAAAGTAGGCAGATGAAGAACATATGAAGATGATTCTCCTTTGTTGGGGGCTGTGAGAAGGAATTCTCTAAAACGAAGATGTATCGGGAGGGGCTGATTTCAGATGTAACTGTCTTTATTTTCTGTCACACGTTGTACGACGTCACTGAGACTTTGCAACCTATGCGGCTTGTATTAGGTCACCTCATTCAAAAGCCTCCCCTTTTTTTACTGGGTACTGGTTAAAGCGAGCACCAAAGGGGGAAAAGCTCAGGCTGTAATTCTGCTTGACGCCTTCTTGCTCTTTTTTGTAGTTCTGACCGTGCTTTTTGCAGCCGGGAATACTACGCTCCTTTTTTTCATGGTCATTTGATGTAAGTGCCGAGTTTTCACTTATTTCTCTTACTTGTTACAGTCATCCTCAAAACTCAGGCAAATTTTTAGTTTTTCTAGTCTCTCACCTATTTCGGGCAGTAAGTGCTTTTCGACCTTCTTACTGCCGTCATTTCATTCTTTTATGTTTGCCTTGTTTTATGGGTCTCAATGGTCTTTTCGCGTGTTTTGGCAATTGGAACCTACTAACAGCTCATGCTTGAAATCTTCCGTTTCAAGATGGCTGAACAAAAGGTGGTTGCGAGACATCACTTTCATCCGTTAGTGCTAAATGTGCGAAACAGATACGTGGGTTGTACCTAAGACCCCGAATGGGGACGAGCTATATGCGAAAAGCACCTAGGGTAGGATAGATCCCACAAGCATGTAAGTACCCTTTTCTCTCTGACCATTCAAGTCAATATTTTGAATTGTTTTCCAGTCGTACCATTTTTTCCGGGAAGCGCATCTCTTTTTACTGATTGTCCTGTACCTGTGGGCTGGTTAAATAGAGTTGATGATTTCGAGGACTTGAGAGGAGTGTATGTCCTTTGAACATCTGCGAGACGAAAAGAGGTTAACCTTGTGAATCTTTGGAATTCTCTTAAGGCAAGATCGACAGCTGTGGTCCCTAGATCAATGGAGTGGTGATTTTTTTCCGCTCTGGCAAAGCTTTCGGAAGCGAATATTACGAGGTGAAGAAATCTTGCATCTGTATAAGTTATGAATGGCCCGGTACCGTACTCCGGCGCCGTTAGGCCTGGTGAACCAGAAGGGGTGTTGTGATTCATTTCAGCTCTTCAGAACGCTAAGACAATGACGCTTGTCAGTAGAGTGTCTTAGAAACAAAGATTGTTCTCATAGGCACGGTTCACGATAAAAATGGTTTCCAAATTCTTCCCTTAGGAATACCGGTCCCCATGGGTGTTAGAAAGGTCCCTTTCGCTCCCATAATCTCTACGGTCAGGGCATAATGGAAGCCCCCTTGCTTTCTTGATTCGACCCACACACAATCAGCTGATAGCCGAGTGATGAGGCGTATTTCCTCCCATTCTTTTTTACTCTGTTATTTTTTTGGTGCCGCGATCCCTCTTTTGTTTTCTTACTTCAAGAGACTGGAAAAGGTGAGCTATTCTGCTGTAATCAGGGTTTTTTGCCTACTTGAGCTTACAAGCGAATGAATTTTTGCTTACTCTAGTCAGTTATTTGCACCAGGACCCACACGTACACAATGACCCACGTTGTATAGCTCGTCCAAACACCCCACTCTTCTTCATTTTTCTGGTCTCATTCTCGTCTTGCCCCCTTTCAAACGATTTTCGAAGACTTCTTTTCATTTCGGAAACAACGATCCACGCAGTTCCTTCGCCTCCATTGCACTACTTTCCATCTTATCTTCCATTTTTCGGCTTAATCTGGGTTACAAAAAATTATCGTGAACTGTGCCCTGCGGCTTCAGTCGTTGATTTTTTTAAAGGTGTGCTCCTGATCCCATTCACAACAAGATATGATGTCGCTTAATTGGATCCTTAGTCACTAGGAGGAGAAAAAGCTCCATCGTCTAATTCCGCTCACCTGAGAACTCTGTTTATCAATTGCTGGGAGATTGCAAGACTCGTAGAATAGCCGAAAGAAGGAATTGCAATTGAGTAGGCTTTCGCTGTAGCGTACACGCTCTTCCTTATTGCTCACTGATAACAATGCTTGCCGTGACCCGATGTGAGGTCCATTGTGGAGAACACTCTCTGGTCAGCTAGGCACTGTAAAATCAGCTCAACCCTAACTTCGAAAGATCTCCATTCTTCTGCTCCTCTCTAGCTCAGTGTATTTTGATTTATTCAATCATTCTGTTGCCTTCGTCCTACTGACTCGCATTTCTTTGATACGACCCCTTGTTTCAATTGGTCGATAACTGGTATGCCTATCCCAACAATACAGTTCAGGTGCGAGGATGCAGTTGAAACAAGAAAATTGCGTCTTCGAGGCGCCAGAATATGCGCATTGCAAGGTCAGGATGTGGATTGCCTTGGACGGCATGAGGATCCCTTCTTTACTTAAATCTTGCTGCATTGCCTAACTGTATCACTGATCAATTTACTTTCACCACTGCGTAGTGCAAGCGTAGCTTAGCAAACGCCCATGCTGGGTATCTCCTGCGCAAATGGAGCACTACGCTTTCCCTTGCAATATGCTCCTTTCTACCACAATTACGACATCGTACTGCCTCGTAATTCTTCGCATGTAGATATGCGGAGTCTTTCCTGCTCACTGATATTCGCCATACTAGCAATGCACCCACGCCTCTCCCGCGACTCCCTTCTTCACCCATAGCCAGGCTTTTGGCTGAAAAAGTGACGCTATAAGTGAATCTTCGCAAGTTTTTCACGCGAGTCTTTCGCTTATTCCATGGGGGTACTCTTCAAGTGATTTCGTGCTTTTTTCCGAGCACAAAGCCGTTTCCTTGACTTTCTCGTGAATTTAGTTACCTATACGCTTCCTGCCACCTCAGCGGATTAGCCGCCCACACAATATTTCAGGTTTCTGTAGCAGGGTTGTTCCAGCAGACATATTTGGGTAAACCTGCTCATTAATTTTTTAGTACAAAACCGTCAACAAACAGATCGTGCCTGATTACTGAAACGGTAAGGATGCACCGGAACCTTTACGCTCTGGAATTCCCAATCTCGCCCATTCTATGCTTCATTGCCCCGATTCCGCCTTTCAGAGTACCCTCCCCGTCCTCTTTGGATGAGGTCCTCGAAAAGCTTCACATCCTATTGATGCTTGCCTACGCTCTTCGGGACACTCGATCATCTTAGTTCTACTAAAACCTCACATCAGTGGACTCGCCTGTGCTTGAACAGCATCGCATCCCTTGGCATGTTCTTGAGTCGCCGCTCTGCTTGTTTTTGTAATAAGGCGCCGAGGTCCTTGCAAGGCATCTCCGCAATCTGGTAGATTCTATGTGTTGGTGGTTAATCATGTTGGCGATTCCGGCTCACCTCTCATTGAATGTACCTTGCTTCGCTACTCCATGGATTCGTCTCCCCCGCGCACGATTCCGGCTCACCTCTCATTGAATGTACCTTGCTTCGCTACTCCATGGATTCGTCTCCCCCGCGCAATTGCTCAACATGCGAGACCTTTTGGGTCACTTGCACTTGAGCTCAGCGGAGTTGAGCTTTTCCACATTCAGGACTTTGCATATTTCCTGTACTCTGAAGCTCATTCCTTCAGATTCGTGCTATGGAGCCCACTACTTACTATGAAACCTTGTTTGTGAAAAATTGCCCACGCTTCATTTACGACACTACGTTATACGGCTTACCTACTCATTTTTCCTAAACTGTCTTAGCTCTGTACTCCTTGCAGCACTTTTTGTACTTGCTTCGTAAGTTTTAAAAAACAGTTGAGGAGGAGGAGCACGAGCGGAGATATGATATCTGTTAGGGATGATCCAGTCGCAACAGAAGCATGTGGCTCTCTCTTCCCTTTTTTATCCACGTTTTCAAACTAATCAGTTCTTCTCAGAATAGTGAGAGTTAACTTTGATAGATTCTGTGCTGGAACCAATTTAATTTCATGTGTTGAATTCCATTTATTGACTGCTCTATAATATAACAAAGCCAGTTTAGCTATGCACACTAACACGTGCATCACAGCAAAGATTGCTTCTAATAATGTTTTGAAGTTAATATGAGCACTACTCCTCAAAAGAAGGAGTCTGTAAGCTGTGATCTATAAACGATTTGTAAATAGTTGAAGGACGAACAGCCTATCTATCCTTCGCCCTTCGAGAGGGTGTGAATTTCGAAACCCAGTTTGGCATTAGGGACCTAGTTCAGCGCATGATCCGCCTTCGTGTTCGGAGCTCTTCTGATTTTACCTATTGTGCTCCTCTTACTGCCCTATGCTCTACCCATGCCAAACTTGACTCGACATCTCAATGTGTTTCCGCAGATGATGTAATGATAGAAAAGCGGCAGATGGGGGAGACTTCATTTGCAAAGATGACGATGATGATGTATATGAGCAATCTCCCTCTATTGCCCCTGAGCACTTTTTATTTTCTTCATTTTATGAAATTCTTCAAAAAGGGCTATCAGTTTCGTAGGAAACACCTCCCATATAGAAGCACGCCACGCCTGCCTCGATTAGATCTTCGCTGAGCTCGTGTATGCCTAGCACTCTTTAGAATTCGCCTATTTCAGCATTTTTTTCTTGCCCTTGGCCTTTGGTGGAAGCGAGTTGAAGTATGCGGAACCGCCTGCTTCAAGGATGCCCCGTCACCGCCAAAGATTTTGGTTTACTCGATTTATTGGCCCATTCCTGGACGTCTTCAGGTCATAACAAATTCGTGGGGACAAAAGCACATTACATGTACGTAAACAGTAAGGATGTGACTTGATGGTGCCATTGCAGGAAAAACACTACAGGTTCTCCATTAAAACTTGAAATGCGACTGCCTGTGTTACGAATAAAGTCATAGAGGGACAACAAAACAGAAAAAAGTTATTAATGGCGACTCTTACCGAATAAACTTCATCGCAAAGTCATGGTCTATTGAATTTCGAGCCAGAACCGTGAGGCGACCATTGACTGAACTGTCGTCTTCTTGTTCTTTTTTGTAATATTTTAAGTAACTCTACAACTTCTTACTCACAATTTGGCCAACGTGCGTGCCCGAAAACGGCATAATCAGTTACGGTTGGGAAGTGTAATTAGTATACTCAACACCCGAACCACTGACCAGAGTCATGAGAAGGGCTTCGTTCCAATTCTATCGCCGAGGTAATGAGGAGGCGTGACAAAAGTTAATCCAAAATGGAGGTTAATAAAACGTAACGAGTGAGCGCACGTCGTCTTCGCCGCACGTACATGAACATTTAAAAATAAAGAAAAAGTAATACTGGAGATTAAAAACGGAGGAAACATGTCTATAAAGTAAGTTTATATACTCAAGATTAATCGAAAAAATATGGTATAAACTCTCATGAAGAAGCCCCGTCTCTAGCCTGAAGTCTCATTACGGTCGTATCATTGCATGCAAAGTCTAACAAAAGTATAAATCTTGTCGTAATGAGCCACAGGATAGGGGAATATCAATTTTATCCCTCACGAAACTCGGTACTGTGCGCCATAGTTCGCGTGTGGCGCGATTACATTGGAAAACAGGGAAAGGGTTTGTGGTTCGTATTGTTTTCCGGCTGCAGTCATCCGGATAAAACATCGAACGCGGCAGCGGACTTGTACGTTTCCGAATATAAGCCTTTTTCTTTTCACCGGTTTATTGCTTCATCTTCAAATTCATTTATTTTTCTACCGAGTGAGTGAAATAGACAGGCCTCATTCCACCTCTACTCCGCTCCTTTCGCAAGCAGATCTGTATGAACCTGATTATTCCAAAAGTCTGCTGTACCAGCGACAAGATCCTCACAGGTTTTGAGGAATACTGGCTGTTCTTGTGGAACATGAAGATTGCTCTCTCTAATTTTCCTCAGTAAGTGTTTTCATGGGCAAGCTTACTTCTCACGCCTGTCTTTCGTCTTATGGAGTTCTCCTTATTTCACATTTTCAGTGTCTATACGTGCAATATTTTCTAATATAGTGCTTATTATTTTCCTGAGGGTACACTCAGTAGCATTACGCAAATCCGCACACTGCAAAGTAACTCGAACTGAAGGGGCTTCCTAGTGAAAATGCATCGCCTCCTCTAGATAGCGAGATGTTGTCGCGCGGCATGGCATCGCTACGACGACGATAGAGTCGAACGGGGATTAGGAGAATCATGGCTTAGTGTGCCATGAGACCGACTGAACGAATTTGTTCAAGGACTTCTTATAGCGTACTGCTTTTTCCTGTGCATGCGAGAAAAGCGTCTAATTGTTCCATTTGTTTTTCGACCTCGCATGTGTAAAATGTCTGAAAAACGTACTTCACTATCATCTTCCACTTTCTTTAACAGGTAATGCTGCATTTGCGTGTGTTCGTCCTGACGATAATGCTTGCTATGGTCTTCAATGTGATAGCTGAGAGCGATCGAGTCATTCGGGTAAGGAGAAACTTGTACATGTTTCGCTCACTTTACTTCTGACACAATCTGTTGAGAGAATGTTTTACTCACAGATTTTGGTAAGCATATCTAAAATTTATCTTCAAAAAGTGCGCCTGCTGGTCAGAGCACTTATGCATTAGTAAGCTCGTTGAGATAGCTCTATTTGAGTATGATATCAGAAATTTGACTACTTCCTTCAAAACAAATTCTATTATACTATAAGCAATATCTACCACTGCTGCCAAAATCTTCTTACGACTTTCGCAGAATGTGCTGCTTCCAAGATAAATGCTGACTAATATTCCGACAAGTTGTTTTGTCAAATATCCACCGTTGCCTCCGTATCCCAGGAGAGAATATGGTGCATGGGAAAGAATTAGCGGTCCATGTTTTGTTTTGCTCTCTAATAATCCTTGCGAGAGGAGGCTGCACGCAGCCGTGCAGCAAGAGACCAGCTGATCCTGCAGCTATCAGTCATGGTGGTTTTGAAAGGGAGCACAATAACAAATTCTCTTTGTCAGTAATGATATCCTCGCCCAGTCTGAAAAGGGTGTACTAAGAAGCGAACTTTGATAGATATTTTTTCAGGAAGTCATGTAGATACAGTCATGTAAATCTCGTCTTCACCGTTTGTACAATTCCCTCTAACAGCTCGCAAGAAGCATTCGCAGACCCTCTGAGCACTGCATTATTTCACAGCTCAAGAGACCAGAATCCGAGTCTTTTCTTCGATAACTCCTGTGAAGGGCCAATGTAGGGTCCAGTACATAAGTGGACAGGTTCTGAAGCTGAGCAGCAGAGTAAATAACAGTAGACTTGAAAAGTGAGAGGCTGCTAAAGCCAATACATCTTTCGCTATGTGAATGACGTATACTCATAACAGAGTTGGGGATTGTTTTGAAGAGCCATTTTAACTCAAGTAAATATCTTCTGTAAAAAGTCGAAATGCCGATTAGAGTTTTGCGCCCACCAATTCCGTACAGTTACATCAACGTGAATGATCACAACATTTACTTTTGGAATGGATTCATGTGGCACTACTTCGTATGTTGGCAGATGGGTGGCAGGACCGGACTCCACCCACAGGGGGCGGGGCGTGCGCGATAGAAATTGCAGGTCGTAAATTCATAACTCCTGTTCCGGATTCTACACTTTACGCAAAATCGTCATCCTAAAGTGAAGGTATGTTCCATCTTGAATGCGCTCTCATGCGACAACTCAAGCAAAAAACTTGTATATATATATATATATATATATATATTCTGAATATTCTGAATAGTGAATATTCTGTGTATTACTCTTCGTTTGACTTTATTCGTAAGAATCTGAACTAGGAGATGTGTGTTATGTCATCCTTCAAACTGAAAGTTTGCTAAATTTGACCATATTCGGATGACTGGAGCGAAGGTCCTTCGATAAGCTCTATTTGAATGCTATTCAGAACGTTTCAGTAATCTCATATATCATGATAGAATGTGTTTCAGAGCGGTCCGCTATATAATGCCTTCAACGTACCATTTCGCGTCATTGGGAAGCGAAATCAGTTCTACGGTCTGTTCAAGTAAGTTGTAGATCACAACAATAATCATAGGGACAACAGAATTACTTCTCTGTTATTGTATTTCTTTTCCTTTTCTTATTTATACAGGGCTTGCGTTTTGGCACACTTATAACATGTATTGAACCATCACAAAGGCACTGCAAATATGATCATCTCTAACAAATCAGCTTCACCGTAGAGCTACCTTCAAAATCCTCCGGAACTTTGTAGATTGTATCACGTCGTAATTTTCCGGTCTAATGATCTTCACCAAACGCATCAGGTTTTCCTATTGAATAATTGAATAAAACAGTGATATGCGTGCCCGTGCGGCACTTATATTACTGTTTTCTTCTCAAATTGAGTCAATCGATGTTTATTTCTATGGAGGGAAGTGCTGGAAACAGGTTAGCAACTATCAAGATTCATGGAAGTCCGGTATGCCAACCACCTGGTGCGCAAAACTCAGGGACGAAAGCACATTTCGATTGCTGTACCTCTGGTACATAGCAGAGCTCAATGAAATCTATACCATTTCAAGGGAGGATTATCATAGTATTGCACAGCAAGCACCTGGCAAAAAATCGAAACAAGACGAAGCAAAAACAAATCGAAGCACAAACCACAAACAGAAACAACAAACAACAATCGAAACACCATTTTTATTCGAGTGGACCGATTACACATAAGACTTCTAAATTTGTCGTTGTACCGCAATTGAAGCAACGCAATTCGTAACAGGGTGTTTGATCACCACGGACAGCAGTACATCCTATGCAATACGATCCCATACTTTCCATGAGGTTAGTAATGAGTTATTGTGGTAGGGCATTCCACTCCTCTACCAGCGCAATTGGCTATTGCTGGATGGTCACCGGTGCATTTGGACGTGCTGCAGTGCGTTTACCCAATGCATCCTAGACGTACTCGATGGGATTCGGGTCGGGGGAACAGGCAAACCATTCCTCTCGCTCGTTGTCCTCTCGTGGCAAGAGCTCCTCCACCTGTGCTGTTCGATGCAGTCGCGCATTATCATCCATATAAATGACTTCAGGGCCCACTGCAACTCTGAAAAGATGCACATTAATATGCAGTACCTCGCCACAGTAACGCTGGCTGGTAAGTGTTCCACAGTTAAAAATCTGGAGGTCAGTACGGCTACGCAGCATTATGAATCCATATATCATAACATCTCTGCCACATGAATGATCATGTTCGACAGTGTTTCTGGAAAAGTTGCATATTCCCATCTCTTGCCATATAAGGGTGGGTCCAGAATCACTGCTCAGACTGAATCTGCTCCCATCCGAGAGGACACACGGCTCCATTCTTCATCGGTCCATTCGTCATGCTCCTGGCACCACCTTAAGCGGTCTCGCCAATGCGCGAGTGTCAAAGGAACACAGCCCAGCAGTCGTCGGGCGTACAGGCCACCACCGTGCGGTCGTCGTGCCACTGTAACTGCCACAGAAGCTGATTGACGTGGATCTCTTCTTGCCTGCTGCACAATGTAGCGGTCACCGTTTGGTGCAGTTGGTCTTGGTCGCGCATCTCCTCTTCTTCGAGCAGCAGGACCAGTGGTTGGGAATGCTCTCCATGCTCGTGAAACAACGCTGTGAGCGATACCGAGCTCCTGAGCTACACTTGTCCTCGGTTCGACTTTCCTCTACTTTCTCGAGGATCCTTCCCCGTGTGAAGTCATCAAATGCTGTTTGCGGGACGTGACGTATAAAAGAATACCGCCACAGTACTTTGTAGCTACTCGCTGATTGACAAAAGGAAAACTTTCCGTACCTGTTAACTGCCGCGACTTGCGCCATATTTCGTATTTCGCGCATTATTTCAACTAAACTCCACAAAGAGAAGTCCAGCTTTCTGTGCATGACAATTCTAGGTCTGGCAATATACTCCTGCACTTCCATCAATTTCCATCCAATCCTTAATGTTTTCTGTTACATTATCCGTCTCGTCCCTATGTTTTGCACACCAGTGTAGTAGTGAACGATCCACTCTGCTAGATTTTCTTTCAACACCTTGGCAACCATGCAGCACATATGTGGGCTGCAGATTGTCGGCCACGAGGGACCTTGCGGGCCACATATGGGCTACACCGTGTAATTCAATTTTTTTCTGTCTGGGTTTTTGTTTATATCATTCTCTCAGAATGTAAATGATAGTCACAAACTCGATGAATTAACAAACGGAGTGGTTTAAAAATAGAATTTTCATCAACAAGTTTATAAGAAAAATAGTGATTATATATTGTTCCTTTTCCAAGTGAATTGTTATTAAATGCTGACACATTTTGAAACTAGTACAACTCCTGTCATTTACATAGCTTATGAAGCCTATTGAAGCACTCCACACAGAAAGATGATTTGCACTTGCTGCACCGCGTATTCACCCCTCTCGTATGACGGAGTGCACCAGCTAGCCTCTCTACTTAAGACCTGAGTGCATAGCAGTGTGTGCATCTCCATCTTGTAATGGCTTTCGGTCCAGGCACTTCCTCCAAGTGGTGTTTTGTGAAGGTGGATGGTTCAGGTCCGTTGGAAGGAGAGCTTCTACTTATTCCATTTTGAGGTCGTTCAGTTTTACCTTCTTGACGACAACATTGTAGAGCTTCCAAACTTTGATGACTGCGACTTGTGCGATCAAATGGAAGAAAATCCTCACCCACCATTAAGCAGTTCTACGCAAAAAAAGGGGTGTATGCTGCGAGCTGTTTGGAGACGTCTACAAAGCATTTCAGGATATCCAATAAGGCCGTTGGGGCCTTTTTGAGCGGAAAAACGCGATAACGGCAAACGTGAAATTGAAGTGTACTCGTGCTCGCGGTAGTGAGCAAGAATAAGAATTTCTTCTGCCGAGCGCTAACTCCATGGATCTATGCGAACCCACTGCCACGTGACCAACCTTAGTCCGATGCACCAAATTGTTGCGGCGGGCGCTCACTCCACGGGGCAATCCAAAACGAGAGCAAGAAGCTGTGGTTTGTGCCGTGACTTTCTAGAAGAGCAGAAATGGAACGCGCTTGGACAAGCCCGCTTTAATATCGCCGAGTCCCTAATCTATGGCCATGATGAGGAACAATTCCTGACAGCAGGGATACTGTGGACGACCCTTCCGCGGTTGAACACAGCTAAAATCTCGTCCGAACATCCCTTTCACCATGACAGTCTCGCACAGACCCCAAATTAAGTATTATAGTTACACTTGCTTCCACCTCTTCTGCTCGTTGTATGCCTCTTATGTCAGAAATTTTTCTATCGAAAAGTTAAAATGCCCTCCTCTACTTGAAAATTAATAGCTGGAAAGCCAAATGCTTCTATGCGCTCGATATAGTAATTTATGAGACTAAACCAGACTGGAATTGATATTGGTTAAGTAGCATTTTTTAAGAGAAACTGAATGGAATGACTCCCCATAGCCTCAATCCAGAGAAAAAAATTATCCACTGCTCAAATTCAGTAGTTAATTACTGACTGTGTCTTGGAGAAAATATATATGACCTGAAACTGCAAGACAACGCGATGCTCTGAGCCTACTTCTTCCGAAAAGAGCTAGTTTTTTTAAATTGCATATACTGTTCGCGACAAAACAAGCAAAACAAATATTCCTAGATCGATATCCGCCTCGGCCAACCAAGCTTCCCATCCCAGCGGGGTCGATTAGTTGTACCAGGCTTGTCTGGGAGGATAAAAGCACTGACCAGTGTATCGGCTGGCTACGCATGTCATTGTACAGGCCACATATACATTCAACGTGCCACTACTATTCTGAATGGAAGTCGAATTAATGGGCGCATCCCCCAGACGGGGTTGATCAAAATCAAAAGGCTTTATCCTCTGTTCGCAAAGATAAGAAGGAGGTGGAACTGTATTTTGGAGAATAAATCGCTGATGATATAGACGGAGCGCTTTTAGAGCCGCCCTATTTGAAGTACTCTCACTGTGTATTACCAAAGCCTCATTTTGGACCTGACACAGCTGACTGTCGAAGATGATCTTTGAAAAAACATCTCTGAACATTGCCAGAAAGCTGCAGGTAATGGATGGAAGAGCGTTCCAAATTACCCTCTGCCCTGATTGGCGTATCTTCTGATAATTCGAGTTTGAATGTTTCTATTTGAACCTTCCTTTTATCACACCTACGATGCAAATACCAGCTTTTTGGAACCCTTCAGCTACAAACTCACCTCGTTATGGTTGAATTTCAAGGGGCTAGGTTTTGTGACAACTCACGTGATCTATTTTACAACTTTTGAAAATTGAGGTAGTACTGCAAACGACCCTGGATTTTTTGTGACTTTTCGCCAACTAAGAATGCATAGAGCAAATAAATGTATCAGAAACGATCTCTCTATTTTTTCCCGATGAGACTACGATTGCATAATTCTTTAGTTTGCTCAGCCAAGCTTAACAGCACAACAACTCTGCTTTTGTTTTCAGAAAATTAAACTACGAATCTTCCAAGCCATTCTAAGTGGATGACGGATTTGTGTATCGCAGTGACGATTTCTTACCTCCTCACGATGCTGTTTGATGTTCAACGCATTTGGAAAATAAGCTTCAATAAAGTGTTGCATGGTTTTCTGTGAAATATAAAATAGTTATCGGTCTTAGGGCAGTCTTTATTTTGCTCTCAGTGAGGTCGCAACAATGAAATGGTCGCACTAAGCAAGAAGCGCTGAGATTGCAGTGTGAGCATAGATGGGATAACGGTTCAAACGAATTTCGTCTTCCCTAGCCAGCTGGCGGCATTTATCAGCACTTTTACTTCCTATCACTAACAATGCACGATCATTTCCGCTCCACTTGATACTACAGTGTCGAGACTTCTTCTTGACTCGAAGACCAAGACGGATACAGCCACTTTCGTCTATTAAGACTTTTGAGTAGTTTTTAGTGGTCGTCACCACCTTTTATCAGAAACCATCTATGACCACATCACATTTCACATCATACACCACCGATTTAGTATCAAGTCTCGAGGCCCTATCGCTCGCCATTGTAGCGGGCAGGAGGAATCCAGCGACTCTCTTCTTTTTAAGCTTCTAGGTCTCAATCCACTGTTACCAATTCTATCAACGACTTTTGCGACTCATTACCACCTACATCACATACCATGGGCTCCCACTATTAATGCTGAGTGCCTCAAACGCAGTTTACGGTAATTTCGAGGGAAGCTTTTGAGTTGGAGAGTAGAGGCTTCAGTGGACATAAGTGCATCGATGGCGGAGAAAGCGTAAAATCGGCAGAATACGTGAAAGATAAGCATCTCACCAGCATCTCAGTGGAAACAGGATTTGTACGAGCACGAGTCACGGAGCGATATTCAGAGGGTTTCGGTTGTTGCAATCGCACAAAGAAGTGACTACATAAAGCAAATAATGCCTAAAGCTGTCTTCCGCTGTCACCGTCAGTCAGACCGGTTCTTCGAATTCTCAATATTTGTGTTCTTGTTCTCTGCAAATGATGCAGCCTCTACGAAGCCGTTAAAACTCTTCTGCCTCTGGGTGTGGCATACTGTGAGTACTACCTATTTGCCATTATTAGCGGATTTTTTTTTGTTAAGTGGGCTTTGATGGGACTTTTTAAAGGTGGTTATCAGCCGCTACTAACTGTTATCACCTTCTAAGATCTACAGTCAATGTTTCCTTCTTTTACCTTCAGCATTTGAACAAGTAGGTCCGCATGAGCTGAAATTACATAAAAAAAACTCACATATGTACATGTGCACAAAAAAACACAAGAAAGCAAACAAGAAACGAGCAAGAAGCACAGGAACAGCGAAGAGATGCACATTCAACTAAATTCGACCAGTCGGACCGCCCGCCTAACGCTGGGCCTCATCCTTCTTGTGTTAAAGTTGATCCGCCGCCTGCCTTCTCCCAGGTTCAAAATCTCCGGTCCATGAAAACAGGAGCAATTGATTTCTTGCGAGACACACACCGACACGCCTTGTGCGTTGTGTTCATTCCTTTCAATTCCAAAATGGCTGCTTGTTCTTACTCGAAGTACGCTCATTTCATCGCGATCCATACACCCCTCCCCAAGCCCCCCCCCATGCCTCCACAGCCTGGATCCAGTTCAATTACCTTCTACTGCCTACCCCTACCATCGGTGTCTTAAAACTGCCGCCTGCACTCGTGAATACCAGGTCAGATTTGGCATTTTTGCGTACGTCCCATCTCCTGTGAGCGGGGTCAAGTCATGCCACCTCCCATCATCATTCCTATGCTGCCGTCTTTATGTCAAGCAAACTTGAATGTCTCAGATTCGAATTGCCGTCTTTCACACAAGCAGCGCCAAAAGTCGAGTCCTACCACCTACCACTAGTGTTCGCGTTCTGCCGATCCTGCTTTCTGTACCCCAATACAATTCGAACGTTCTAGGTGCATGGGGGCAGGGTTGTGAAATTCCGCTGGAACCCCACATGGACGGAGGCCGCACTTGCCACAAACCGCAAGTGTCCCCATCCTGCCGTTTGTCGTCGCATTCATTTTGTCGATGCATCTGCACATTTGCGAGTTTTCCTATAATTATGATGTTGGAACGATATCCATAACTAATTAAGGTGCTGACATCGAGAAAGACGACAGAATCTGTGTTGCTATGATCATTATCATGATTTGATGCAGCGTTGATCGCAACATGGACGTTTGTTTCGCCACAGTAATGTCAGTTCACAATAGTGCATAGTCAGCATTGCAGGATAAGCCATCATGGAATAGCTCTCATCTACAGAGCAAGTCGATGGTATGGGTAGGATTCGAGTGGGTGATTAATGGAAACAACGATGTGAACGACAGAAAGCACATTAGTCATGCGGTATCAATTGCTACGACAAGAACTTAAAGAACAATTCACTATCGACTTTCCATCGTAGACACCGCTATGCCTCGATTACTACGTGACCCTCCTAATACTTATGTGCGCGAATTAAGCCCTTAACTGGTGGAAGATATGGACACCCTGCTCCCATGCGAACAGCATAACTTTCTGTTTCTTACATTCTCAATTTCTCTTCTATTCGAGGTTTGGATAAGAACGCGTTGGATGCAAGATTTGATAATGGTGGGCTCAACAATAACATCGATACATGCAAATCAAATGTTCATAAAACAATCGATGTGGGTTTCCTGGCTTTGAAATCATATTCGGCACTTGTTTGAGTCTTCTTCACGGTAGATTTGGGCATGCTTCCTGTCTGTAAATTTATAGAGCTCACTTGAGTGCCATACAACTTTCTGGTAAAAGTAGTCTCAAAGTTCAATGGGGTTGGTTACTGCGTCTTATAAAACGTAATTTCTAAGGGGATTATGTCACTTCTTGTATACTCTAAGAATCTCCGGGGATGATGTCACGTCTTGAATCCTCCAAGAACCGGCTTGGAGCCTCTCTAATTCATTGCAGAGGTCCAAAATGCTCGGCTGATCCAGAGAATTCCTTCACCTGTACAGGTGAATCATCACTACTGCTCACGAAAACACTTAATTACATGCCTAAAAATTGACAAACAACAAGTTCAGTACCAAGCACCAGCAACAGCAAAATTGATCTTGTGATCCATTCCCGAGTCTCTAACACTCGGGCTTATACGAGTATGCAACGGATTAATTGCACTTCGTTGCACTTACATATATGGTACTCGTTTGTATCGTTATTGGACGCAGTGAATACCAACTTTTTCACCGACCATCTACGATACCAAATTACCTACCAAAATAGCAAGTCTCCACTCTGAGCACAGAAATGTAAAGGATGTATGAGCCTTGATCCTTGTATAACAGTTATCGACGTTTTCTACATGTCGTGCTTTGTCAAAGCCACACATTGGGATTCCTTCACTTTCCCTCCCCAATTCAGCTTCTTACGTAAATCGCCGACCCACAATAGCTACTATCTTTTCCTGCAAGAACTGTTCCTGGGAAGAAGCAAGAGCAAAAGCGTTGGAGGTGTGGCTGTCTTCGACAGCAAGCACTCGAAGGCATCAGTCCGTGCGAAAGCTTCGATGTCGAATCGGAAGTTTGCGAATGGAAATATGTGGCTTCGTTTGGGCTCTAGCGATTTTCGTCGCCTGCAGGCCAACATCAAGCTCCAAATAAGAGCCAATGAAGGCGCCTATAGACATGGAAATACCACTTCTTCAAGTCATCGTCGGTGATTTCGAGGACTAGATTGACCTCAGAGAACGGATGGGGATTACATACAGGGTGCGCCATTAATATGGTAACAAAAGTATTGGGCTACAAAAACCGCAGCTCATATTGATACATTGTGAATTCATGTGAGTTATTTACTATGCATCTTATCTACAAAATGAACCCACGGCCATCTCATATAACCGTCTCCTGTACTAATTATAGTTCAAAGATGCTGCGGCTATTCATCGACGGCGGCACGCAGAGTTACTTGAGAAACTCCAGTCTGGGTTTTTTTCAATGGTTTCTTATGAGCAACAACAGTGGTGCATTTTGTAGTGCAAGGTTTCCTCTCCAGTATGGACTATATCCAGCGGCCCATCACGTTGTGGTCCGGGAAATTTGTAGAAGGATTGGAAGCTGAGATAATGTCGCGAACATTGCCTCGGCACCAGTCTTAGTCTTATCCCCCTCTCTTATCCCTTATCCTTCGTGAGCAGATGTGCAGTAGTTATTGAATAGTATCCTCAAAAAATCTTTGACCATCAGCTGTATCCTTTCAAAAAGACCCGTCTAAAAGAGTTTTGGACAAAAACTTGAACTTTTTTCGACAAAAAATTGCGATATCGCTCTGATGGTAGAGTTTCTGGCGGAAACTTTCATCAAAGAGGGAAAGTGGCTATGAGAGGCGAACTGACTCTTCTCAGCGGCTTCAGATCTCGAAGTGCGAAATATTTGTATATTTTGGGGTCTCAACATTTCCTCCACGCCTAACACCCTTTAGTCAAGAAAAGGTTTGAAAAGTTGGAGGGAAAACACAAATGCCGTGCGCAACCTGCGCGCGTGCCGCGCGCAGGTTGCGCACGGCATTTGTGTTTTCCCTCCAACTTATTCTCGTCAAGAATCTCATAGGGCTTTCGAAACTTATCGGGATAGAGTTGTATTTACTAGGGGTATACACTTCTCATCGGAATTGAACATACAAACAAACCAGCAGTCATTTTTCTCGTAATTCGGCAGGTTTTGCAGCGTGCTCCTTCCCAAGTAATCCTATTCGGAAAAGGGGTTGTATGTGAGGCGAGGCGATCGTCTTGAGATTCGCCCCGACCTGTCTACGCATCGCGATTTAAGAGACTGTCAGTAGGGGAAATATCGAAACGAGTAGCGATTCCGGGAAGGGCTCACCAAATGCGCGCAAAGAGGGAATGGCCGCTGGATGTCTGCAAGGCTCCACCGTTTTTCGAAATCCGACGAGTCGAGGGCACCAAAGTAGATATGTAGTCTGAGGTATATCGTAAACATTAGGGAAAGTGCAGATTGGGAGAAACCCTTCAAACAAGGAAATTACGGACGTCCGAAAATTTGTTACCATATTTATGGCGCACCCTGTATTGGGGGTCAGAGAGCGGAAGGGAACAAGTAGGTGAAAAACCGTCCGATTTTATTTTGTCGGCATCTGGAGTAATTACCAGTTCTAGAAGCCATGATGGCCATGGGAGTCACCTGGTGGACATTTCCATAATCAAATAGATCACGTAATCTACGATCACGCAAAAGTTTGTCTGGCTGGCGCCGTAGCTGTTCCGAAATTCTACACGTGATCGGACCATTTCCTCCTCGTTGTTCCAATCTTTTCGATGAAAAGACCGCGAATTTCAAGGAACGAAACATGAAAATTCGTGAACTATTTGACGAGCTGATTCTATCTTCAGTTGGGATCGTTTTGATTCCTTTGTGAGTTTATATCAGCATCCCCTCAACGGAAACGTCAGTGAAGGATAGGAACAGCTCCTCAAATAGTTTACGATAGTGGTTTGAAAACATAGAGTCTACAAACTGCCAAAAATGTTTTCTTTCAAAGACTCGCGAGCTGATAAGCTAGGGCGGATTGACGCTAGCTACCGGTCCCGTTAAAGCCAAGCCAATCGATAAAGAAAAACCTCGAACAGTGAATAGAAGCAGTGCTAGTCAAAGACGTTGGAAAATGAGTAAAACCTACGCGATGCCCGCCAGAGCTTCTCGAGGTCAAGATGAATTTCCATCGTCATTTGGATGGAACAGCTACTGCACCTCGGAGGACAATGGAGGTCATCCACGTTTAAGATGTTTGCGGCAATCTACCTGCTTGACTACCATTCTAGGATGAATATATCGCCCCCTGAGTATCCTCCTGTGAGGAACTACATGTCAGCATATCGGCTGTTCAGCGCTAGGTTCCGAAAGGATCAAAAATCTGCTCATTGAAGGAGTCGCTGGCTAGGGTCCGACGCCAGTTATTTTGTCATAACTTCATTTAAAAAGAGTGGCCACCCTGCTATCCAGATCTCAGCTAACTTGACACCCCCTACGGTCCCTTATTAAAAGAGAGCCTGTCAGGCGTGCAATTCCAGTTTAGAGTCCTATTAAACGAAGACTCAAGAACGACCGGTAAATGTGGAAGGGGTTACATGCGAGCAACAGGAAAGAGTTCGAGAGCAGATGTCAACCTCTATCCGTGTAATTTGAGAGTATTTCAGAGAGTAATTGTAGCTTGATGTTGCACATTTTTGAAACAGACGTGCATAGAGATTCCATTGTCATTCTGGGCTGTGAAGGTTTAAATAGTGTGCCACGAACTGTCCCCTATAATTTAGGGATCCCCCACATATTCCGTAAGCTTCCAAGCTCTACTGGAAATTCACGTCCGAAATCTCATGGCTAGACCAGGCGACGCTATCTCGCCTAATATACTCAGGAAAGGCCTGAAGGTCCAAGGCCAGTGGTCACTTCACTAATTCTTGTAAATGAAGTGTGCTTGTAACGCCGACTACCGAAAGGGTGAAGTGGCACTGGCTGCAACCGTTAGCTATTAAGGAATACTGGCAGAATTGGCAGAAGCAGAATGAAGTACGATTCCATAGGTTGACCATTTTGCGTATCAAAAAATTTCTTTATCGTGAGCCTTTTTGATATTTAAGTCTGGGAAAACAACCATACGATCTGATTACCTTTAAATCTCTCTGCTTCCTCTCACCATTTCCTGTATCGTTTGGCGGTGTAGGAATCAATACCGCCCCCAGAGCTGTACCCGAGCTGGCCGGGCTGTGTCGCTCCTATAAGTAATCGTAATACTTCCACAACATTTTTTAAAGTTTTTTCTAAGCGAAAGAATGAATAGAAAGCGTAACTACAGACTTTTGCATCCAGAGACCTTCTCGTAGGCGTCGCTTCAGCGAACCCTTTCGTTTTGTGGTACCTTAATCGATAGATGTCTACTCGATGACGTTAACAAGAGGTCGAAAGATAAATACGAAAGACTAGTGTTCCTCTTTCGCTGCTTGCACCAAATGAAATTCGAGCATTCTATGTACGTCCAGGAGAGCGAAGTCATGAATTTCTCGCCACACACCACACACCCACATCGGTAAATCGAAGATTTTGTGAATTATATAACGAATTGAGTTGATAACGTAATTAGTAATTAGTAAATTAGTCGTAATTAGTCAGTGAATTAAAAACGACGAATTAGTTTCGATATGCAGGGTTCAATTGGAAGTCGGACATGGAATACTCTGACCCCTATCCATGGTGGAGGAAGCTGTTCTCTCATGTAACTCCTTCGAATCATTTTTGAGCCAAATTAGGATTAATGTTTTATTAGCCTTCATATACATGTGTGAAGCTCATATCTTTGAAATCATCTATTTTCGTTAATAAGAACTTATAACAATACTGGGATTTTGTTCCTATTCAAATGCTTTGAGCGGACAGCAGGCTTTTACATGAACCAGAAGGTGTCATATTCAACTTCCTCAGGACTTTTGTACTCTTTCGACAATGACCTATCTTTGGTGAGGTATAATCTTTCTAAATTCTCTCGCAAGGCCTTCTAATAGGTTATGGTAGACCGATCCGGAACCTGTACTTTAGGGGGATATAAAAGCATGTAACTAAATGACTGTATGACTGATACGACTTCAACCTTCAACTGTCGTCCGAAGTTGTCTGAGAGCTATCGTCTATCACAAATTACTGTAATGGAATAATCCATCGACGGTTGTCGCAGATACCTGTGGTGTACCGAGGAAGGTTCCGCCGAGATTTACGCTCCTAGGCTACAGAGTTTGGCTAAAGTCGAAATGTTTGTCTTTTTCACGACAGTGCTCGACCGCATGTTGCGGAATTGTACTGGCAGAGAATTTCCGAACTTGCATAGGAGGTGCTGCCCCATTTTCCTTATTCGGCGAGTCATACTGTGTCGATCAACTTCACTTTTTTCCTCTGAAACATCACCTGCGCGGTGGAATTTTTGATGATTGCTAGGAATTCAAAACTGAGATTCCCAGCTTTTTCGAACCGCGGCCGCTGCCGTTCCGAGCTACTTTTATTTTATTTATCCATTTATTCGTGCGTGCCACTTCACGCGCCTTAACTTGAACAGAGAGAACGATAAAAGTCATCGTAAACGAACAAGAAGGGCTTAATACCTATCTAAAATTCACGGATAACTAAGAATTGTAGTTGACAATCAGATATACCAAGGATACCCCTCTAACCTGTAGTAGTCTGTTGGCATCCAGGTCCACCACCTCCACCAGTCGGCAATGGCGCCTCGATCAGAGGGACCTACCTGGACTTCGGCACACGAGTATACCGACAACCTCGCCTACAATCAAACAACTGAAGGATTGGACATATATTGCAGACCACGATGGAGACTATATTACTAACTGAGATTCTTTTTTGAAGGAATTAAAACTCTCTGAGGTAAAAATGAAAAACCGACCAAAACGTTTTACTCAACCTAATACTATGTCGGCAGACAGAGAACCTCATCGCAACCAGTTGTGAATCCTTGAGTTGATTCAGATTCAGCTGAATGTAGAACCAGCCTCAATAGTCACATCGGACTGTGCGATCCCCAGGAGCTTGTTCCTACTTCAGATTGTTCAGGTAGTGCACCCTGCACTAATGTATTCCCTCATTGTGCTTATCCCACGACTACGCCTTCTTGCAGCAAGGGCTGGGGGATTTTGGTATAAAAAGTATTTTACGGACGTGATTTCGGTTTAGTCCGTTGATGACTTTCAGGATAATGACAGTTAGAAGTGAAATATGCTCAGTTCTGTCCTACAGCCCATGGAATTTCACTGGTGCATGACTGGAATGCCGATAATCATTATGTAAGAATAGCACCATTCTCGTCGGTAATCGCATTAAGGGTCACAACGCAGAACAGCTCCTGACTGAATAACTCCTATGCCTTGTCTTTGGGTTTTCCAAGTGAAAGGAAAAGGCATCTACTTGGGGGCGCTTCTGTAAAGCCTTGAGCAGTCGCCTTGCAAAGCTGACCCTAACTCTCTTATACAGCTGATGCTACCCCTCTAATGCTTCCAGATCAACGCATTATTTTCGTATCAGCCTTGCTTTTCATAAGTGTAAGAAGTCGGAATCAATGTCGCCTTCGATATTGTTTGCTGTCTTATCTCTGCTATTCACCGCCGTGATATATTCTCTTAAGGTGTTATTTTTCAAGTATTGCAGCAATGAACATCGAAAACAACACAACAACATGGTCTTGTGATTTTATTGCTGTTTATTATTCAAGTTTGTTGCAATAGATCAAGTTTTGTTTATTATAAGGCAAATTGAAAGCGACCCATTGTCCCAGCACGATATTATTCAGTCCGTGGTCATTTGTTTATCAAAGTCGGAATCTATGTAGATCTTCAAAAATTGTAAGTATGCGGGATCAGTTAAACACAAGAGAAGGCCTATGGTGCTGACAATCAACAATTGTCATTGCATCTCCCACTCACATAAAACTTTTGGAAATGCTAGGGTTACGCTGTGAATTATAGTGATCCACTGATACTTGATGACTTGATTGATATGTAGGACATCATATAATGGAGAAGCAGGGCTTCACTATCGGGAAATCAAAGAACTAGTTAATAAAATAATCTCCGTCTTTATGGGTTCCAATCAGACTTTGTCAGCTAACATCAATCCCTCTCAGCCCACTCCCTAGGTTTGATACCAAAACATTTTAAATCGCCCACTGAAGTGTCATCGTTTAACCGCTGACAAAATCTACTTGCTTCCAAGGAGTTATTATCAGCCCTTAATCGTTGTTATCAGGTTCTGTCATCGACCATTCCTATTCCCTTCACATAAACTACTAAAACGTAAGGTTTCCCTGTTGATATGAGGGGCGTTACGAACTACGTGGTTCTTGTCATATATGACCCATATCAACATTTATTAGCACATCGTCTGATTCGACATCACCCATCGACACATCAAGGTTTTACTGAACAACTGGCGTCGAAGGAATGACCGTAAGGATGACTCTCACCTCTTATGATCTCTTTTCAGCTACGGCCAGTCTCTACCCTTAGTGTCACGCGGCCTCAATAGACATTCCCACTTTGCCGCCAGTAAAAAAATCAGACGCTTTAAAGCCATGTATGGCTATCTGTAAACCTTGGCATAGTGCAGACGCTGGTTTTCTTTGCTTAACTCGGACAAGGTTGATAAGAAGACTTTATTCCGACTTACGTTTCGGCGAGACCTCAGAGGTTATCACGCAGTTATGAGTTCGGTCACTCACCGCAGGCCAGTTAGATCCTCGCGACCACTTAGAGGCCAGCAGCAGTCGAGTGAGCTCTTCGGACTGGATGTGATTCAAACTCACTGGTGGAAGGGCAATCTCATATACGGCGCGTGATTGTGATACCTTCTTCCCTCCGTCTCATTTTTGGAATAGTGATCTGAATCCAGAATGCCTCGAGGGTTTTTCGTGCGAGTGTTTGCGATTCTCATGCCGAGACCTCGGCCGTGTCCTCGAAGTTGGCTCCACAATGAGTTTCCACCCTGTGGAAGCCTAAAGCAGTTGACATGCGTGAGTTGCCCTTGCCCTCTAAGTGTTCCTTGATGCGTACGCATAGCGATCTTAATGTTTTGCCGATATATACCTCTCCACATGTGCAACATGTGAAGTACTGACTACATCAGAGACGAATGGTACAATGAACGGAATTTTGCCGTTTAGCAAGGTACCACGAGGTCTGTTTAGTGACCGCATTTTTTCCCCTGTGGAATTTCGAAGAACAACCACGCAGCCATTGAGCGCAGCAATTTCGTATGCCATCTTCACTGATTCTTTTCGCTCATCTTCTTCGCTGCAGACACTGGCTGCTGCACAGAACATATTTCTTACAAAGGCCCGCTTGGTCTGAAAAGGATGAGCCAGGTGGCAATGCACGATGATATTCTTGTTGCTGGGCCTCCGTACCATTTCGTTGAGAGCATCCCGCTGTGCAGCCTCATGTACACTCAGAAATGCAGACCACTTCCAGACGGTCGTTCTCGTGTCAGTTTGATGTGCTCGAATTGAGTGTTAAGTAGGTCAAAACACATGTCCATCTGTTCTTGCATCGAACAAACTACGGAACAGTCATCAATATGGAACATGTACGACTTTCTCTTAATCTCGACGTTGCTGAACTAGTCTTTTGGGTTGTTTCAAGCGTTTCCAAGGTTCACAACTCTATCCAGCTACGTTTCGGCCTCTTCGCCTTCTTCAGAGCCCGAAAGCTGAAAAACAAATTGTGATTCATCCTCACGTAGGCCTAGAAAATACTTAAACACCCCTGCGCGGGAAACACTCGAGGCGTTTCGGATTGCCACTAGGAATCCACAAATTGATAGAAAGGAAGAGTGTGTGGTTATAACAGGTGTTCTCGCGCCCTTCCTCGACCTCTGCATCGAATTATGGTGAGGTCAGGGAGATGAGTTGCTCATTGTACGCAGAAGTTCCGTTCTTGTGTAGTCGTCCTATGTAGTGGTTAGCCTGTGAGTTCAAGCTAAGTCATGTGACACCCTTGTATCGATCGAGTTCAGGGGGATCTACTAGTTTGGAGGACTGTTTTAAGTATTGTCTAGGCCTACGTGAGGATCAATCACATTTCGTTTTGCGGCTTTCAGGCTCTAAAGAAGGCGAAGAAGTCGAAACGTTAGCTCGGAAAGGCAGAAAACAAAGTTCGTCAATATAGTTGCAGTAGAGCATGGAGTGGTGTTCAAAATGTTCCAAATGTTCTAGTTGCCATTTTGGATGTACTCTTCCCCCCCCCCCTCCCCTCCCACCACCTAAAGCATCGGCTGGTTCGCAATCGGCTCTACGATCGCTCATGTACCAGCCCTAACTGTGTGGTCTGCCCGACCGGCAAGGAAGACGACTGTGCATCCGCAGGGGTGGTCTACAAGATCATATGTTGCAGCTGTGGGGAGGTATACTTTGAGGTCGCTGCCGAGGTCTTGGCATTCTGGATCAGGTCACTAGGCCCAAAATGAACCGGGGGGAAGAATGTATCACAATCGCTGGAGCTGAGGCCGTATATAAGGTTTGCCTTCCACCAGTGAGTCTGAATCACATCCAGTCCGAAGAGCTCACTGGACCGCTGCTGGCTTCTAAGTGGTCACGAGGATCTAACTGACCTAAGGTAAGTGGCCCTACAACTGCGTGATGACCTCTGAGGTCTCGGATTTCCGTAGGGAAGTTGAGGCGTCTAGTCAGGTAGTCATAGATTGCTTCGATCTTTCAAGGCCCTGAAGAAGGCGATCCACGCCGGAACGTTAGCCGAAATAAAGTTTTCTCATCAACCTTGTTCGGGTTCAAGCAAAGAAAACCGACGAACGCTTTATGTTTGAAGGAAAAGGAGTTACCCGACAGGCATACAAACATTTGCGCTGAACAACAGACTTAAGGAATAATATTTGGTTTCTCATTCAAGTACACACACGGGTGTTCATACAAAGCTGTTTGCGGGATCTTCTAGGCTTCCTTGCTTACTTTTACAAAGCCGGGATGCACGCTTGACTCCCTTCTATCTCTGAGGAGAAAGAATGATTATTTTCTGACCGCAAATTTTTCAAGGGGAATTTCCTCAATTCCGCGGACTCCACAAACTCTAAATACATAGAGCATGTAGGCCTATTTCCTACGCTTGATGAATCTCCACCCTGTTGCACTTCATCTCAATATAAGTCCTATCAATCTCAATCAAATTCCATCCAACACGAACAACACGTGGTCTCTCATTAAGAGGCGAACCTGAGACGTACTCGTACCCATAATCTGATAATAAAGAGTAAAATAACATTCATCACTCATTTTTCGTCGCATACCTTACAATCGCTTACCACTCTGTGAATCATGTCAAAATACCACATCTCAAGGAACACTTTCTTATCAACGCTCTAGAAACTGAGACCCTTTGAGGATTCCTTATCAGCTTCAATCAGTTATTATCGATTCCTGTAGTACAATAACCTATGGCTGGGATCCAATCAGATCATATATTTTGCACGAGGCAGCAATGCTCCATTGCCATGCGAAAAGAGGAAGTGATCTAGAGACGGTTGTCAGCGCTTATCAGTTCGTACTGGCCTTTCCCACCTACCATCCAACAAATTTCACATCATACGCCAACGTGTCAGGCTTCCAACGCTGATCTGTAAGGATTTGTCTATCCACGGTCTCTGCCTTTTATAGCTCCTTACTAGCTTTGATCAGGTTTTATTATCTATTCGTGTCACCGAGAAACCACGATTTTGACACATCTCCTTTCAAGGCCGAAGTTTCTTATCCTGACATCTTGGCGTAAGATGTATAATTTGTCCGCTAACAACGAGGGAATTGCAGACTTCCTGGCTCTTAGTTTCTATGGCCACTTATGAGATCTCATCGGGAATCATTTTCCTGCCACCAAGCTCCACGATGCCACATCATACACCAGGAAGCAAATGCAGAGTTCTCTATTTCATGATTTCTGAGATCTCCCTATTGTACGAGTTCGAGGCTCCCCCTCGCACAGTACATGCCGTTATAAGGTCATAAAAGGACACGGTTTGGGCACAGTAAGGGGCCAGAGATTGTCTCGTGTGAATGCCACACCAATCGTCAACGGCTTTGCAGAAGTTGTACTATCTCAAGAGACCCCCATGTAGGATGTTCAAACAACTTGTCATAACTCATAGCAACAGCGAAAGACAGTTTCGGACAACTTCGACTTGATGTAATCATCTCTTTGCGCAGTAGGAGCCAACTAAATCTCGAATAAACACCCCTTACATGCCACTGTCGTGCGGTGATCTCATACAACCTCCTTTTTCACTACTTCCAAAAAACCTTGAGGTGAGCGGATTTCCTCGCTTTCTTCGCCACCGATGTACTCCTCTACGCTAACACTCCCTTTTTCAACCTGAACAGGGTTCCTTCAAGATTATCGTGAACTGTGCCCTTAAAGCTCTATTGTAGGCAGGGAGATCGTAACCATTTTGGTGATTACAATCTTTAGTAGCTCGCACAAGCCCCATCCGAGAAAGTTACACACTGAATAGCCTTTCCCGATCCTTGTCACCAAGCATTCACGATCTCGTCACATCCCACACCATCTACCGAAGTGTCAAGGTTCCACTTTTTTGGGGAAGAGTAACGATTTTCTTTTGAGTCCCATGGCTACTTATCAGATTTTAATAGTTTCATGAGTTTTTATTACCATTCATTGCAGTCCCTTCACATCCCAATCCACCCACTAATGTGCCAGGGTTCCACTACATGGTGCGCCATAAATATGGTAACAACTTCTCGAAGAGACGCTATATCTTGTCTGGCAGGCTCTTCTAATTTTAATATTCTATTATATTTCTGATATACCTGAGCTGTCTGGCAGCCTTGCTTTCAAACACCACTCATCCACCATCCGTTCCATCTTTGCGCGCGTTTGGTTAGTTCTTTTCCGAGATTGCTTGCTTTTTTGACAACTCTCGCACTACAGTCTGTGTCGCGATGTAAGTGTGGCAAAAATGGCCGTCGAAGGGAGAGTATCTGCTACCTCGATTGAGAGAGCTTTCCCCGGACAAATACAACTGTAGTTAAATAAGTTCCAGGAGCTTATTATGCCTTCTGACGATAAGTTCTGTGCAAAAAGTAAATGCAGTGCAATAATTGACACACTTTTCTCTGACGAAAGAAAAGCCGATGAGATAGTTAAAACTTTCCCGTTGCCATTCTCCTCTCCCTTGATGGCTTGTGCTTCACTCTGTGCCACCAGAGGCATATATCTAATTTTTGTTGGAAAAAATATAAAAAAAATCAGAACTCTTTATGATGTTGGGAGTTTAAGATTATTTCGAGCGTACGATTCGAAAACTTTGGAACACCTGATCACAAGAAGAGAAAGATCGTGACTGATATAAGAGAATGTCTGCGGTTTTATCCCTGCTTCCGATTGGCCCACGTATCCATGGGACAACAATTCAGTGGAATGGTGATCCTACTGAGGAGAGTAACCCGCTCCTCAAAATTCGTCACAGTTGCTGTTCCTCATCAATGAAAGTCCGGACTGGCAATTTTGAAGAAACCTTGTGAGTTACCGTCGATGAGTATTTGAGTTATAATTAGCACGGGAGACGGTTATATCAAATGACGGTACGCTCGATTTTTTTCAGGCGATGTGTAGTGAATTGTTCACATGCATCCACTATGTACCAATGTGATTTGCAGTTCTTAAAGCCAATTAATTTGTTATCATATTTATGGCACACCATGCACTAATACGAAAGGCGCGACGGATTCCGCTCTTCTTTGCTCTGCAAGGCTTTATATCACTTACTATCAATCATTAACTTTTTGTCACGTCAGTACGACCTACGTCGAAGTCTACACTCACATCCTTTTCAAATTTAACGCTTAAGATCCAGTGGAAAACGAGTTATGAATCTCCGCCACACACATACCGACACACACACCATCACATATCGACGTACACACCGACACACCGAAAAACTGACAGACGCTTAGTGAATTATAAATGGTAGGGCATGATGATCATATTGAAACCTTTTGCTCATACATTTCAGACTAGCGAAGCAGGTGAGCAATAATGTTTGATCGCTCTAGTGTTTATTTACATATCTTGAACTGATGAATGAAGTGTAGGCAGAAACCTCTCTTTTCCTTCTTTGCTCCGGGGTCCAAATGATCGCTTCATAGCTCCTTTTGGAGTTCCTCTTAGAGACTTCCGCGTTCCAGACATCTAGACACTTCTTTTGAATGAAGGAACTGCTTTTTCTAATGTTCGAGAAATTTCAGCCATTCAGGATACTGCAGCTTAATGTTGAAGTTAAGGGGACAGACAAGCGTATAATGGAAAGAAAACGAAAATTCCAGCAGAGGTCTCCTGACCATCGATAGCATAAACAGCATTTAATCCACGAACCCTCTGATTTTATTAAACTGCTGTTTTTCACTTGAATGACCTCTATGGAAGCTGTGAAAATTTGAAGCTGCACAACCAAGCTGAAGCAAGTTGGAGATCTTCACTTTCACCATGCGGATACTTGCATTAAAAATGACATGTCAAAAATTTGTTCATGTATGCATATATGAAGACCTCCATTTGGATTCTCAGGGGCAGTTGCTGAGCTGCAGGAACTCGCTATTCATTCACGTAATGCAAGGATTGAGAGACCAATGTGGCATGAGGGAGGTCGAACCCGTGGAGATAGGTCTGGGATTAAATGACCGTCTAAGAGACGGACTTTTGGCGGGAATTTTCAGTGTAAAAAGAGGGTGCAGATGTCTTCTTGTCTGCACAACCCAGAAGGGGCCCAAACTGCGCCTCTCCTCACCCGCCTTCAACTGCCCGAATTCGACGGCTCTCGCGCAGCCAGAGGACTTCATCGCCAGGACCCTGAGTATTCTAGTGATCCCGTTTTTTCATTCTGCTATTGTATCATCACTTGATTGTTACTTTCCGTTCAAACTTGTCGTTGTCCGCGTTTCGGGTAAATTTATTGTCATCCGCGTGCAACTGTGCCATCCGTTGAGATTGTCTTATTTCGAAAAACCGGGGTTCGGTGCTACACCAAGACATCAGAGCTGTTTCACAAAAAAGTATATTATCACAGGGCTATTCCTAAATTGTCGTTAACTTGGGATCAGCGAACACTTTCTGATGATGAAATTGCATAAACGATTATTTTGGTGAGGTGAGGTTTTGAAGTGGTGGTAACACCGTTCGTTCGTTTGACCTCAGCTTTCCTTTTTTTCATAAAGTATCTACCGAGCCCTACCAGTTGTGGTATCACCGCAGCAGTCGCAGTGACTAGAATGTTCATTAGCTGACGTAATTTCATACTCCAGGATTGAAAAGTTCTCTGAACACTGTTCCTTGATATCTTCGACAATTACAACCTAATTTGGGATCAGCAATCGAAACCACAAACGACGGTATATACCTCTTCTTTCTATATCATAAGTCGCCACTGCGATCCTGAATCTTTCCCTTCTTGGAGCGGTAGGTATCGTTAGTTATCTCGCTGGGCTCCACTACCTATCGGGAACAAAGTAAAATTCTCAACATGGAAGATTGGAAGGACTGTGCTGCTGTATAAGAATGCTATTATAAGGGGAATTGGATAGTACCCTACCCGTTAGCTCTCAGCATCTACGGATATCCACTCTGAAGCACTAGCACGAACGACATTATCTCTGAGTTTTGAATAGGTTTGTAGAAGTTATCAAAAACATACAAAGCGTTTTCCTGTCATCGCTTCAACTGTTCGCTTTCATCCTTTGAAGGACTTTGGATCTGGTGGCACAACATCATACTCATTGTGCATAGTGCACTTGTACTCAGTGAGCATGAACTCTTCATACAAGTGATATCGGCTTCACGAGAAAGCTTCCAATCTATTACTTTTATACAGAAGATGCCAGTATTGCGCGCAGGGTCTGGGCGGCTACAATACCCTCCCTAATTATTCAAAAAAAGGCGAAAAAGACGCGGATTCGCGTCTTTTTCGTCTTTTCCCTATAACTAGGTGGGTTTACACTTTTTTCATGAATGATGTTATATAGTTCGACTCAGCTCGTCGAGATCTATAAAATGGTGAGTTCAAAATTTGGAAAACTTCAATTTTTAAGTCCTCGATCCACCGAAGCTCCTGGGGGTACGTCATTAGCGGCGACGCTCGCCATAATTATAACCAGAAGACATTCTCCTCCATTGGAAGTATTCAGTGAGTTGTAGGGCAGCTGTCATATTTCAAAACTAAGCAGGAAATGGACCGTTGCATTTTTCATGTTTTACTAATCATATTGGTACCATTTTTTCCGAAATGGACGAATTCAGTCGCGCACCAATCTTGAACGATAGCGACTTTTTAATTTGAGAAATAGCAAAAATGAGTTGATTCCCAATGCAAGTATGATCTACCTACACTTCAGAAATAGTGCTTCCCTACAGTCTGCACATTGTATGCATGAGTTCAAGAATAAAAGCGTTTCTATCGTTCAAATTCCGGTTTGCGGCATATTTTCGCAGAAAACACACGTTTTCTTGCGTTTTCAAGTAGGATTTCCGATGTTCATGAGAAAGTTACGCCTATCATCGAAAGTATTCACACTGAACTTTTTGTGAACAACCACGGATATGAGGAATAGTTACTTGTTTGGATCCTCAGGCTTCATAAATAGCTTTCGATCGTAGCCCAAAGCACAGGAGACTGAACCACATATTTTTTATTTGAAGTAAGCGTATGCAATGCTACACCGTTGAAATCCATTTCCAAAAAGCTATTCAGCGGTATGAAAATCACTTAACGAATCACACTTCGAATTAACACCTTTAGCACCATATTTCCATTCCACTCCGCCACTCGGCCACCCAATTAGGCATGTGGCTCGAGTGACCGAGGCAGCATATTGATTGATTGCCTGTTTGCTTTGATGTGCGCCACCAAACGAATATTCTTAGAAATTTGCTCTCGTGATTGAATGTGCACAACTCTTACACGCAATGTTTCACCTCACTTTGCAAAACAAGATGATTTTCAAGAAGTGTAAGTTTTCAGTGACAACTCCTCCCATAACACGAATTCTTCGAAGTAATTGTGGATATTCTTGTGTTTGCAACAAAAAACTTTGCAACTTGAATGACTGTATCACCTTCATGCTCACTAGTGAGACATTATAGCGGCCGCATTTGAATGTGTAGGTTGTAAAATAGTTTACGACTGCGGCACCATTAGTAGGCAGGCTATTGTCGAGGTGCGAAAAAACTCCTTCGGTAATTACTGTGGGAGCCGCTGAGGTCGAGGGACAATACCTGAGATCGACTCAAGGTGCTGTAACAGCTTCTGTGGAAAGACGATGCATCATCGGCTCCCAGAAATGTACAAGGTGGAAGAAATGATACAAATGCAAACGAGAAATACGACCATCACTTCATAAAATGAATTCCAAAAGTATGACTCAACCCCAGTAGAAAAGAAATATCGTAATATGCAAAGTGAGGTTCATTGGAAACAGTTGCATGTTAGAATTGTGCACATTCAATCACGAGACATATTTCTAAGAATGTTCGATTGATGGCGCACATCAAAGCAAGCAGGCAATCAATCAATATGCTGCCTCGGTCACTCGAGCCACATGCCTAATTGGGTGGCCGAGTGGCGGAGTAGAATGGAAATATGGTGCTACAGGTGTTAATTCGAAGTGTGATTCGTTAAGTGATTTTCATACCGCTGAATAGCTTTTTGGAAATGGATTTCAACGGTGTAGCATTGCATACGTTTACTTCAAATAAAAAATATGTGGTTCAGTCTCCTGTGCTTTGGGCTACGATCGAAAGCTATTTATGAAGCCTGAGGATCCAAACAAGTGACTATTCCTCATATCCGTGGTTGTTCACAAAAAGTTCAGTGTGAATATTTTCGATGATAGGCGTAACTTCCTCATGAACATCGGTAATCCTACTTGAAAACCGAAGAAAACGTGTGTTTTCTGCGAAAATATGCCGCAAACCGGAATTTGAACGATAGAAACGCTTTTATTCTTGAACTCATGCATACAATGTGCAGACTGTAGGGAAGCACTATTTCTGAAGTGTAGGTAGATCATTTACTAGCATTGGGAATCAACTCATTTTTGCTATTTCTCAAATTAAAAAGTCGCTATCGTTCAAGATTGGTGCGCGACTGAATTCGTCCATTTCGGAAAAAATGGTACCAATATGATTAGTAAAACATGAAAAATGCAACGGTCCATTTCCTGCTTAGTTTTGAAATATGACAGCTGCCCTACAACTCACTGAATACTTCCAATGGAGGAGAATGTCTTCTGGTTATAATTATGGCGAGCGTCGCCGCTAATGACGTACCCCCAGGAGCTTCGGTGGATCGAGGACTTAAAAATTGATGTTTTCCAAATTTCGAACTCACCATTTTATAGATCTCGACGAGCTGAGTCGAACTATATAACATCATTCATGAAAAAAGTGTAAACCCACCTAGTTATAGGGAAAAGACGAAAAAGACGCGAATCCGCGTCTTTTTCGCCTTTTTTTGAATAATTAGGGAGGGTATTGTAGACAACCTTAGTTGCGGTTTGGGAACATTGTTCGAGCTCTGAGGCATCAGTATTAACAAGAGTTTATACATCGAGAAGACCAGCAATTGAAGAAGCTCCGAGTGATTAATTGCAACTTCTCTCGGGTCTTTTGACATCGATCATGGAGGCGTAATGATTCATTCATTCGTCTCGTCAACCATCATATACTATAAACTGATCGTTTCCGTGATGATCAGTCTATAGTATATGTTCAGGAATAAACCGAAGGAATATTAGCAGACTTTGTTGAAATTTCCTGATTTGATTGTTTTCTCTAATTTACATAAAGTTTTCCCCTTTCCATTACTTCGACACTTTGTAGGGCTTCTTCTACATGTTGGGTTTTCGGACTTACTTTCTGATGCCTCAGTTCACCCGCCCTTTTGTGCTCCGGTTTCAGTGTGCTTGTCTGTTGTGGCACTCTAGTTAAATCGATGGTCATCCATGATTAGGACCTGTAGAAAAGGAAACACAATCCTTATCACAGATGTTTCTGAATCTCGCGATTTTAGAGTTGCTGCTGTCCTTAATTCCAGCCCTTTTGATAAAAATAAGCTATCTCCACTGGTGCTGGCTGCACTCGCTCCAATTCCGGGTACATATTGTAAACTTGATCGCAGTAAGTCTATGCGGCAATGGTTTGATTGGGCGAAGAAATGAGTGGTGGATTAATCCACGGGTGAACTACCTACTGTGTTCACTGCCTTCTTCAGGTGTAAAACTGGCATGGAAAAAGTTTTTGTAGGCTCATCTAAACCTAACCACCGAGCAAAACGTTTTCTGTTGTCATATACGATCCATTTTTTATCACACGTGACAATCGGATGGAGGATTGGCTCAATATCATTTCTTTCAGCAAGGAACTCGAAATTTTGGGTTCGGAATATTCTCCCCGAAGACGGCGTCGCGCACGCCGCACCCGACGCGTATCGCAGGATTGCGATGGAAGATTAGAGCGCGCAATACGTGAGGTAGGGATTCTTTAATTATTTGAATTGGCTGGCCGCCCCCTTCAATTCCAATGCTGTCTTGATCGTCGCTAATGTAGGAGGAGTCATTCTAATTAAACAAGTCTAATAAACATAAAAACAAGAAAAATAAAGATAAAAAACGATCAAAACTAGTAAAAGAGAAAGGCAACTAATGAAAAGTATTGCGTCATATCGACTGGTGGGGAGGCGGGGTGAATACTGTAATTGCAGTGACATTTGCCGCATGCCGCAAGGAAGAGAACCGCGATCGGGGAGAAGTTCCGTTACCCCCGTTACCCCGAAATTTTCAGGTGCCTCAAGTGCTGCTGCCTGGTGAATAGTGTGACACCCACCTGTCAAGTTTCTTTACCAACTCATCTGCTTGAGGCATACTGGCTGTATGCGAAACTTTCATATGCTTTGTAATCTCTGTCAAAAGTTGGTGTCGATATTCGTCGACTGCTCTTAGCGAAGCTTCATGATCCACTAACGGTGGTCGCCGACTCGCTCTTGCCCTTACAAATACTCGTCTCAAATTCTAAATTCCTGAAACCAACCAAAGACGATGCATTTCGCTACAGCGCCCTTTCCCCGTGCAACGTTGATGTTTGTGGCTGCCTCCTTCATATTTCGACCAAGCTTGGATCCATTGAGATAGATCATTCCAAAAACAGAATTCTCCATCAAGGATGAAACCTCTCAAAGATTTCGAACGCCTTATGGAATTTTGAGTAAAGTGCTCTGACAGAAAGAGCAGTCTATGGCTAATTAGCACAATACTTCGATGGTTTAATTTGAAAGCCGCTAAAATATGACTTCATATGGCTGGTGCGCGGAAACGGCAAGAACTTTCCTTGGAAGCTAAGAATGGCTCGGAACTGATATGTAGGCTACCGCACTGGGTGCTCGGAGGCGCTACATCTGTCGCAATATTTCTCAAAAACCTGAACCCTGACCTCCTGCGGTTCCACCAGCATCGCAGTTCCTACCACTTAACTTAACAACATGCTACAAAAGTGATCTCAGTGAATTTAGCATAAGACATATAAGTCGTGAGCTCATTCTAGGAATACAGTAATTGGCAGAATTTCAATTGCAACAGCCAATCACTCAATCCGCTCGTTCTGAATTACTTTCAGTGTCTCTAGCGCCATCTTAATTTTCTGAGGAGTTACAAAGCGCTAGAACAGCCCCTACGTCGCAGTATTCAAAATATTACTCAAGCCACATCTTATCGGTTTCAACATACCTTTTCAATGCCATTTGTTCTGTCAGGAGATGAGAAAGAGTAACCCCCATCCATAGTTGGGGACTGTATTGCTTGTCGGAGGTTTTTTGCTGCGTCTCTTAACATCTCCTTGTTCCTACGATCGAGTTCCTAAATAAAAACGTAACGATTCTTCGAATATGCCATTCAGGAAATTGCGATTTCAACTCTCAAGACACATGCAGACACTTTTATATTCAACGACTACATTAACTCTGATTACTGCGCTTTCTTCGTCTCAGATCAGGACTAAGACTGAAAGCAAGTAGCCCTCGAATGGCTGCTTTCATGGTCCGCCGGCCGGCCGGCGTGCGAGCCGAGGCAGTGCTAGGGGGGGGGGGGGGGGGAAGGAGGGAGGCAGACAGTCCGCTAGCCCCTTCGAAGGGCTGTAAACACCGAGAGACAAGATCAAAGAACAAACAACCGAGGGCTTGAACAAATGGTCTTTGATCTTGTCTCTCGGTGTTTACAGCCCTTCGAAGGAGCTGGCCGACTGTCTGCTTCCCTCCTCCCCCCTAGCACTGCCTCGGCTCGCACGCCGGCGGACTATGAAATCAGCCAATGTTTTCACTTTCGACAGGGAATGTGACGGCTGTCAAGTCCAACTTGTGATTGAGGGTATTGGAACAGGAATGATAGACGAATGACGAGGACAAGAGGTAGTACATACGGGTAGTAAGATTATGGAAGACTTATCGAGATGTAACAGAATCCCTACACTTTTTTTGAAATTTAACGCTCCCCCATTTGTGAGCATGGCGGTGTTGAGTATGTGCTACGTAGCATGCTATCATTTTATGTGGAATAGAGATTTGAGAACATAAACTAGAACTGTTTTCAATGCGAACGCGATGAAAGTTCATCTGATCAGAAAGGATCAGCGTTGCTTGACGGGCTTTCCGTCTTTCGAGCAACTGAGATTCGGAGCAGACATGTGAGTACAGTAGGACTACCATCACCACTTGACTGAGTTTAGCTGTCCGTCGAGATATCAGGTAGAACGACTCGATCGATGAGGAAAGAGCATCATATTTGATTTTGTGTGACATTGTCTGGCAAATAGCAGCCTCAGCAGATCCCATGCAAGGTCATATTCTTGGCTTCTAGGTAGGTAGGGCATTCCTCTTGATAATAATGTACCGCAGGGCGGAAATCGCAGCCGTTGTCTTGTGTAAAAGCGCTAAAATTAAGGCAGCAGATCGAGAGAAGCCTGGAAAGCGACCCGCTTTCTTTCTATTCCAGGATGGCTCTTGACCTCACTTGTCAGAGCCTACATGATCTGAACTGGTTGACGGTATCTCACTTGCGTGATTACGCTTTTCCAGAATACCAAATTGTCGCGTTCTATTACAGGGTCAACTAGCTTGATAAAGACATCCAAAGAGTTTTCAGTCGTCATCCTTATCATTCCTAAAAGCGAGTCATTGGCGTTCATCATAATGGTTAATACCATGTTCCTTTACTGCTTTTGCGAAGAAATAAACAAAACTGTTATCTTGTGAGCAGAAAGTTTTGAGTACTATAGTTTGAGAGAGTGTGTTCAAGAATGTTGCTAGCAAAATGTCCTACCTCAGTGCTTTTTCTGCGGGACTCTGGGTGCGGTGTCTCGAGGTTGGGTGTGGTTCCCTGCTGTGGTGTTGTTCCAAGTCGTGCTATCCATCTACTAGCAGGCGTTGCCTGCGTAGGTTCGGGTGGAAGCCTAAAATCTCCGATTTTTTCATCGCTTCCTGTCGTTTCAGTTGGAATCGAGCCCCTTCGACCGTATTAATTCTATAGACAACTTAGGAAAGAGAAAAAAACATCACGAATCTTCTCGTAGTCCGGAAGATAAGACATCGACATTCCCCCACTCACTGCTACGCTGCTCTCAATCAGTGCAAGACAGTTGAAAAGTTAGCTTAAGTCATCGATAGATATTGAGTTTATAAGTTATTCAACTGATTGTCAATATCTAGCCACTTGCGTTTTAATTCTTCGACGGTTAATTTGCTGTTGAGTTCACACGAGGAAACTCTACAGTGCGATATTTAGTCTCACACATGTCGCAGTGACAATCCATATTACAATAGTTAACAAAGCATTTTTTGCCCGTTCATACATTAGTTGAAATATTGAGAGGCGGTAAATTCATTCAAGAGTTTTTTTCAGAAGTAAATTGTCGTCTGTACAAGCACGGCGTCTCCTTTCTACACCACTCTCATATGAGGCATTCCAGTGAGCCACCTTCATTCTAATTCATATTAAAGGGTAATAAACCCATCACTACTCGCACCAATGTTGTTGCATGATGCTTCAGAAATTTGCCTATCAGAAGGTGTTTCTCTCTGATAGGCGAATTTCCTCCTATCAGAGAGTAACACTTTGGAGGCTGTAACGGAGGCAGCTCCCTAACGAGCACATTTTATTGGTCGTTCTGGGAACCAAACTCTTGATTCATTCCTCACCAGGGAAGTGCTAAGAACCTGAGTGCTGTGATCTGTAGACACAGAAATGATTGATTTACTGTCGTTTCGCTAAAAATGGTCAAGCACCCTCCTCCCCTGAAGTTCCCTAAAGTTGCTATCCTAAGCAGCGCAAAGACGCTTGAAAGTCTTAATTTGAGGTGAGAAAGGTCCACCTCGCCACGTTGATGTAGGAGAAGCACGTGTTCAGATCGAAAAGACGATATTGTTTGTGAGTTTATTCCAGTTTAGCAAAAACTGGGAAACGGTTTTTTCTACAGAGTATAGTACGATTCGAATCATTTCATCGACTTCTATAAACGGAAAAATCTTAAAAGTTCTAATGTCTATGTTCAAGTAACTTCCTCAGCGCCGCCTCTACCAACCTTAGAGCTTGCTGTAAGTGCAGACAAACTATAATTGTCCCAGCTGAAAGCGTCAAGTGAATTATACTGGGAAGAAAACTAGGTCATAGCATTTGTTCTGAAACGGACTACTGACTAAGAGACCGACGCGGATGAATTTCTTTACGGCGACGTTTGAATGATAGTGAATTTCAAAACTCGAGTGTATATGATGAGATCGTAACCGATTTCGGTCGTTGGCCTATGTACTGCACAGAAATACACGTTTTTTTGAGCTGGCTAGGAGCTTGTCCGAAAGCGAGACATGCGTCTATTTTATCGACTACGCTGTTTTAAATAAACCTCACAGAGCGCTTTAAATAAACCTCACAGAGCTACCCCTATTTCTGAGAGGATTCGAAACGTGCTGCAACGCTTCGAGTCAGTCTGCATACCGGAAAACTCCGTATCCGCACCGTAGGTCTTCAACCGCAAATGCTTTATGGAGGAATGGCCCGGTCGAGCTGGCCAAACAATACGGAGACCTAACGCGCTGGAGTTACACCTGCTTTCTAAGCGAAAGCTATGTTAAGAGAAGGTGAAGACGTACTGTCCCTGGACAGCAGGATGACAGAGTATACTAATACACTCCGCAATCTCCCTGAGGAAACTACCGAACAGCCACAAAGTCACAGGGCAACGCGGTTGATGCCCCTTTTAGAAATTTGGCAGACAAGATTAACCTAGTAACAGCGCGTTATTTCAAGCAAAGCTCCTCAAAAAGATTCTAGAGAGCAACCCTTCAGCAGCATAGCGAGATTTTGACACTTCCCAGGGTAAGAGGTTAACGGATACGAGAAAAGTCGGAGAATGTGGCTGTCAAAGGCAGAGTGTCATAATTCAATACTAGCCGGATTGCCCGGCTAACACCGGACTTCCACTTTCTCGTGTCAAAGTTGATCCGTCGCCTGTATTCCTCTGAGTTTAAAGGCTCTACTTTAACAGGAGCTATAGATCTCCAGCAAAACGAACACACACCAACACACTTCGTGCACATTCCACCCGTCATGAACGAAGCCTTGCTCAAGTCCCATGTTAGAGAAACTTGGTTTGTTCTTCACTTATACCTATTTGAGGCGTAATTTTACTCAAATTACGCCAACTTCACGCACACTCGCACACTCCCCCCCCCCCCCCCCCCAATCATCCCTACTTGCCGCTGTACCCTTACCAAGATTGAACGTTATAGATTCACGGGGAGATGATATATGAAATGCTTTCGTGACAAGCATGAGAAACGAGGCCGTGTTCTCTAGCAGCACAGTGGAAGCTTCTTTTTTCTCACCTGCGGGTCAGCCCTACAACCGGTTGTATCCTTAGCAAGGAGTACAGCCGCAAAATAACTCGGCACCCCGGGATAGGACACGCTCATTTAAACATATGCATATGCACAGATCGTTCTCGACTTGTTTATGTGTATGATGTGGAAGAGAACCGTTTTTTCGATCTAGCCTACTTGTTTTGTTTTAGTTATCGTCTGTCCAATTATCTCACGCTGTACTGCGTTTTTATAAATTGTTTCAAGGGTAATTAAAAAGTCTGACTACTATGCTGGCAGTTTTCTATCGATCTCATAGTTGAATCAGCATAAAGTAAAAAAAGAAGGTTTTCATGATCGTACGTTATCCACATGCATTTTTACCATCCTATGCAGAGTAAAAATAAAACCTACGCTTCTGATGTTCTTGCACGAATCGACATCATCATAGCATTTTCTGCCGAAATTGCTTGCATCTATGCAAATATTTCGTTGTCAGCTCGTTCGATAATGTTTGAAATTCGAATTTTCTACTCAGGAATGGCAACTTCTTTTCACCAATTGATCATGCTTACCTTGTAAGCCATAATTTTCAACCCCAGCGCATCAACGTTCAGACGAAGCTGCAAATTGGTCTCTTCCACGTTGTCTTCGAGGTTTTCGAGGCCTTTCACAAGCCATTTCGAGTCAGCAAGATTTCCGTATACAATAAAGCTGTGATTAGTCATCTGAAAAAATACCTTTCAATTCATTCACACATTCAATTCTTCAAGGGACTAATATTGAACAAGCAGTATCTGAAACATTTTTCTTTTTATTATATTGACCCATTTCTACCTTTCAGGTGAGCTCTTTACTTTCAACGTTTCGTATGGAAATCTCTCAATTTATAGCGAATGTCAGAAATATAGCACAGGTTTTATTTGAGTGATCGAAACATCAACTATCCTGTGTGTCTGTTGGTTTGTGTGTCTTTTGTTTTGTGTGTGTATCTGTTGGTGTGTGTGTGTGTGTCTGTCTGTGTGTGACCAGAAATTCATAACTGCGGTCCCCATGGACCTCGACAGTTCAAATTTGGTAGGAGTACAGGAGGCAGGATGGGAACACTTATGGTGGGTGGCAGAAACAGACTCCGCCCACAGGGGGCGGGGTTTGTACGAAATAAATGTTTGAGCGGAAAGTCATAACTTCTGTCCCCATAGACCTAAAGCGCTCAAATTTGATACGAGTACAGGCGGCGGGATGGGAACGCTCAACCCAGGATAGGTGGATAGCAGAACCAGACTCCGCCCACAGGGGGCAGGTTTTGGACGAGAACATAACTTCTGTCCCCGTGGAGATAGAGCGTTCAATTTAGTAGGAGTACAGGCGGCAGGATAGGAATGCTCATAGTGGATGGCAGAACCGGACTCCGCCCAAAAGAGGCGGGGTTTATACGAAAAACTCAAACTTGGACGTAGAGCGTTAAAATTTGTTAGGAGTACAGGCGTCAGGATGGGAACGTGTATGGGATTATTCACATGGCAAACTTTTCACAGAAAGGAGAAACCCATATGAAGGAGGGGAGCCCGACTGGTTATTGTGAAAGTCCTTACATTTCTAGCTGAAGCTCTGCTATCAAGGTTATGGCTGCCGCAAGTTTGTGTCCTAGATAAGTGAGCAAGCACAATCACATCACAATTCTGAGCAGAAAACAGATGCGGCTGTCACTCACAAAAAGGATTGATCGTGTCGGGAACTTTGATTCGTTCAGACACCTTCCCAGTTTCTCAGAAGAATTGGTGAGGAAGAGGCATAGATCACAAGGTGACAAGGCTCGTGCTGCAACAGGGTGAGTAGAGCAGCAACAGGCTTGCTTCGGAAACAAGTAAAAAATCAAAACAAAAGAAGATGTGATAGAATGCTACCAAAAAAAATCGGCTCCAGACACATCAGTTTTACTGGGGATCGCTTTGCCGAGCAATATGTGATGCACCACAAAGCGAAACTACTGATATATAGCGAAACTTTTATCATATTGATGAGGAAATCGTATCGGTCGAGATCTTTTCATCCTTAATCTTTTCCCGATTGCCTAGAGGCCCATGTTTATCCGAGCATGTACTCACGTTATGCCTGTGCTGTTACATGGTCAGATAAACCGTTTTACCTCCATCTTCCTTTTAGCAGGAAATGATTCATTTCTGATTGAATTTTCCGAATAAGAATCTTCTAAGATACACAAGCCCCTCAAATATGCCATACAACTATGCTTTTTGCTTACATTTCGCTACTCGCTATCCCCAAATCTGTCTGTTGGGCGTAATCCTAACAATGACCATCCTTTCCTCTAGTGGGTTCATGGCTCATCGACAGCGGGCAACTCGGTTAGGCAACATAAGACTTGGACTAATGTTGTCGTTCTTTAATAACAGCACTATCAGAAGTCCATATTCAAAGATCTGTGTATATTGATTTATGCAAATCATTTAACAATATCCTCAGCCTATTGATGGAGAACAGGTTATATGGAAAATCATGTCGGGATAGAGATGATGTAGGCTTCTAGTGATCCACTAAATTTTGCCCAGTGACATCATACATAATCGGTAAAAGAGCCGAGTGAAAGTGTATATACAGTAACGCTCAAAAGTATTCGGCAAAATGCTTTTTCAGTTATAATTTTCAGTCGTGACTTCTTTCCTACTGAATCCAATCGAGCGAAATTTCAATATGTGTAGCATTGGTGTAGTGTAAATATTTACCACTATTAACCTGCAATCTGATCATGTTCCAGATATCCAAAAAGGCTTGAACGAAAAATCAACTGGAAATACGAATAATGGTTCTTCTAGGAGCCCTTTCCTTATTGCCATGTCTTAAGTGTACGAGCACTAATGTCGAACCCAGAAGAGAAGAAAAACGTACATAAGGTCGGAATAACTGCAGACGTCACAAACTTGCTTTCAGCACAGACTACAAACGCCTCCCCATTAGTGTGTGGATATGGCTGTTTTGCATTCAAGTAGTGTTGGACAGTGTAAAATATGCTTCAGCCAAACATATCAAAATTTCATGTGATCTGCTCCACTGGGAAAAAAGTTACGGCGAGTTAAAGTTGGCCGAATACTTTTGAGCGCTACTGTATAAAGTGGTGCTCAGAAATCTTCGGCCAAATGCCTCTTCAATTGTACTTATCAGTCATAACTTTTTTCCTACTTGATGTAATCATGCAAATTTCAATATTTGTCGCAGGTGTAGGTGTATTAAGAATATTTACAACTATCAACCTGCAATCTGATCATGTTCCACATATCCCAAAGAGCTTGAACTCAAAATCCAATGGAAATTCTGACATTGGTCTTTCTAAGACTACTCTCCTTTCTGCCATGTTCAAAGTCTACAAGCTCTAATGCCGAACACCAAAAATGAGAAAAGCGCACATAAGCTGCGAATAACTGCAGGCGTCAATAACGTTGCTCTCAGTAAAGTCCAATACCGCAACAAACACCTTCCCCAAATTCACGTGGATATTGCTGCTTCGCAGTGCAGTCAAGTAGTGTTGAATGGAGTGAAATGTCAAAATTTTGCGCGATTTGCTCCACCAAGTCAAAAGTTATGAACGAAAAAGCGTAGGAGCGTTTGGTCGAAGACTTTTGAGCGCTACTGTAAGTGCTTTCGTATATGCCTGTGTATGTGCGTATGAGTCTGGGGGATTGTTTATGTGCGTGTGTGTACGCGTGTGTATGCATGTGTGTGAGTGCCTTTAGGTGCCTGTGTCATGCGCGTTTGCGTGGATGTGTGTGTGTGGGTGTCGGTGTGCAGGGCGTATGTTTGCTTGTTGTGTGTATGGTCTGTGGATGGGTGTTTGTACGTGGGTGTAAGCAGAATACTTCCCGTCTTGTTAGCTGACACCATTTCCTTTAATTGTTGTGCGCTACTGCCTAGATCCTGAATCCCCGATAGCTCGATATCGAGGAACTAACAAAATTGAGCGCGTCGTGAACTGAACCAACGATCGGCCTTTGTCACTTTCGTGACTGAGAGGTAATCTTGTCCCAGTTTGAGAAGATGGCTGTGGAAAAGATGAACATTCAGCAAGACAGCAGTAAGCGTTCCGCGAGAAGTTTGAGGAAATCGAAGATCAGGGTATTGTTCGTTGTGTTGCAGCCAGTATGAGTTCGCGTCGTAGTCTGTTGTTTTGAAAACCTCTAACTTCCTCACCAAATCAAGTATTTACCAAGATCGTTCCCATCCTGCCCACCGTACTCCTACCAAAGTTCAGCGGTCCACGTAAGTGGGAGTTATGAATTTCCGATCACACACACACTGACACCGACACAGTTAATTATAATTGTCCCACTATATAGTGTGTCTGTTGGTGTGATGAGCAAGCACACGAGAATTCTGTTCATTTCTACCCATTAGATTATGGCCGCTACCCAGCAAGGTTTGCTACTCAATGAAAGATCCTCTTTGATCTATCATTTGTAACAAAACCTAGCCGAATGCCAGTAATCTGAAATTCTCCACTAATGATATCTCCGTAAATGAAATGGTCCACTGATAATGGCATATGATAATGGTGTTATCATTATTCGATACATTCGTGAGTACGCTCAAGACTCTGATTTCTTGGCAAATGAGTTTTTATAGGACAATTATTATTTAAAAAAAGAGGGGAGAAATCGAGACTTATAATAGAAGCGTAAGCACCAACTTACACTGGATGCCACTTGCACTGCCCAGTAAGTCCTGTGCCAAACTTCGTAAAAGGAAAGTATTATTACTACAACTTTGTCAAAGAAGGAGGGAAGACCAGTGTTAGCCGGGCAAACTGATTGGTTATAAGTATAATTCCCATTATAATTATAATAATTACCAGTCGGGCCGCCCAGCTGACGCCGTGCCTCCCTCCTTCTTATGATAGGGTTGTAATAATCGGTAAATCGACCTTTCCTTATTTGGAGCAAATGAATTATTTCGGAACACGAAATTCCACAGAGTTCACAGTCATGCAAGATGTATACATACAAAATGAGCCGATGCTTATGACTATGATTAAAGTCTCAATCTGTTGCTGTTCTGTTCGCCTCAAAAATAATGACTCATCGAACACCATTATCAGATGTCTTTACCAATAGGGCTCCCTTTCTCTACGGATATACCATTAGAGGAAAATCCGAGGTTATCAGCGGTCGTTTTGTTTTGTTGCCAAGAACAATATCAAAGCGAAGAGGAACAGTGCTTCTTCATTGAGCCACATACTGTGCTTTGTAGCGGTCGCAACCTGATAGCAAGAAATGAACGACGTTCCATCTCCCTACAAATTAGCAGTCTTAGTCGATCCCTATCACTGTACTTACCCTTCTTGTCGGATGGAACATATCAAAGAGTCAAAGCTAGATCGTAAAAAACAAAGGCGTTATATTTGATCGGTAAGTGGATCTTGTTTTCTAGGGCCTCTTCAACCGTCAGTGTTCCCATCCTGCGTACTCTAATCCTATTGGGAAGCCCGCTCCTTGTGGGCGGTGTCGGATACTGCTACTCACGATAAAAGGCCCCATCCTGCCAGCTGCACTTCCAGTTTGAATTTGAACTTTCGAGGTCCATGCGGACAGGAGTTATGAATTTCTGCTCAAACTTTGCCCTTTCGCAGAAGCGACTTCTTTTTTGTTCATTTGTTGTTTACGTTTACTTCTCGTTCCTAATTCTGTCGTTAAGTATTTGATCGGGCCTATTCGCTTATAGACGTGATCTATGCGATGATCTGGCGGGCCCGACGAAGCTATAGGAGGGCAAGTCTCAGTACAACCAATCGATATCGTCAGAATCGTCTCCGGTAGGGCTGGGCGCTAGCATCGCTTATTCGGCTCAAGTAAAGATTCAGGTTTTCCTGTAACGTCATCACTTCAAGTAAATACCTCTCTTATATTCTACTCCTAGAGAGTTCAAGTCAGTTACCTCGAGTCGGAATTCGTTCAGGATCAAGTGATCAAGTTCCCGCGTGGCTGACCATATCCATAAGGCGAGCTCATCCCTTCTACGAATTTCGATACGCCCATCGTGGGTGGCGAGTCTGGTTTTGTTACTCAACATGGGTGTTCTCATCTCGCCGCCTGTACTCCTAGCAAATCTGAACTTTCTAGGTCCACGGATCAGGAGTTATGTTTTTCTGCTCAAACATTTCTTCGCACATTCCCGCCCCCACGTTCCAGGGGTCCACCTCTGCTACCCACCATGAGTGTTCCCGCCCTGCCGCATGTACTCTTACCAGATTTGAACGCTCTAGGTCTACGAAAAGAGGAGTTCGAATTCCCGGTCGGACACATCACAGACATACAAACATGGTATCTATGTAGGGTGATGGAAGATCTTTTGGACAAATTACTGCGCAATTGTATAATTACAATATATGAAATATTCAAAAATACGTTCCACTGTTTTAGGGTATGGATCTGCATCAGATAATGTAAGGTAGGATGAAGTTGGAGGCAAATAAATAGACGACTCACCGCCTCGAGGCGATCTTTTATTTGTTGTATCAACGTTTCAGCACGTTTTGATCGCGTCCCCATCACTACTGGTTCTTTGTTCAGCACATCGATCAACTGCAATGCAGGTAAATTACCGCCGACATGCTAATTCAACTTTTTTCATTTCGGATCAGACAAGATCCATGAAAGGTCTATGTGGGTTTCATCACGAGTGTGTCCTGCGAGCCCAACGATGTAATGAAGGTCAGATTTCGATAATTGCTTTTCGAGGAATTTTTTTTTCAATCTCAATTATTATCCCTCGTTCACTAAGCTTATTCCTATCATCTTATTCTCCAACGATAGAGAACTGATATCAGTCAGGGATAACCGAGTGGATAAGAGTGTAGGCTGAAATTAGAAAGAGTGTTACTTCGATTCCTGTCGAAGAAATACATGCCCTGCAAAAGTTGAAAAAATGGTATCGGTACCAGTTTCCGGCTCAGGTTGACAGGCTGGCTGATGAAGAAACCCAGTCTTATCAATAATGTCTGAAGTCTCGAAAGGAATCTGTGATAAAGCTAGGACGTCACCCAAAAGTGACGCACAGGACCTCCGACCGAATCTTGTGGACAGCATATTCGAGGGCTATTGAGGAGTGAACGGTCTCGGTCAAATAAGCTAGTTTGAATCGGGACTCTGAACGAGGGATCGCTTACTGACAAGTCCCTAAAGTTGCTGATCCGTTGAAAAGCAGGCACATCCAAGTCTTATGCCTTCAGGACAACCGCTGGAAAGAATCAAAGGACAGAGAAGTCGGGGCGTGGCCATAGCTGTGGGAGGATCCTTTGAAGATTCTGTCTCCACCGTCAGCAGGATCAGCAGTCAAATCATGGCTCTGAAGGCAGACACGATGGAGTGGTACTAGCCAATAATTTCTGTGTACGCATCACATGTCGGCTGCCTCGTCGTCGAAAAGGATGTGTTTCACCTGAGCCTCGACGAGGCGAGCCGGTCAGTTCTGGAGGGGGATTATTTCGCAGTAGCGCGTGATCTTAACGGCCACGCTGGAACTGAACGAAGGATCTGTGAGGAGATTTGCCGAGTCAAGGGAATAGGTGTCAGGACTCAAGAAGGAGAAAATTTGGCCACAGCCCACGAATTGGCGGTATGTAACGCTTCAGTGAAAAGGAAAGCCCAGATGATAACATACAACAGTGGAGGTAGAGAAACAGGAATAGATCCCATACTAGTAAAAATGTCTCCCTTAAAACTGTGAAGGACATAAAAGTACTGCCTGGCAAAGACCTGTCTCCACAGTCAGGCCTCTCCTAACAGACATAATCAACGGTCTTCCCAAAAAATCAAGGGCATCAAAGGAGCGGTGGATTCGGTGGTGGGAGCTGACGAACCGATCCAGCAGACCTTAAGCAACGCTGAATTTCATCCTATGATGTGTCAGGGAAACACTGAGAGAAACTCGGGTGGATTTGAGGGGACAAGGAAGCATGGTTCTGGAACATTGAAGCCTAGCGAGTTGTGAGGCAGAAAAAATGACCCACAAGCTCTGGCAGAAGACACGAGCTCCAGCTGCCTTTAGAACTTCCAAGAGGGTCGCCAAGGCTGCTCTATCGAAGGAAAAGAGCACGGAAATGGACGCCTTGCATGAATGACTCGAGGGACGAGAAAGAGAGAAGTTCGTCTTTCCAGCTGGCGAAAGCACATCACCGGGCTACTAAAGACATCGCGGAAGCCCGTTAGGAACAGCGAGGATGCCATTTTGAGGAAGCCTGGGAATGTCAGGCGTAGGTGGAAGGAATACTTCGATATGCTCTAGTCGAAGAATACGCCGGTAAGAAGAGCCCTCAATAAGAAGCACTGGCTGGCCCCATCGAACTCTGCACAGATGATGAGGTGGGTAGAGCAGTGGGAAAGATGAAAGTTGGCACGGCGACTGGTCCAGATGGGGTACCAATCGAGGCATGGAAGTCGCTCGGAAAGCACGGGATAAGGTGGCTTACCCGATTCTTGACCACAGTGACCACAAAAGGACGAGTCCCAGAGGCGTGGAGGAGCGATAATATCGTTCCTATCTACAAGCAGAAAGGGGATGCGATGGATTGCTCCTAAGACAGAGATATCAAGCTGACTGCTCGCACAATGAAACTGTAGGAGCGATTAGTCAATTCGAGCTTGAGAGAATTAGTCCCGATCCTACAAGAGCACTTCGTCATGCCTAAAAGGTCTGCAACAGTCATCTTCATAGTCAGACAACTTATCAAGAAGTATCGAGAAAAGCGTAGACTCTGCTACCTAGCCTTCCTCGATCTGGAGAAGGTATTCGATCGTCTTCCACGGCAAGTTCTCTGGAGAGCGCTCCGAGAACGAAACGTTCCAGACCACATGATCTCTTTGGTTAAGGACATGTACGATGGTTCCATAACAACAATACGCACTGCACACGGCTAAATCGGAGCAATAGACGCCACTGTTGGGTACCACCAGAGATAAGCTCCGAGCCCCTTCCTCTTCCTGCTCACGATGGACGTCATCACAGAAGAACTCATGGATGATCAAGTAAAGTCCATCCTCTACGCTGATGACATCGCTCTGATAGCGGAGAGCAAGTAAGAATTCCAGGGCAAGCTCGAGAAGAAGCAGAAAGTGTTTGCGAAAATTGGACTGCGGCTGAACGTGGAGAAGACCAGGTTCCTCAGCTATGAAGAGGGCACGGAGTCAATCATCGACGGACACGGGAAAGCCATCGAGAATGTCTAGGACCTTCGATATATAGAGAGTGATATACATTGACCACCACTTTTCCCGGAGGACGATATACAACTTTACTGCTAACTTGCCTTGAGCATAAAACAGTGTGAAGACGCTGTAAGAATGCGTGAGCGTCATTTTGCTATCGATATTTCCTTCAACATGAAGAAATGTCTTGAATGTGCCCAATAAGCAAAATCGGTGTAACCGTCACCAGGCCACCCACTTTTCTTGCTAACATTAGTGGTGGTGATCTTTCTGTTGTCAACTTATTGATAAACACTGACTGGTCTCCATCACATAAACAAGCCAGCTGCTTCGTGAGCATCTCCTTTTTTTCACTGATTACGAATTCTCGGGCTTTGGGCTCTACTTCCTCACAGCTTCCGTAGCCCCTTTTTTCTTTTTGTTATATTTGTGTGTTTTTTGTCAGCTTTGAGGAGACTGACTGATCTATTTTCGATTGCATAGGAGCTGCATGTAACGTAAAGTATGCAGCTTGTGATCGACATGTGCTATTCACATATACTTTCAAGGGTTTTCATCAATGTTCTACACCGACAATGACGAGGAGCAAACCTTCATTGCCCGTCCATGATACGAGAACAGTACCACTAGGCCACGTTGACGCTTGCCACCCCGGAGTTCAACCTCCATATTTGTGAACAGCATTCAAAACTCTATCGATTCGTCTGGGTCTCTATTCTGTATTCCATGGTAATTAAACTACCACCCCTGTTACGTCACCTGGAAACCGCCCTCAACTCAACAGTTCGTAGCAGTTCCATGGAAGACAGCACAGCGCGGTTTTGAAGTGATGTGTTCATCGAGTCATGCAGCAGATAAAAGAGACGCAAGCTTGAAAAAAACCTTGATGTTTTCAAAAGTATTAGCAGACTAACTAAGGCCATATAGCAGAATATTCAGATTTAGATCTATTGTAGGAAATGGTGAATTGCTTGGAGGCTTTAGTTTACTCTTCAATCGGCAATGGCCAACATTGAGCTGCTGAAGACAACAGAATAGATAGGGTCGTTAAAAATAGAGTCGACTGTGTTCGAGGAAACCAGCTGAAGCCAAGGGCAACAGGAAAAAATGCTTCGACGTATTCTTTATTGAGAATGGGTTTTCACAGAAAGAATAGAGTGGAACCAACCGAGACATAGAATACGCTCTGAGAGCATTGGGTTAGGTGAACTACTCAGTTCCTGGATACTGCTAGAAGGAGCATTTCAGATGCGTGAAGGAGCATTGTCCCCAGCTACACAAAAGGGCGATGCTATGGACTGAGCCATCTACGGTGGGTTCAGGATGACTGCGCATACCTCAAGACTGTGATAGAGTGAACTTGATGAGGTAACTTGTCCCCTATTAAGCACAGGAACAGCCTCATACCCTCAGTTTTATAAAGGATGCTACTTTTATAATAATAGCCAAGTGTTGGGGAATTCTGAAGAAAGCAGTAACTTCGGCACTAGGTTCGCCCTCCTCGATTTGGGGAAAGCGTCGGACCGATCACCACTATCACATTTCTGAAAGGTCTCATGAGAACGAAACTTTCTACATACATGTATCAACAGAACCAATAGATGTCATGGTTAGCCAGGCAGGCATCAGCTCTGAGCGCATTCCTATTCTTACTAGTGCTAAATGGCATCACAAAAAAGCTTGCGAGTATTTTACAGAAGAAGTGGACAGTAGACAAGTACATTAGAAGAACATGTGTAAATGGAAAGAAGTTGTAAGCGAAAAATCGACTCCAGCTGCATGTGAATAGATCACCTCTCTCAGCTCTGAGGGGTGTGCAAAGCCAGTCGCATCTTTGGGAAGCTTTTTGTAGAGAACGACGCTTTTGATATTTAGGTAGACTGTCTACTGACCTTAGTCCCGAGGTATTTTCTTCTATATTAAACGTCATCTTGGAAGCATCCGTGGCTCTTCGCTGATGATATAACTCTGGGAGCGGAGAGAAGGGAAAACTAGGGGTCAGGGTGTGAAAAGAACAGAACATTGTTGGCCTTCCACAATACGTTTGGAGCTCGAGACCCAGACCTCTGAGGTGCGTGCGGAGACAATCGTGAAACTTTTCGAGGAAGATTAAAATAACATCTATCTGCTCTTTCATGCATTCGAAACACTTCGTCTAGCAGTCTCCAAGAATTGAGCAAATCTGAGCAAATCACCTTATCCAATGCTCTCCGATGCTTATTCCATGTTGATCCCACTCTATTCTTCCATGGAAACTCATTCTTATTGAAGAATCCGTCATAGCATTTCTTTTCAGTTGCCTTTGGCTTCAGCTGATTTTCTTGAATACAGTCGCCGCTGTTTTTAACGGCCCTATCTGTTCTGTTGCCTTGAGCAGCTCAATGTTGGCCATGGTCGATTGAAGAATGAACTCAAGCCTTCAAGACAATTAAACTTTTCGTACAAGGTCTCTAGTTCTGAATATTCTGCTATATGGCCTTGGTGAGTGTTCGGCAACCTTTCCAAATATCAAGGTCTTTTCGAGCATGCGTCTCATTTATCTGCTGCATGATTCGATGATCGCATCGCTTCAGAGCCGCCACTGTTTCCATAGATCCATTACGACTCGCACATTGTTTTTCACAATGTAAAATTATCTCTATACAAATTAACTGGGAAGGTTCTTGATTCAGTTTCCCCGCGAGTTCTCCGCTTGGCGTTTGAAGTTACATCTTGAACCCTGTCAGACTAGCCCTGCATCAAAGACAAACAGGAGTATCAGCACTGGACGTCTGCGCGCTTTCACGCCTCTTTAGCCAAGACGTGCAATTCTTCGAGTGAGCTCAGGAGTGTAGGAGTACCAGTGTCAGTGAAATGATTACCTTGTGCAAAAAGCCAAAAACTCATTCACCCAGGTGCTCCCACCTGGTTGCAGATAATTCTCTGCTTAAAGGCACAGGTCACGAAAGAATGGTTTCGGAGATTTGCACATAGTTTGAATTCGATGCCCCCTCTGATACCATTCGTGCAGGACTTAGGTCGGAAAAGGGTCTGGATAGGGACAATAAGGGCAGGAACATTGGGGGACGTCAGGCCTCCGCCCCTCGCTAGGCTGACTACGGGTTCGAATTTTCCTTCACCACTTTCGCATTGGAGCGAAGTTGGTGGAAAATCGATACGCTGGTTGGCAAATTGCCAGGAATGGTCAGCTGGTCGACCGCCTCGTACAGGAGCTAGTATTGATAATCCCATGATGATGCTAGGCTTCAACTGAGCATACATCTTCAAATGAAGGTCAAAGAGTGTTCTTGACATTGTACAAGAACACATAAATGACCCCAAATGAAGAAAATGCGTTGCAAATAAAAAAATTGAAATCCTAGCATGCATCTAATAAAACAACGTACTATGTGGAAATTTAGGTACATTTAATCGTAAAATGATAAATATAAGGGAATTTACTCACCTTTCTGTGCAGAACAACTGAATAAACATAAAAGTTCAGCGAAATATCAGTTGGGGAATAAATAGTTTCAAGAATCTAGTCTAAATCAGCTGTTTGGGTGTTTTGTGTGCCATTGCACACATGGCGTCGCATTCATGTACTTCCGCGAAAATTCACTTAACCACCGTTTTCCCTTTATGAATCTCGTCCAACCACTTTTTCCTCTTTTTTTTCGGCTGTTTGTTTTCCTTTTTTCACTGTTTTTAGCCTTTTATGCTTTACCATTGTCCTAGTGCAGGCCTTACCTACCACTATCTCTGAAATACCGGATACCCCCAAAATTGTCCTGAACTGTGCCTTTAAGTAAGTGCATTGCCAAGATCTGGCTAAATTTCCAAGAAATAAGCAGGGCTAGTCATGGAAAGAAGTTGTTTAAAATTAAGTGATCAAAGCTATAAGCTCAAGTTGTAACCAGAGGTTGGTAGAGGATTAGGGTCACTCATCAGGATCCCAAGCGGGCTTGAACTCAGTGAGCTACTGTGAAATCTGCATCTCTGGTTCTCATATCCTTTATATCTTGTTCCCGTTCCTAAAATCCCTTTCCCTAGTATTGATATCACCTTGAAGGAAAGAATGGTCAGTGAACGTCAAATTGCTACACTCAGTAGGCCTGATCGGTTTCTTGAGACATATTCTTATCAGGCTACATTGACCATGAAGCGAATAACGGACATTTCACCGTAGGGTCCTGATGTTGCTAATGGTCTGTATGATACTGATAAACTTTCATGTTGAAACCTTACTTCGAACGCTCGTCCGGTTTTGTCGTAAACGATGGTGAAGTTTACAACATTAGGCGAGACTTGTTCCAGGCTGCCAGGAATCGAGGTTGGAGGTCTGAATTGAATTTTTCCTTAGGCCGTACCTCCATTATGCTTTCCTACCAAAACTGTCTTTATTGAGAGAGTTAGAATGATATTGCTATAAGGATCATTAGATCTAACCAAATCCGATGAAGCGCTGAATGATGGTTTTTTAAATACTTTCAACTTCACTACTCAATTGATTAATTTGACTATCAACACAGCACTCTCTCGCACACTGATATACAGTTGTACAGAAATCAAGGCGCTTAAGAAAACCGAGGTCCAACGAATGGATGGTTGATTTTTAAACACCAAGTCTCTCCCTTATCTCACGAGTAGAGTGATGCGCTGATTCGCTTCGATAAACATCTTGATTCGGTCGTGACAGCTTCTCTGAGCATTGCCGTCCTTCAAAGGTGAATTTTTCCTGCTTGAGTTCTTCATATCACTCACGCACTGTATGTTCCCTGGAGCACTGTCTACTCAAACGTCACAACACTTTCTCGCGGCTTGAGCCGCGTTCTTGTTATAGCAGAAAGCATAAGATGCCGAAAAGCACGCGATGGCCCACAATTTTCACACGAGCCTTATGCAGAAAACTTTAAGGGATTTTAACAGAATCCATACAGAGATATAGAGATATAGGAGAGGATTATCCCTTTCAGAAACTGTACAAGTTTATAAAGTTAGATACCTGATTTTTCGTAAAACAGTAGATAAACTCAATATGTTCAAAAAAAGCGAAAACATTCCGGACAAACCAATATTGTAGGGATCATTTCACATCGAAGATCCTAGCAAGCACTACTCAGTGTATCTAAGAGTCCAAATGTAGGAAAATGAAGCGTTCAACAAGTACCAAAGATCCCAGACTCAAAAATGTTAAGCTAAATGCTACTTGCATCTCATCATCACAACATGTTGAAACTTTGCATACTGCTACTAGTGATTGTACTCCTCTAGCGTACACCTACTAGATTTTTAGAGGAAAGTTTAACAAGGGATGTATACTTGGTCGCACTGGCCATTCGAGATGTGATGTATACCCTCGTAGGTTATTTCGAACGCTGATCTCAATTCTGTGTTGCAAACCTGCGAAACGATTCTGGAAACAAGGTTACGGGACCGATGCCTCACTGTGTTATAACACTGTTCCGAACAGGTCACCGAGCCGATAAAAGCAACTGTGCGACTGTGGGTCGTGGTGCAAATAAAAGACAATGGTGAGCGAAAATTTATTCACTTATAAGCATAGGTAAACAAAAAACCCTAGTAACAACAAAAGTAGCTACCTTTTTCAGCCTCTAGGATTAGGAAATTAAATAAGGGATCGCGGCAGCAAGAAGAATAGCAGAGGAAAAAAGAATGGGAGAAAAACACAGCTCCATCACTCGGAGACAGCTGATTGTGTGTGGGTCCTCGAACGAGAATCTGTAATCTGTATGGTCTCGACACTCGTCCAACCCTCTGACGCGACTTCGATCGAGAGGCGGGATGGCCATTGACGCCCCCGTCCATTGAATTATTGTGAACTGTGCCTTCAAAGGATGAGCGGATAATGATATGTGATACAAAGCGATAAAGTATTGTTTTACAGTATCTCTTTAACAATGGCAGCTAACTTGTACCACCGTTTCGGAAGCGAGGACAGTATTCCTCGAATGTTTAGACCGTATCCCTCCCAAAGAGGGCTCCGGTCGGGTGAGCAATTCGACAGCAGTCTATCGTAAGTACAGGGAACTGCCGAAGATTTTGAAACACCAAATGATTGTACGGGGTGTAGAGGCGTATATATTCGGTCAAAAGTAGTAAAAAAATTTATTTGATTATTATTCCCCAAGAGTGTTATTCCCCAGAGCCCTAAATGATGAGGGAGCCCTGTAGATGCCCGACATTGCACCAAAAATGTATTGCAAGTGCTTAGGACGCACTTTTTGAAAAAAGCAAATCGAGCACATGCACAAAGTAACCGAACCTTGATGTCATGCCTACCAGTTCACCATAACATCAGCTGCGCCACCGTTGCACAATACTGCTTTGAACGGCTCGGTGATCCGTTCGGAACAGCGGTTTAACACAGGGAGGCATCGGTCCCGTAACTTTGTTCCCAGAATCGTTTCGCAGATTCGGAACACAGCTTTGAGACCAACGTTCAAAACCACTTACGGGGGTATACATCACATCTTGAATGGCTCAAGTATCCTTCAGTTGTAAGACTCAAAAGGACGTTCAATTATGTTCAGAATTTATGGAAGAGTAAAAAGGAACCCTACGGCTTGCTCGGTGTCGTTGTTATAATTCGTTTTTTCCTCAGCATCACCTTGACACCACTTCGAGCAGTGCCTGGCGCACCTGGTGACTTTTGAGCAGGACTCTTGATGACCAGCACCTGAACTGATTTTGTTGAAGAAGGCGCACATGTTCTGTGATCTTATACGCATATATACGCATATATATATATATATATATATATATATAACTGACTATAATCTACACATATACATATAGCCAACTTTTTGTGTTTGCTTGCAAGTCGTTCTGTGTGTCAGTTCGCAAAAAGACTTGTAGTGAGAAGTTTGAAATGTAACATATCATGTGGGGAGGTGTCGGCAGCCCGCTATGAAAGAAGAATTCTATTGATACCGTTTACATTGATTTCCTTACCAATACCGATCATTTTGTCTAGTTACTGACCGACAAAACCATCCTTTTTCCACATGATAAACGTTTTTTGCTTCCTTAAAAAAGTAGTCGTTTGGCTGCAGATTCTTTGAAAGTTCCCCCGTTTCTAACCCTCTGAGTGTCTCCAATATAAGCCTGCTATTGATCGTGGCAACAAACTCTTCGTTGCGAGTTCCGCAGCTCTAACGGAACCTTCATAACAAGCCCTTTTGGACGTGTAGGTCTTATTACGTCCTGTCTTGGCCATTTTTTGTTTTTCTCTCGTCACAACAATTTCATGTGAGGTAGCTTTTCAATTCCACACAAAGAAAATCTCGGAAGTCGTTTTCATCGTGAACTGTGTTTTTGAGTCACTCATTTGATTCATTTTCCCCCTCCAACTTTTCTGCTCAATTTCACTCAGATGACGAGTAAGCTTCGCCCTTTTATAATGGCGGTATGACGGCTACTGAGAGTGGAGTCTAGTCGTGCCACCTACCATCAGTGACCCCTCAACTCCCTGTGAATTTCGAAATCCAAACGCTAAACACCCTGAGTCTCCGTGCTTATGTTACTCCGGTCCTTTCCCCCCCTTCCCCCCCTCCGAAATACGTTAGCTTGCAATACACTGCAAAAATTTTTTGACCTCTTCACTGGTACGGCCAAGAACGTATGCATCCATTTCTTCCTTCTTCTTGATTTCTCCAAGTTGTTCTCTTGACGATAGCTTATCCTCTCTCCCGTAGAAAGTCTAGAACTGAGAATTTTTCAACAGTGGTTAAGTTGATGAAAACACTCCAGAGCGAAGCCACTCCAGAATGTACATGCACGAAGTTTGTATTTTGGACTTGGTTTACTAGAGAGATAATATCACCGCTAACTTTGTCACATGCATGGAAAGTTGTCACTACTCATCGATATGCTCGATCTAAGGGATATAATATCTCTGTACATCTCTATTGTGAACCAATGTAATCTCGGGTACCCTGCTTACTCAAGGGACACCAGTTCCGAAATCCCTTTCATCCAGAGAACTCGAGGAGAAGTTTTATCTCCGACAGGCGATTATTCTGATGGCCATTTGACATCCTGAAGAGTCTGGTCGGTAACCGCCCCCGTCCAAAAGTCATCAAAAATCGCACGACGTGTCTCGTTCTGCCTGATCTTCAATTCCTTGAGGCAAACTAGAGCGTCCTTAATCTCGGCCCGCGGCCTCCCCTTTTGTGATTATCGAGAAAGTGCGAACATCGTTTTTTTCTAGAGCGTGTTGAATACTGCTGTCTGCATGACTATCGTGCCCGCGTAGAGTCCAAATCCAGAAAAGTAATTCAAGGCGGTGAGAACTGCAGTGCCAAATTATAAGCGCTCAGCTAGATATTGTTTGCCTTCTTGACTGCAACCTCGATGTTCTTCGGTACCCTTCTCTACTTAGCTCCGGAGCTGAGCCTTTCATGTGGAATTAATGTGGAAACCAGGTCCACGAGGTAAAGGCATGAACAGCTATTCGCGATTTGATGTGTTCATAGCAGTAACGAAAGCGTACTCATTGCACATAGAAAAAAATGAAATGATTTCGGGTTTGTGAAACACCTTGTGCCTTTCCATTTCACGAAGAACGTAAGACCATCACCGCGATGTACAACATGAATAGTTTTCCTTAGCTTTGAAGTAGCTTCACGATGGAAGTTAACTAACTTCGATTGTGAAGCTACTTCAGAGCTAAGGAAAACTATTCATGTTGTACAAGTAACGGCTCCTTTCTAACAGTTCTTTTCAAATCGACGTTTTCAAAACACACAGTATGTGAGCCATTGTTCTGTTTGGAGACCTAATTGTTCGCTTAGCTCTCATTTCTTCAGTGTTCTGAATCTGCCAGTCATGTAGAATAATGCTCTGAAGTAGTGGAATACGAACTCCACGACCTACATAGTCCACGTCTCACTCTTTGAATAGCACTCGTTAGCTATATACAAAAAGAGAGCCTTACATTCTTACAATTGCAGCTTGAAGAATGAAGCTAGAAACGTGATGATAACTCACGGGAACTTCTTGACAATATGACTCAATCCTGCTCTTCCAACACAGTGCGGACCTTGGAAGGGAGAACTCAAAGGTTAGCGTATAGAGAGGACCTATAAAACTTCCCCTGCCTCTGCGAAGCTGCGCAAGATGAGACGGTAACTGATAATTGCTCGCAACTGCGATCTATGCTGACGTATCAGCTCCAGAATTCTTTCGAGGGAGACGCCATTTGATTAGTTGGAACTCTCCGCCTCCCTTGCATTGTCATGAAGGCGATAAAGAACTTCTTCTTGTGAATGTTGATGACAGAATCCTTCCGTAGACCTGGGAGTGATGAAGAGCAACTCAAGTGAAACTGATCTTGGAGCCAGATAACTTCGAAATTCTTCACGCACCACACTCACTCAGGATGACACCTTCACCCATTTCGCACTTTTCCTGTATTCTATTCACCCTAAAGAAACGTTACTAGATACTTCAGTAGTTACTATTGTTTGTGTTTGTCTCAAACAAAATGTGTTCATCACTTCTTGCAGTTGTACATATTTGCCATAACGTTTTAGACGGAACCGAACATTACTTTCTACTCATCTAATAAATTAATGACGTACAAATAGCCGTTCAAAGTAACAACCACTGAAGCAAACGAAGAGCATGGTATCGAAGAATTTTCCTCAGCATTACGATCTTTTGCCTTCCAACCACTATGAACACAGGAGGTCATCGCAAATGATGCCAATAGACTATGAATTTCATGAATTCCATTGGAATGGGTTTAAAATCGATTTCCGGTTCGCGCGAACGGACGATCACTTATGCAACCCAGCCTAACTAGCACCTAAATCAAAATTTGTTTTTTCTCGAAAAATAGCCATGATAAGCTTTGTTATCTCACAATGATGGCGAGTTACGAGCAGAATGTTGGCCTTGGACGGCTAGCTCTCTTGGGCACGCCCGTGCTTTTTAAATTTTACTACCGACATTCTGCTTAACCTCGCCTTTTTGATAACTTTTATGCTATAGTTCAGCAGCACTCACATTACGACGTGGTCAGCCAATATTGGTATTGAACTGCTGCACAATAACAGCAATCAACAAAAATTTCAATTCAGAATTGGTTATACCAAGAGCGGCTTCCTGCTTCACATTTCGATGCCGATATTGGCTGGTCGGCTCACCACTTTGCTCATGCGAGTCCGCGTAGGCTGTGGCATAAAAACCAGTGAAAAGGCGAGGGCGAGCGAGAACGTAGTAATATATGGGATAGGAGCTTGATTCTCGAAAAAAAGGAGTTCGAGCCCCCCCCAGGAAAATTGGGGATGCCCTTAAGGATATCAGCCATTCTACGGGTAGTCGTCGCTACATAGTTACAATTCCAAACAGCAAATCTTCGATTCTTCGTCGAGTGGTTATAGCAAAGATTATGCTTAAAGTCGAAAATACCAGATAACTCGTACCAGTTGATGGAATATATTTTTGGTGTTGTTCAATACCGTCCTTGCGGCGCAGAAGAGTTTCACTCAGAATCTAGTGACGTACTGGGCTGTTTGTATTTTTTACCTGTGGAAAAAGAGCAGAGGTACAAAGTACCATTCTGCGCTCTTACTCCCCCAGACGAATCCGGCGGAAATCGACCAGCATCGGATGGGTGAAAAGATTGTGGCGATCAAGGTTGGTTGCATATCTCGTTGGGCGAGTATGAGTCTATATTTTGATAACAGCAGTTCTCTACCGCGTTTCGCATAATGGAACCTTCATATGGTGAGTAGAGAATAGTTCGAGCTTTTTATTGCCATAGCTTGGAAGTTCCGAGAGTGTTCGGTACTGTTTATGGCTCTCCGCCTTTTCCTGATACAGGAAGAAATATGATTTCTGGGTTCAGAGATTTTCATGTTTGCTTGCATAAGGCAGGCAAAATTTTGCTAATGTCCCTAATGATACGAAACTCTAACAGGGCTTGTATGAAATCATAACTCCCATATTTGGTAGAGTTCCAAAACATCTCTGAATATTTGATGTGTTAATAGCAGCAACGAGTGCAAAGAAAATGATGAAAGAAAATTTCTGGTTCGTAAAACACCTTGTGCCTCTCCATTTCGCGAAGAACATAAGCCACTATTACTGCAATCGCCACTGCAACCGACACAGCAAAAGCGATCGCAGCCGGTGCCCATGTAGGAACGTCGATCGACACTTCACAACCACAGTCGCTCATCTTGAGCACGATGTGTCTGATTTCTGAACAGTATACAGCTGCTCCTTTGAAAAGACCACTGATAATTAGCAAACCTACGTAAAAAAAGAATTGAAAACCACACCTCACAGCTACGTGCAGTATTTGATCAAGAAAGCTGTGGTGACTGCCAAAGCGGTTCATTATAATGGCGTCCACGAGGAAACCGAGATGCGCGATGTTGTATCTACCGTTGTGTTGAAGAATGCACACACGTGAAAATTTTCAGCATTCTCCTCTATCACCTACTTTCCCGTTCTCGTGTTGACAAGGGTGTTTTCAGCGGGAGATAGAACGACTCCACTAGTCCCTGTCGCGAGCGAATGCAATCCATCGTACCCTCCGCGCTGCAGGGATGAGCGCTCTACCATTGTTTTCATTCAGAGCTCTCGGGAAGAAAACTGACCATCGTATTGGCGGCTGTTCAGGTATTCATTCAGGATCCCAGGGACCTGGCTAGTAAGTGTCATTGCCATCACACCGTCGCGTATCTTTTTCAGCATCCTTGATCTTCAGTCGTTGACGGAGTTCGCGACGCCAGAATCTTGTTTGCACTTGATCTTAGTCCGTAAAAGACAGGATATAGGAAATAAAATCGGTGCTACCTCTTATACTAGGAATGTGTCAGAGACGAAGAAGAGAATAGGCATCATCCATCTGAGCGCTTTTATGCGGTTTAAGCTAAGCGGCTGTAGTTTTTTCTGAGCCTCATGAGGATTTACGGACTAAGCCTGTGACATGAGTGTCGCCCTAACCAAATTTTTGTAAAAATTATTTCGCCTCCTACCCCGATCAAACTTATGATGGCTGCTTTCAAGTCGACAGTGAACACGAACAAGTGTGGACCGTGCCATCAAAATAATACTGCGACAAATACGCAACGCTTTTAGAGACTCGATGAGAGATCATGCCTATCAGCAATACCCATATCAGCTAAGAACGAACTGACCTGACCAGCAAAACCTTAAATTCTTTACAAATGGGTATTATCTAAGAGAATCAAATAGTTGATAGTTGAAATCATTCTTACCACTCGTCAATAACTAGGAATCATTCGTTACTTGGATATACTAATCACCCGGCCCAGCGCAATCGCTTACAAAGAAAGACCTGAAATTCTAGTGTGTGGTTCAATTTTGGTGGTGATTTGCTGATAAGTAACATCTTACGTTGTTAGGTTATTACTTTACGCTAATATCAAGTACGAATTCAGCCTGAATCAATATGGAGGTCAGATCAGTCGGAAATGAGTTACTGGGTTTTCGCACGGTTACCACCTGACTCCATACTCTTCATAAGACTGCTTCGTCAAGGTGCCAACCCTGTTCTACGGGGTGAGGCGTACGTGATACAAATTTTGGACAGCAAATTCATATCTCCTGTTTACGTGGACCTAGAGCGTTCAAACTAGGGGTACGTGAGGGCAGGAAGGGAACATGTATGGTGGGTGGCAGGACCAGTCCCCGCTCATAGAAGGCGAGATTTGCGCCAAAATTTTCAGTTTGGCTCGAGGGCGTTCAAACTTGGTAGGAGGAAGGCGGCAGTATGGTAAAACTTAGGGTGAGTAGTAGGCCGTAGGAAACCCCGTCCCTTGGAGGGCAGATCCGGCACCCGAGAGAAGGGGTTTCCGCGAAATAAATGTCTGAGTGGAAATCCATAATTCCTGATCCCGTGGACTCGGAGAGCAGAATCAATAGGAAGGCAAGATGGGAACACTGGCAATAGAAGAGGCCTCAGAGGAAAAGGTCCGCACATCAGTTGAATCCTAGCAACTCTGTTATTCAACTCTGCTAGCTTTGACTTTTTGATATGTTTCATTCGACAAGAACGGTGAGTGATTTGATTATAAGGAGATGAACTTGGTTCACTTCTCGCTATTAGCTTACAACCGCTACCCAACAAAGTTTGCGATTGAGTGAGAAATCACGGCTTCTATCTGCTTTGATGTTCTTGGCGAAACTTATCCTTATTATGTTGGATTTTCATTTAATAAGTATCCGTAAAGAAAAGGAGCTACATCTTAAAAGGCATTTGATGGTCTATACTCTCCCTCAGCGGAACAGTGAAATAACCCACGAAAAAGGAAGAAGTATTTCATTAATTCGATGTTTTTCGGGAAAAGCACCTTCGCCCCAAAAAGGAGGAGAGCCCGGCGTCAGCTGGGCGATCCGACTGGTACCGTTATAACATCTTACTTTCATTGGTTTGATTATAGCCTTTGATATTAAGTCCTGCTGTGTGCTGTCCGAGACAAGAGGGACATGACTTGTTTTGACTTGATGTTTTGTTAACTGCTGTTTTAACGCCGCAGTGCGCGAAGCGAAAGTCCCACAAGGGTGGCGATTTGTGGGCAAAACTCCGGTCTCGGACGGGACTCCAACACGTAACTGTCCTTTCCGGGGACCGTGCTCTTATCCCTTATATTAAGAAGGAGAGGGAAAGCGGGGTCTCGGTAGTGTGAGGGATAAGAGCACGGTCAACGGAAAGGAGGTAAGCAAACCGGACACCCTTGTAGGTATGGGTACATACGTGCGTCCGAGGATGCGCGCGGCAAATTGAGCTACGAAGTGCGTAGCGATTCGAACGACTCTGGCGTCTATTATAGGGGTACAAACTTGAAGTAAAGTAAATTAGTAAGATTAGCTGACCATACTAATCTACTCTACTTCAAATTTGGGCCCAAACGGTAGGCGTCAGGGTCGTTCGAACCGTCACCCACTTCGCCGCGCAATTTGCCGCGCGCATCCTCGGACGCACGTAAGTTCCGTCCCCCCACCCTTGTCCGCTTGCAGGGTGTATTCACACCACTCGCGCCGCTCGCGCGCTACCGTATCCGACGCCTTTTTCTCTGCAACTGTGCGGGAATTCCGGTCTTTTTCAATGTCTCATCACTCTTTCTCATTGAAATGTCATTCCATCTACTACATTTAGCATGCGCATCTTTAATACAAAAAAACAATACAAAATAATACAAAATTTAGCGATGTATGAGCTGTAGAACTATGAGCCACAGAATCACTTCTTCGCACCAGTCTGTAAGGCATCCTTGCATTCAATTGGATCACTTCTTCTCTGAAAAAAAAAAGCTCGCAACGAAGTCCAAAAATATCCTTTCATCAAAATGATATTCTTAGCAAGGTGACTGGTGCACAAAAATCCCCTTCCACCACGCTAGCAAATAAAGTTGACTCAAATTAAACTAACGGAGAGAGACTTATGCAACTCAAGCTAACAAATAATGATAAGCGGTTAAGGCGCCATGAACACATGAGCAAGAAAGACAGCAAAAATATAAATTAATCACTCACATCAGGCAAGCAGAAGGAGACTGATCCCAGATTGCAGATGGCTAGTGATACTATCCACAAACTGTCGACAGTCCGCATGGAGTGACGAGTTCGGCGCTGGCAAGCTGATGATTCAGCATCATCGAATGAACGCTCGACTTAACTTGAAATAAGCCGCAGTCATTAACTCCTATTGGAAGCCAAGCCTACTGCGAGATGAAAACAAATCAGTTTTGAAAAGGTTTAAAGCTTACGTCTCCATTGTATCCCCACAATCCAACAGCCATACTCCTATGTTACAGAAGGTGCAGATGCGATGTCTACCTTACGGTATGTAACAAAAATCACAACATAAGCATACACAGAACAGGTACATAGTTAAAATATACTGTGAAGAAAAACAAAAGGCAGAAAAATTCACCTTCGTTAGTGTCGATCGCACGAGTCACTTTCGGGCTGCAGATCATTCCACCATTTCTACCTGAAAAAAGGTTGCAATTCCAAGTATTACAGATGCGCATGCTAAATGTAGTAGACGGAATGACGTTTCAATGAGAAAGAGTGTTGAGACATTGAAAAAGACCCCATAGAGTTGACCATGAACGACTTTCTATGAATCTTGGCATCGTGTGAGTTCCGGTATGAAGGTGTGTGGTATAGCCTCAGCCAAGATGGTACAGCACTTTATTCAGTCAACGTTTCGGCGTTACCGCCTTCGTCAGGACCTGGAAGCCAAAAAAGAATTTGAGATTCATCCAACTCATGCACCATTTCAGACTTCAGTTAGCCCAAGTAAACCTACAGATATCTGAATAGGTCTCGTAAACCACAACAAGGGAACCCACCTTAGAATAGAGGAGACGACATGTAGACCACTTTTTAAACTGCCTATTTAAACATTTTCGCAGTGGGTGGGCCCCGGGTGACCTGACCCCCGACTTGAAGCCGGTGGCAATTGTAGCCCACCTCGACCTCCGCGCGCAAAACTTTGGAAGCGTTTTGGATCTGCGCAAAAGACCCCAAAATAACCGGAAAGACGAATGCCTGGCCATAGCAAGAGAACTCGCCCCGTTCATCGACCTGTGTGGGCTACAATTGCCACCGGCTTCAAGTCGGGGGTCAGGTCACCCGGGGCCCACCCACTGCGAAAATGTTTAAATAGGCAGTTTGAAAAGTGGTCTACATGTCGTCTCCTCTATTCTAAGGTGGGTTCCCTTGTTGTGGTTTACGAGACCTATTCAGATATCTGTAGGTTTACTTGGGCTAACTGAAGTCTGAAATGGTGCATGAGTTGGATGAATCTCAAATTCTTTTTTGGCTTCCAGGCCCTGACGAAGGCGGTAACGCCGAAACGTTGACTGAATAAAGTGCTGTACCATCTTGGCTGAGGCTATACCACCCACTTTCATACCCCATAGAGTATTCATTAATTGACCAAATGCGAGAATTCCCGCACAGTTGCAGAAAAAAGGCGTCGGATACGGTAGCGCGCGAGCGGCGCAAGTGGTGAATTCCCGCACAGTTGCAGAAAAAAGGCGTCGGATACGGTAGCGCGCGAGCGGCGCAAGTGGTGTGAATACACTCTGCAAGCGGACAAACGTGACCGATTTGCTTACCTCCCCGGAAAGGACAAGTACGGGATCGAATCCCATCCGAGTTTGGAGTTTTGCCCACAAATCGACAACCTTGTGAGACAGGGGTAATCCTAACATTGGGAAGACATGGTGATCTTACGACGAATTCCCCTAAGCTTCTCAAACAACTTCACGGCCAAGAATCCACACCATCCTACAAGGAAGTTTCTGGAAGTTCTTGTCAAAGTGATGAAGAGGGACGTGGCAGGTCAAGACTATTTCGCCCACTTTCGGTGCTGCTTTTGACAACATCATGAACTATCTGGGATGTGAAGACAAGGGACTGAAAGTCGACGGCCGCTTTCCTCTGTGAAAGACGGAGCGAATGCTAGCCAAGTTCGAAATGGTCCTTGGAAAGATCGACTCTGGATTGAGCTAAACGAAGGCGATAATCATGAGAAACAGGACGGTCCCTTCCTGCTGAACGGGGCGATTATCTTTGAAAGCTAGGCGTATCCAAATTGTGAGGTCAATATTATGGACGACCTAGGCGCGCAGCTGAAGAGAAGAGTACAGGGGCTGGGGGAATGTCCAAGAACATCGAGGGGAAAGTTAAATTGACAGGGAACTTCTAGCTTCACGCTCTCCTTCTTGACAACCTTTTCCGTCCTACTCGAACATAAAACTCAGAGGCTTTGACTTGACGGAAAACGAGTTAGTATGCATTCTGCTTTATTCATTTTGCTGGAAAGGACGATGCTCGGAACCGCTCGATGCATTAAGAGCAAACTTGATTTTGAACTTTCGACTTCCTCAACGCACGAAAATCAGAGATGCAGAACACGTAATGCGATATTTTAATGATTGTGGGATCAGAGCGATTACTGACTGGCTACCTAGGTAATAAAAGGAGCATCACTATATTCAAACTCCTTCGCAAAGTCCACTTCTTCACAACACGAGGCATACCATTCCCAAACAAAGGAAATATTATGTCTCGTATTCTTCGACGAGAGCGAACCAGTAGACTATTTTGGCTTGCTGCATAGCCGAATAAAGACTTTGTTGGCTCCCGCTCGAAGACATCAACGATTTACGGTGGATAGCTGGTGTAGGTTTATATACAGTAGCGCTCAAAAGTATTCGGCCGAATGCTTCTTTACTGGAATTTGTCAGTCATAATTCCTTTCCTACTGGATCTGATCAAGCAAAATGTCATTATGTGAAGCATTGGTGTACTGTGAATATCTATCATTATTAACCTGCATTTTGATCATGTTCCAAATATCCCAAAGGGCTTGAAATCGAAACCAACTGAAAAATGCATTCAAATGCACATATCCCGACTTAAACAAAACTTCACCAATCGAAATAACAACCATTACTATCGACACACTTTTGCCAACGAGAAACAAGTTTGTTTATCCCATTCGCGTAGAAGTCCGGAGATCTAGAAGCGATGAAATCGTCGAATGCCGCGGCAGCATCATGCTGGGTTTTGAAGCATTTCTCCTTGAAGAAGCCGCCGAGATGTTGAAAGAGATGGTAGTCTGTGAGGGCGAGGTCTGGGGAATATGGCGGGTGCGGGAGAGTTTCATAGCCTAGCTCAATCAATTTTCTCAGAGCAAGTTGTGCGACGTAGGACCGAGCGCTGTTGTGGAGTAGAATGGGCTCCTTCCAATTCACCAGTGCTGGGCTCATGAGCTGGTGTTTTCGGTGCACTACGACAATTTCTTTACGATAGTTTTCGGCTGTTGCGGTTTTACCCGGATCCATGAAGCTGTGGTGGATCAGCTCGACTGCAGACCACCAAAGCAGCACCAGGACCTTCTTTCCACGCTGCTTTGGCTTGGGAAAATGCCGTGCGGCTTGATCCTTGTCTAGCCACTGGCCTTATCGTCGCCGGTTGTCGTACAGAATCTATTTCTCATCACCCGTAACAATACGGTGCAAAAAAGGATCGCCCCTGTTGCGCAGAGGCAAGGCGGAGGCGAACTCGAAGCGGCGGTCTTTCTGGTGCTGAGTCAGCTCATGGGGCACTCAATTATCAAGCTTTTCGACTTCCCGATCTCCTGGATGTGGATGCCAACCGTCCTGCTGGAAACATTCAATCTCGAGCCAATATCCTTCAGCGTTGTAAGTGGATTCTCTTCCGCTAACCTTCTCAGTTGTTCGTTGTCAACGGCCGATGGCCGCCAACTACGCTCATCGTCTTCCAGGCTCTCATCGTTGCTACGAAATATTTCAAACCACTACTGTACTGTACGTTTATTCGTCGTATCTGGACCAAAGACCTACTTAATATCCCGTTTCCGTCTCACTCCTGCCCAATTTGAATAGGAAAAGAAGAATCGTGCGTATCCTTCGTTTGTCCATGCTGAATTCGACCTTGTAAAAAAAATCCAGGAATCATTACAGGGCAAAAACGAATACACATTTGGATAGAGCATCAAATGCCCTTCAGAATGGTGTAAAACTCGAAAACAATCTGATGGCAAATAACACCGCGGCGAGCATTTGAATATTGGACGTCAAAAAACGCAAGAACTTTCTTCAGACCTAATATTTAAGTGGCTTTCGCTCTAAAGGGTTGTTATGAACCCCTATCCGTTGTTATTTGGTCACCACCAAATTGCTATAGTTCCATTGTTAACACGAAAAAGGTAGCCTCTTGCTTTTACAGTATATTAACAGCCTTTGTCAGTTTCCGTCACCGGGTACCTACGATCCCGTCACATCCTAAATCACCTATTTAACTGTCAATGTTCCTCTGGTAACACGCTGAGTTCAACAGACATAGTGGTTCTGGCCTTCTAAGGCTATTGAGCAGACCCTATCGATTGTTATCAGACCTTGTCACCAATCCTCTACGGTCTCTTTTCATCCCACACCACTCAACAGAGTGGCAAGGCTTTACTGCCAACAAGAAGGGTGTTACATTCCTAGTGACTCTCGTATTCTATGGCTCTTTATAAGCAGCTCGCATATACATAAAATTGCGTAGCATCACACTTTGTCAAATGGCGATACGCTCACATCGCCATATGAATGGCATAACATCTATAAGCACCAGTCGGATCGCCCGGCTAACGCCAGGCTCTCCTCCTTCTTGTGTCAAACACCCCACCTCGAGAAATGTTGAACCGAAGTATTTTTCCCCCTTTTTCAAAGTTTATAGTCTCTAGGTTTTTTCCGTGTTTAGCTGAGTGAGGGTATGAGACTGGAACGGAGCTCGAAATCCTTCTTTGACACAACAGAGATCGGAAGCTTCCCGCCTTCTTTGATAAAGTTGTAGTAAGTCTAACTCTCCACTCCTTTTTTGGAACAAATGGCAGTTTCCTGTACACGAACTTTGACACAGGACTAACAGGGCAAAGGTATTCGGTGGAAGGCGGTGCTTACGTCTTCGATTGGGAGTCTCGAACTTTTGCTCTCTATCTTTGCAATAAATGACCATCAAAAATCCAACTGTTAGACAATCAAAGATGATGCTGTGGAGATGTTCTGAGTGATGATAGCACCGTTATCAGAAATTTTTTTATCAGTGGACCCTTTTCCTTACAGAGATATCATTTGTTGAGAATTCCAGACTACAGGCGGTCGAATAAATTTTGTCGCAAATGACATCGAGCAAAGAGGATCCTTCGTTGAATCACAAACCTTGCTGGGTAGCGGTCGCAATTTAATAGTGAAGAATGAACAAAGTTCTAATCTGCGTAGCGTAGTGCCGCTAATGGATCCCTATCGCTGTACTAACCACTCACTGTTGTCACCCTGCTCTACCATCTCGTCTTATCAAATGGTCAAATTTCCAACGCATGGACTCAATATTTTGGATGTCATTCTGGTCTCTAATTAGAACTTATAGAGGATCTCAGTGTACTTTCGCCTTTCAGCGCTTCTGACCACAATACCGTTGAATTCACATTTTCCTCCCTCTTTCCTAGTTCCCCGCCTCCGGCCAGGTCCTACCGATGTTTCGCGAAGGGAAATTATGATGCTATGATGTCCGAACTCTCACAAGTCGACTGGGTTAACTTGAATAATGTCTCCAGTAGCTCTGATATGTTATACACAAAGTTTTTGAGCATCTGCCATCATTTGATCGCTAGGTATATACCAATGGTGCTGCTCAAAGAAAAATCAACGAAGTATCCCAGACGTGTACATGTCCTGCAGAGTAAAATCAGATGCGGTTTTTCGTTGTGTGTGGTGCATAGCGCAAAATGTGCCACATACGCGCGTAGGTTGAAACGGTTTCTGCTCCGCCATCAACTTATAGAGGAAAAGAGAATAGCCCTGCATAAAAACAGCAAGAGATTTTTCAATTACTGTAAAAAAAACTCAAACTATTCGATAACATTCCCAACTTAACATCTTCAGAAGGTGTTCGAATTGAAGATGACTTCGCAAAGGCTAATCTTTTCGCTGATTATTTCCGGTCAGTGTATAAGAGGTCGTGTGTATCAGAAGCCAGTCTGCCTTCCAGGTCATCGGATTCCTTGAACTGGGTAGACGTATCCAGCAATGTGGTTTATAGCATACTGTGCAAACTTCCTAGCAGAGTATTTACCTCACCAGATGGTATACCATACATTTTTTTTGAAAAAAGCCGCTATTGGTATCACGACTCCATTAACAATAGTATTCAATGGGATATTGCTTCAGGTGACGTCCCTCGATTATGGAAGATCGGGCTCGTCAAACCAGTATTCAAAAAGGGTAGCAAGAATAATGTTGCTAACTACAGAGCCGTATGCTTCTATGCTCTATCAGCAAAGTCATGGAGCGCATAATATGCCGAAAAATCTATAGCTATTTAGCGGAGAGAAACCTGCTTCACAAAAACCAGCATGGGTTTCTCAGTCGAAGAACAACCCTGTCCGCCCTCATCTCTACAGTCCCACTGTGGCATAGGGAGATTGACAAAGGAAATTTTGTTTCAGTCTGTTTCATTGACTATGCAAAAGCCTTTGACACTATCTCTATCCCACTACTTTTGAGGAAGTTGGAAGCGTACGGTATCAAAGGTTGTCTCGTCCAGTTGCTGCAGTCCTTCCTTAGTGACAGAATCCAATCTGTTCTCGTGAACCAGTCTCGTTCTTACTATTACCCTACACCTAGTGGTGTCCCACAAGGCACTTGTATTGGGCCACTTATGTTTATTATAAATGTCAACGACTTGGTCGATTCCATTCCTTCAGGTGCGTTCTGCAAATTATATGCTGAGGACTCCAAAATCTTTACAATTAATGATTGTCACAAACTCCATACCGCCATTGACTGCGTTGAGCGCTGGTCTAAGGAATGGAGTCTTCAAGTCTCTATACAAAATACTGCAATGATAGGATTAGGAAGAAACCATCCGAACTTCACCTTCACCATGTGTGGTGGAAGTCTTGCTCGCGTTACGCAGATTCGTGATCTAGGAGTTGTTTGCAGTGATAAACTCGATTTCGAAAGCTTCGTACATGACGTTGCTGCCAGAGCGAGTTCCAGGGCGAATTTCATATTAAAGGCTTTCAAAATTCGCGACCCATTGCTGCTCTTTCGACTGTTCAGCCTCTACGTTAGGCCAATCATGGAATACTGCTCCCCCATCTGGTCGCCTTACAAGCGATCACTAATTGAAGAACTTGAAAGAGTCCAGAGAAGTTTTACTTACCGCTGCTTCATTCGTAGAGGAATCACTTCCCTCTCGTATGATGAGCGGCTTCAAAGACCCGGAGGTGTATCGCTCCAGTGTCGGCGTAAACTAATCGATTATGGTCTGATGTATAAGCTTATCACTGACGAAATCGATCTGAACTCGAGCGACATCTTCGAAATGTCACTTCCATAGGGCTTTCAAGAGGCCACCCCTATCGTGTGCGCCCAGAAAAACCTAATAGTCGGGCTTATGAAGGCACCTTCCCTGTTCAAGTGGTGCAATTATGGAACAGGCTTGGTTCTGAATTTTTCAAATGGAGACGTTCGCGTTTGTTCTAGGTACAGCTTGCGCGTTATCTCAAAGAGCAGCATGCTATTTCAGGGATGGCCGACGGTGCAGAGATCTCTGAAGGTTAAGTTTTTTCTTCTGTTTTTTTTTTGGCTCTTTCTGGTATTTCTGAATTTCTTCCCTTTATTTCATTTCTCCCTTGTTCTTGTAATCTATTCTAAATGATCTATTGAGGACTATGTAATCGTAACGGCTGACTGCATTTTTGTTCCACTTTAGCACCCTTCATTTTTGGCCCAACTCGTCAGCTTTGACTGTCACTGTATCCCTTCTTCTGAGCCCTGGAAGAGGTTGGCGGACCTACTAAGCTGGTATCCGGAGCAGCCATTTTTGGACTTTCATTGTGGCCATTGTATTTTGTAACGCTGTATTCCCTTTTTATTTGCTGTAATAAGTACTACATATGCTCCACTATTGTTAATTTGACGCCACCTTAGCACTTGCTTTTTTGCCAGTACATCCTCTGTGCAATAGTTGAATAAATAAATAAATAAATAAATAAATAAATAAATAAAACATACTGAACGGTCAAAGCTACATCGTAGATACCGGAGATATTCGGATTTCGATCGGTAGGTGGCACTCTTAGGTCCTTCATCTTCTCTTATCAGTTATCATCAGTTCCTGTCACCGAGTACCTACGATCCCGTCATATCCTGCATCACCTATTAGAATGCTGAGGTTCCACTGGTAATACGAAAGGTGTGATCCTACCAAATTTGAATGCTCTAGGTCCACGTAAACAGGAGTTATGAATTTGCGGCCCAAAATTACTATCGCGCACGCCCCTCTCCCTGTGCATGGAGTCCGGTCCTGCCAACCACCATAAGTGTTCCCATGCCGCCCCTTGTACTCCTACGAATTTTGAACGCTTCGGGTCCACTGGAACAGGAGTTATGAATTTGTGACCTAAAATTTCTATCGCACACGACCTGCCCCCTGCGGATGGAGTCTGGTCCTACCACGAGTGATAAGTGTTCCCATGCTGCCCCCTGTACTCCTGCCAAATTTGAGCTTCCTAGGTCCACGGCAATAGGAGTTATGAATTTGCGGCCCAAAATTTCTAACGCGCACCCCGCGCTCCCTGTTAATGGTGTCCGGTCCTGCCACCTACCATAGGTGTTCCTATCCTGCCCCCTTACTCCTACCAAATTTGAACGCTATAGGTCCACGGAGACAGGAGCTATGAATTTCCGGTCAGACACACACACCGACACACACACACACACACACATACGCACACAAACAAACACACACACACAAACACACTGACACACCAACAGACACACTTAGCGAATTATATAAAGTAGGAAACTTAGAAAAACTATTCCCGAACTAGTTTTATACACTTCCATTGCCATGCCACTTTAGCTGATGCCAACACTATATTTTTGTTTGTAAACATGGTTCGATCTTCCCCTGGAAGCCTGCCTTTTAGCAATAGGAGTGCTGTTCAGACAGACGAGAAGCCATGGTGTCACTTCAGCTATGTATGGGACAATAACGAATTTCCTGCAATGTATAGTGTGTGATTGGAGTTTACAACAATCGAGACTATTAAGTTCGACCTGCTCCAAAGAACTATCGGGCAAGAATCTCTTTTGAAACCATTTATAACGGAATGATGACGAGTAGTAAACCGCAACATCAGAATGAGAGAAGTTTTATATCGTGTAACCTCCAAAACTTGTTTCATATTCCTTGCTGATCTTATTGTTTTACATCTTTTCTTTACTAGCATCGTTCTGGAACCAGCTACCCTTTTTGACTTTGTCAAGGCTTCTGCAATGTTTTCATTGCTACCACAGGAACGAATGGAATCTTGCCCTTTGCATCGTATAAAAAAGCTTCTTCCCACTGTGACCTCCGCCTTCGAAAAAGCGTATCCTCACCATTTCTCCAACAACAGTAGGGTTTTGAATAGGTTTTCGGTATTATCATACCCATCAAAAATCTGAAATTCAAACTGATAGCCGAAACAGCTGTTTTTTGTGGATATAGTGCGCAATAAAAAAGTAGGCAAGTTTGAATTTTCAGATCACTGAGCAGTTATTCCTTTACTAATCTGAAATCCATACGAAATTTGTCACACCGAATTCAGGCAAACCATTTCCCTGAAACTTTGTCAAAATATAAATACTGCTTAGGTTGATATCGCATTTAAAAATTTATTTGAAGCAATTTTCATTTTCAACAACAATTGACGCAACACTCTTTTCGAGAAACGGGCAGGATTTTACAATTGAAACACCATAGTTGTTTGTTACAAGAAAACTCGCTCAACACACTCTCTATGTTTCCGCTGAGAAAAGTGAGGATCCAAAGCTTGTTGATTGTTTTCTGTCCTTCAAATGATTAGTAACCAGGAGGAGTACGGGGAGGAGCGCAATGATCACAGGAACCTTTCAAGCCGTCTTGTCCTGGTGGACCGCGTGGACCAGGCTCACCGTCTTTACCATTTGGAGCGTCCATTCCAGGTTCTCCCTGCTCTCCTGGTTGTCCTGGTCGTCCATTGATACCAGGACGACCGTCTGGACCTGGAGGACCCGGTGGGCCTACCTCACCCATCTCACCTGCTTCTCCCTGGGGTGAAGGTAAACTACGGACTGTTCCGGGTTGCCCAGGTGGACCAGCTTCACCGTCTTCGCCATCCTTTCCGGGAGGTCCTCGCGGTCCTGGTGGTCCTTGATGACCAGCAGGTCCAGGTGGTCCAGCCTGAAGTGAAAATGAAATCATGCATTCTTGGATTGTCAAAAAAAGACTCAGCTGTCTACCTCTCCAATGCTTCCCTGCGGTCCTGGGGGTCCCATCGGTCCAGGGACACCTGGAGGTCCAGCTGCTGATGGCAAGCATTCGAAGCAATAGTCTTCTCGTTTTGGAATAGCATTGTGCTTCGGCGCGTCGGCACCTGGAGGGCCTGGCTTTCCTGGGTGGCCATCCTCACCTGGCTCTCCGGGCTCACCAGGAGGTCCAGGAGGCCCGTTTTCACCGATGCCGCAAGAACAGCATAGCTCAGGATATTGACGTTTTGCACGGAGCGCTTGGCTGCGGATACCTTCTAACTGAAATGGAAGTAGGCATTATGCTGATAATTGAAGCATAAATGAGTCATATCATTTTTCTGAACAGAAAACTCTAGAACTTCGAGTTCGTGTAACCCCTTTAAGTAATTTTAGTTTCACACATCGTAGACCTGAAGGCTTCATGTATAGCTGCCATAATCCCTATTCGCACTTGCATAACTGCGACCAAGGCTCTGATACCGTTTTATGGAGTAATATGTTCCCTTCTAGCTGATTTTTCTCGGAAAGCAGGCTATCATCCCGAGTTCACGGCTGACCGACTACAGCCGAAGGTCCTCGGTCTCTTGTAAAGGCACTCAGAACTGGTAGCACTATTTCTCTTCTGCTTTTCTTTCTTGTACCCCATAATCTCAGCTAATGCATGACTTTCCAAAAAAAGCGTAGGTAACGGAAGCACACGTAGATTTTGCTAATAAGTTCTATGGTTACTATTCTATGTTATGACATTACAATTTGAGACCGAAAAGCATTCTCCAGAATTGGAACGAACATTTCAGAACTGAAGAGTGTTACTCCAAAAATATAAAGAGTTCTTATATTAGTAAACTTCCAAAAATTAAACGAATAAGAAGGATCCACTTCCACTGAGGAGTTATTTTACTTCGGAGGGTTTGATCAGTACGCATGCGGATTACACGACTGGTCACTCATCGTAGAAGCTGTGCTGTCAGCAAGACTGAGAAAAACTTCAGAGGCAACGCACCTTGTTAAATTCGGCTTGCAGTCCAGTGGTTTTTGAACGGCAAAAGGCGAGTTCTTCTTGAATACCCGAATGTACAGTGTGCATGTGCATACAGAGCATGGGCACGGCGATAATTGCGGTCAGTGTGGCGATGGTGGATACGGCAATGCCGATGAAGGCGAATTGCTTCTGACTCGCGGCCAACGCCGCCTTGTCGCACTTGTCGTCGTCGCCCATCGTAGGTCGCTTGACGATGGCTTGCGTCTAGCTTTTATAATGTGAGAGGCGTAACCAAATGACGCATCCGTTTCAGTCATAACGATGTACGCAGTGCCTAGTCGAAAAAGTTGCGCAGCGATAGAACGATGGCAGTTGACGTAGCAAGCTTCTTGCGAATCTGTCGTACCCGGTGTGTTCTGACACATTACAGAAGAAGCTCTAGGGCGAAACTCGCTTCGACCTTCCCGTTATGTCTTTTTCCATCAGCCCCTTTTAACCCGCTAGCGACTATACCGCAGCCATGCGATAGCGAGTTAGGTAGCCTAATGAAAAAACAGAGAAGAACTCGTTTTATTTTTTCTATTCTTGGCTTTCGATGTTAACATAGCATTGACCATGACAGTCTCTGATGAGCTGGCTAAATTGCGAAATGGGAGAGAGGGAGTTGGAAATTCTCACGAGCGCAAAAATCAGCTTATGAGATTTTTCTTGTTTTCGTAATCCTTTACCAGCCAGGATGGAGTATTTTCATAAACACACCATTCACCCGCTCTCTCAATTGAACGAGTTCAACTCAAGTATAGAACACAAAAAGACAGTTTGCTTGATGAAATAATGTCTCGGTATATTCCCATCAGATCCTAGAGAAAGGCTCCTTAATTGATTGAGGTACTATGCATTCCTCTACTGAAGCAGTGAATCATTATAAGTGTATTGATCGTGGTTGCCTGTACAAAAACGATTAAATGCTGATTTGAGTTTTTCTAACTCTGCAGTCTTCTCTTGTCTTCTAATTGCCTTTCTTAGCAAAGATAGATCGTGTTAGAACTGATCATGGAAAGCTGAAGAAAAGTCTTTGAAGTCATGGAACATTTCGATTTTATTCTCTAGTACAGCTAAAGTGTTTGAAAAGCTCACCAGTAGGCCTGTCGCAACTGTATCGAAAAAAGCAACCCCCTCCAATGAAGGCTGGAAACAATAAGCCGTGGTCTGAATTCAATGCGGGAAGGATTGAGAACTCACTCAATGTTTTTCTCAGAAACTCTCTAACATTTTCAGTTTGAATTCTTCAAGTGAATTTTCCAGATATCCTTGTTTACAGGTTATCGCGTTCTCTGAAGTGGAAGTAATTGGAATGCTGTAGCCTCCATAGTGAGTTCTATGTAGAGTTCACCATACCAGTGAATTTTTCGAATATTGTAGCGTTCTATAAAATTGAATCTTTGGACAAAGAAGAGGTTGAGGGAGAGGAATTTCTACACGCCCTTGAAACTAGTAAATAGGTCTATAGTTGGGGACATGTTGTCCATCACTAAGGAAGAAGTTTGGAGTGCAGAAAACCCAGTTATGCCTTCTGCTGCTTCATTTCTTGATTAGTTGCCCTGTTAGTTTTTACATAGTTCTGTGATTCGAAGACGAGTAATTGCTCCTTCCACACTTTTTGCTTTCAGTTTCCAGAGGGGACCTCCTGTTAATCAAGTCGAACTGATGAAAGTTGCTATTCAATCAACTTTTTCACAGAATCTATTCTGACATATCCAAGTCTGCATCTCTTATCCATTTCATTATTTCTTTTTGAAATTGACGTCCCAGTTGCCTCGCGAAGGTGGTCGAAACTGTACTTTGATTTCATTTTTTAGCGACTTCGCCTCATCTCTATTGGGCATTCTGTTTTGTTCAGGATTTCTGAGGAAATGGTAGAATCTCCACTCTAAGTGCTCACCCAAACTTTTCATATGAACAAGATTCGGAAGGGGTTTGGAAAGGGTTCAAACAGTGCCAGAAAGTTTTCAATCCATATAGCATTAACTTCTCGATTTGTTTGGGAGTGTCGGTGCTGGTGAAGAGTTTCCAATTTTTACATTGGCAAACTTCGAAATGCACCATGCTGCCGAATTTCATACCAAATAGTTGATGAAATTTACTGTGTGCGAGTTTGATACATCTTTGCAGACCAATCAATTACCACGATAAAATTCTCGGACACACTGTGCTATATTTCGATAATACTTTCTTAAGACAGTGTACTATATTCATGAAGAATGGCAGGTTGACTCGGAACCATTCGCAACATGATTCAAAACGTAATTTTATATTTAGAAGCTCGTAATTTTGGTATCCAGTGATGGTGCTCTTAAACTCTGATCTGATAAACTGAATCAGCCTGCTCGAGTAATAAGTAAATCTCCGTTTTGAAGATTGCTCGGCTATTAATGAGCTGAAGCTGTTTTTTGTTGAAAGTTGAAAAAGCTGAGCTGTTTTTAGTACTAGTGAATTTGGCAGTGGTTGTGGAATTAGTTTTCGGTAAAGGAAGCCATTTAATGACGTTTTCTAAAAATGCGCAGCGATGATGCAATGGTATTGTGCAAAGTTCGATTCACTTTATAATCATAATTTGCAATGTAAAGAGTGCATTCTGTGGCAGTTTCGATCATTATAGTGTTATCATTTATAGTGTAAAGACTAATGAGTAGCACAGCAAAACATTCCGTGCTATCAAAAGCCTTCACAATGAAAGGATCATAGATTCGGAACCATAAAAGGGTAAAGGATAAAGTTTTTGGCGTTAATCAATCCCGTCTGAGGGATGCGCCCCCGCACTCGACTTCCATTCAGAATCGTAGTGGCGTAATGAGTGTGTATGTGGGATATACAATGACTTGTGGTGGCCAGCCGATGTACAAGTCAGTGCTTTTATCCTCCCAGACGAGTCTGGTACCAATTTACCGACCCCGGAGGGATGGAAGGCTTTTTGGCCTAGGCGGGCATCGATCCGGGATTCGACCCCTTGACCGTGCGTGTGATATAGTGCGCCACTTGCCACTACACCACCTCCGCCCATTCAGAACCTTTCAGAACCATACGTATGAAAAAAAAACTCTAAAGACTTCCTCTTCGAGACAACGGTCGACAGCTTTGATGGGAATAGGAGCAGGTCCATTGTCGTGAGCGCTTGGCAACTAAATCATTCGGTTTGGTTGCGACCTCCAACAAATATAAAGAGATAGAGAGATGTAAGATAAAGATACTTCTATCACTTATCGAGATGCGCAGGCAGCGTGGTCCGCAGCTATTTATACCACATGAAAGGGAGGATAACGATGTAGAAAGATGGAAATTGATATGAAGGTTGTAAACGGTTTCTTTCGAGATTGAATAGCATCCTTCAGCAAACGCTTAGCGATGTAACTTTTGTTTGATTTGCTCCGGTGAATCTGAATAATTCTCTGCCAGAGTCTGTACTGGTGTTCTAATCTTCTAGAAATTCTCGAACAATAGCTCCTTCACTTCTACTTCACTTTTCACTTTTGCCCAGTTCTTAACAACCTAATCTAAGAAGAGATTCAGCCCCAGAAGTTGGCATCTATCTCCAACGTTGAAAACTTAACCAAATCAGAAGGCTCTCGAATTTAGAAGGCGACATCATGTTCAGATGGACGTTCGTTGCTTTGAAAGAGCATCGGCGCTGAGTTCATCGGTAGCATTGGAGGAAGACAATCCCTCAATTTTCTTTTCATTATGTTTGGAATGAGGCAGCGTTTTGGTGAGATTATAATCATTGAAGCGATCCCAAGTAGTTATCATCAGGAAGGCATTGAAGCAGGATAAAAACCCCCACGATATTTTCTGGGTAATCAACACTTGGGTAGATAAGGGCATGCCCATAAACTTTAGCAGTTATCAACAATTGATCAACACTCCTTTTCACCATCACCTTTTGTGAGTTGCGCCAAGGGAAAGGCGCGAAAGTTGTGGCTGATGTCATAAGCAACACAATCGCTGAAGGCACTGTTTACCACTCAACGGTCAACACTTGCTGGAATCATGCGAGATAGTCACAACTACCGCTCGCACCTGTGAACCCCAGCACTTCACCAATGCAGTTGGATAAAAATGTCTGAAACCATCATAAGTGCGCGACCACGCAAGTCGAAATTCCTCCTCGGCAATTCATAAAAGAATTACTCGGTGTTCTCTTTCCGGGTTTCTTACCCGCTATACCCTCTAGACGTTGCTCCTTCTCACCACCATTTGTTTGAATGCTCTACGTGCGAGAAAAAGGTTCGTGACTCACTGGAACAGTTTCCTGACATGAGCACAACGGGCGCCAATGATTTGCTCAGAGAACGACAGAAGATTGGTGACCTTTTCAGTGGATATGCTTTTGATATTCGATGAATATCGCAAGCTCCAGAAAAAATAGAAAATCTCATTATTCAAAGATTTTCATGCCAATCCACAAGCTGTTGTAGATTTTCATAGGTTTTCTCGGGTACTACCGCTGATTAAAAACCTCAAGTCAGAAATTTTTCGTTTCCAGGCTTCTTACTGCAGATCCCATCTATTTAGTCGACACATTTTCTTCTAGGAGATAAGAAATAAAATCTTATCAAAATCAAAAAAATAATCATAAATAACAGTCGAAGCTTCAAAAATCGCCCTCTGTTGTTTCGATGTGTCGAACTCTAGAGTGTCATACCCACATTTTGCTAGTCAGAAGAAGGAGTACGTTTTTTCGAAGTCACATCTGCTCAGAGTTTGTTCCATTCAATGGAGGTGATCAAACAAAAGTATGGCAAGGTACGAGGAATGGACTGGACTGCAGCACGAAATTCAAAGGTGATAAAGGAAGCTCCTGTGTGTATGAATGTATTGAGCCAGCATTCAAAATCCATCTCGATGTTCACGTGATAGATACCATTTTCTATTCGGAGCTATCATACCCTTAGCCAACGACGGCATTTCATCTGCTTGTCATGAAAATCAATCACTATGTATTGGATAGACACTCGAGGGGAGGAATTCTTCTTCGCCTCTGAAACAACTTCCGACCACAAACATCCGTCATCGACAGACACAACGTCAAAACTGTCCGATATTCGTTCGTCGAAGACCGGCATGTGGCAGTAGTGATCACTCGGTAACCTAACAGTAGCCTCTATCTAAAGAACTGATCAACTTGGTTGCACAACACCAAACGGCACAAGGAACTTCAAGTGCACATTTTGGATAGTCTGGACCTTTGTTGTGCAGTCAGTGAAACAGCTTAGTATTACACTCACAGTTCCAGACGGATTTCCTTATCCCAGTGGAAACAAGTCTTCAGCTATACTATGGGTGTATCAAACACAAAAACGAAATGAATCTGGTATAGTGCGAATTGGCTTCAGTGAATTGAGAATTCAACAAAGGGTGTTTCTTGTACTTCCTGGAGAAATCGCTTCGAGGAGGCCCATCTCATGCGAACGTAACGAAAACGGCAAAGGAGAAGGTGGGCAGTGATGGATTCTGTGAGAAGGTTCAATTTAATCAAATGGGAAATAATAATTTTAACGAGCGGCTACAATCAAATCTCTTTTTTTCAATTGTATAGGAAGAATTCCAGAAGGGAGTTACTACGTTCCTCTTCTCATACTGTATTATTCTTTTCACCCGTTTCCCTTTCTACAGAGGGATCAAGCGCATCCTGTAAGGCTTAGGCTTAGCTCAAGCGTATGCTTAAGCTTACGCTTAGGCTTAGGCCATGTGAAAACGCTGCCGTGTTTACTTTGGGCGACTTTTGATCCACATCGCCGTAACGTCTTATCAGCACAGGAGTCATCATTGGGCCTAGGGGCTCTTCGTAAAAAAACCCTCCGTTATTAGTGAGTTGGTCGAGGTGAGGAAAGAGCTGTTAAAAAGCAAAGCGTTGAATGTTTAATTAGGGTTGCCAATATTTCATAAGATCTGTCCCCAGTCTGTTCGTTTTGATGGAAGCACAATAGAATTTGTTTTATTATTACTGATATACTAAGATTAAACATATTGTAATATAGCGAGCTATTCTGAGGTACTTTAGGCATAGTGCGCTGGGATTTTTTGGAATTATTTCAAAATGACGCATAGTGAGTTGTGATAGACTTTATTTAACCTCTTTGGAAAGTCATTGAAAACTCGTAATCACAAAGGAGCCTTCTACAGGCACTGCACTTTTAGAAGGTATCTCTCTGCTGTCGTTGTCGTGAACTAGTCTCGCATTTCATAAGATAGGACTAAGGAATTTCCTCACCGGCATATTCGGAGTCGACAACTACTGAGTTCCCTTTTCTGTCGCTCTCAACTTTCAGACGCGGGGATATAGGAAACTCTTACGGGCCTCAAACATGACAACGGATTGAGGCAACGATTCTATTTCAGTTTAGATTCTATGGTGCTTCAAGGATGACATTTGCCAGTGCTTGAACATTATATCACTGCCTTATTTGACAGTTTCTACAAGGTCACGTCATGGGAGGGAGAGCTATCGAAACCAGTTCCGTTTCCGCAAGTGGACAAGTCGCCTCATTTCTCCTAGGTCACTGCTTAATTCTTTACACAGAATAGGCGTATCACCCTAGAAAGCTGTAAGGAAGTATGGCAGGTCACAGAATTAAGCGGAGGACGCATGTGATTGACGTGAAGAATAAGAGCGAGCCTTGCAAGACTAGATCTTTTTATGTTAACTACTTATTATTTTCGAGAATCGCAACGCTACTGTTATGATGTCGTCTGTCTAGTGATGAGAGGCTGTTGTAGAAATAGCATGAAGGCATGACAAGCTGTGAGGTCCACCTTCTCGAGTTATGCAAGCTTCCTGAAGGGAGCGCGATCCGCGGGCATTTTGGGCATTTATTATATTTTCACCATCTATTATTACAATAGGCAGTGTAGGGGCAAGTGATACATTTTCTCACGCTCATGGTCACTGGTTCGATTCCCGGATTCGCTTAAGCCAACCAAGAATTCCATCGGTTCATTGATACCAGGCTCATCTGGGAGGAGAGAACACCCACTTATACATAGGCTGGCCACCGTGAGCCATTGTTTAGGTCGCATACTCAATACGACACTACGATTTTGAACAGTGGCCGAATGCGGAGCGCACCCCTCAGACAGGATTGATTGAGGCTTGGAGACTTCATTTTTTGCTCTTTTCGATTGCAATACATTACCATCAATATAAAACTGATTGTGGCCGATCCGTCAGTAATGAAACTTGAAACCTCTTCTAAAAAACTCCCGGTGACATTATCCCCCCAGTACTATCCACTTCTGGCACGGAATTCCCGGCGGCGGTATGGCAACATATGGGCGAAACACCACGAGATACATGTTTATAAATTCACTCAGAGCTCTACTGGCAACCATCTTGCTAAGCTGCACTTAATTTGTTCTGTTGCCCACCGGTGTGAGTGAAACGCTCATTTTTATGGTGATTTACCGTTCTTCCAGTTGGAAATGATAGTGTTGGCTTGAGGGCGCTGCTAATTCAGTTCAGCGGAGCAAAACCTGCTTAAGCTGACTAGCTGAATGACCGCTAGTAATTGGTGCAATGAATTCTACGTTTGCATTTGTAATAATGCTACCGTTATTATTAATATTAATTCAATTTAAAAAAAAAAGTTTCGAAGACCATAGAAGACCATAATAACAACGATTCGATAGGTTCTATAGCTCTCAAGGTAAGATATTGCTAGATTTCTGTACCTTGAAGATATCTGAAGATGGTGTACCACGTGGTAAAATCGGAACTTGCTGCAACGAAACGTCAGTTCAGCAGGGGATACCGAATCACCGCGCTCAGCGTGGCGGTCGAATGGTGTAGTCAATTAGCACTAGGACCAGTTGCTGAGTTATGAGTTGGCCTTTACCTGTTGGCCGTATGTGGCTCGTTTTAGATCGTATTGACATTTATGTGCCATTTTTGAACTAAAGAAATGGACTCACAAAAACCGAACTTGTTCACCTCATTCAGTAGAAGGACTGCTATTCTTTCCGTTAGTCACTGGCTGCTACGTCTTTCGCTCAATTATGTTACCCACCATACCTCCTGAACGTTACTTGCTCGAATATCGTTGCTTACCACATACATATTGTCCAACATGGAGTTAAGAAAGGTCAAAGTTGTGAAGCTATCTTTGAGAAACCTCAGAAAAGTTTCATTTTAACCCATAGTTTAATAGATGTCAATTGCAGTCAAGCTTTTCATTGCCATACATCGAATTCTTCCTTTTCTAACTTGTGAATTCTGACCTTAAACTGTTTGCTAAACACATCGGCTTGTTCTAGGTACTTCTAGGTGCGTACAATTGATCTCGAGACATACATGGTTTACGAGTTACTGGACCTAAAAATTATTCGCATATATAGTTATATATATACCTGTATACTTGTATATAGATATGTATATATACTGTATATATACATATTTAGTATATCTACAAGTGCGCTAATTGTTACTGATATTTTATATTAACGAAACAGCGGCTGATTAGAGCTTTAAGAAGTTCAGCGATAGTCAATGCGTCAACATTTTTACAGAATCATCGGATGATGACGGTAATATTCATTCAGTGATTGTTAAGAATACAGATACTCCCATCCTCCAAGTCTTGTCATCTTGCTTGTTTCCGCTGATGTTCTGCGAGAACTCTGAAGTTGACTGACACTTTTTTGATGAGCTGTTTACGTGAACATCATGACATCCGATGTCAGCGAAGAAAGCTTGAGCGAAATAGAATTTTTCATGATTCCTATAAAAAATATTCTGAAGCACAGCTGCTGCTATCCTGATTTTCTAGGGCAGCTCCAGAGGATTTTTCACTCGCTAAAGTCCACGGTACTGCAATGGGGATCACACACCTAGTCTAGCTGGAGATTTTCGAGCAAAATTGCCACTTTTCGTACAGATATCTACCGTTTCGGAGGTATCACTGAACAATGGCGGAAGTACCGTCTCTAGAAATTGCCAGTGACAATTACAAGAGTTTGCGGCTGTGCACGTTGCAATAGGCATGTAATCATTCTCTTCGACAGAAACGACTCGTTTTCAGTTCCAAGAGTTCCACTTATCGGTGAAACTTCTTGCCTCATTACTTGAAGGGAAGGGAATGTGTGATAACTGTGAAAGGAAAGAAAAGCTGTAAATATCACGACGAAGAACGAAAAACATCACCCAATTCCATTGCGGGCAAACCAGTTTGCTTTGTTCCGAGTTTTTTACTTTTTGCTTGTCGTTTTTCATTCCCTTTTAAACATCTAGCACGGTGAATGTTTTTGTAATGAACGGAGTGGAACACTGTACTTAAGGATTTTCAATTTAATACATTCGCTAGACGCTCAAAAACCGATACATCCGAAAATTTTAAGGTGTGTGAAAGAATTGTGAGACAACTCTGTAAAGTGAATAATGTAGGCGTTGAGAATGACACGAATATTCCAGTAATAGAGTAGAGGTCGTTTAAATGATTCAGGGATCCAAATGCATTCTATAATGAACTAGCACCTTATAGACTTCCATCTCAGCCGACCGCTTCGTGAAGCATATGATGTTCCGTCCAAGGTCACAATCAAGCCCATCGGAATTGATAGATGGGCCAGTTAGATGGGGCATTGCGGGATCGGCAGGTAAACCCCATGAACCTCTGTAAAATCTGAAAGATGCGGAAATCATGAAGAATTTTGTAAATTTTTCTGGATTTTTCTTAATCTCGGATAAGACCGTTCCAACGATCGATGCAAATGCAACACGTTCAAAAGAACACACCTGCTGTGTGTACACGATATGTGGGAGGGCCAATAAATATCATTCCTCCGAGTTAGAAGCCTTATTTTGGCCGGGACCAGTTTATTTACTCTAACTCTGTGCAACTATGCATACAGGCTCTTGTAATAGTTACTAGTTTTATCCTCGTCTCAGAGTTCCGGGAACATTTGAAAAAAATGTTTTACCAATTACTATGCATTGTGACGCTATGCAATTCAATTGCTGCATTGCTTACACTAATGAAATACTGAAAAAAATCTGGAAGACTTTCTTCAATGATTGTGAAAAGCCGAAATAATAGGAAAATAGAAAAAAGAATTGAAAGGAGCGCATTCGTTGAGGGGAAACCTGAATAGCTAGTTGCTGTCATTACAAAGAAGCCTAAACGCGCTTTGAAGTTATAGTTGCTTCGAAACCGTGAGAAAGGAAGGTATTGTGAAATCAGTTTGCATGACGTTTACATTTCGAAACAGGGCTGAGACAATGACAAACACATAAGCCGAAGAGCGTACGGCCGTGTACTTCTGCTCTCTGCCGTTGTATGCAGCTTCACAAACTCTCGCATGCCCGAATTCGTGGGCTCACAACTTCTTATAGACTTGAGGCTGATTCGAGAGAGGTCGTATTGAGTAACTTTGCTCAATCGTTTTGATCGCATCCATCTGAGACAAGAAGTTTAAGAGCGATCGCTTGTTGTAGAAGGAAGAAGTCCAAATTCCTAGCGGATATATGAATGTCTTACAACATTTTTGTTCGTTGCAGGGTTTTTAGGTGGATTAGTTTGATAATTTCGGGTAGGAAACTATACGTACCTTTGTTGCCCCAATTCCATTAAATTCCAAAATATCATTATAGCCGCTGGACAAGTCCTGCTCACAATCAGTTGTTCGGGGCAGTTATGCACTGGGAGCTCATGTATTGTTAGCATGAATAAGTGAAGAAAAATTTCTTTTTCCCCGGGGCATGCCGAGTTGAGGATACTACATAGATCAAAGGTTTCGTTCTTACAGCAGTACACTGGGTCGAAGGCTGCAACACTCATTTGTGGACATGTCTGCAGAGAAAAGGTCCTCGAGATTTGGCAGTCAACCCTTTGTTAAGTCAATCGCATCATTATTTAGCTGTTGACTGGGCATAGTTATTAGAGGCGCACGCTGTCGCTCACAGTATCAGTACATGCGTAGTACATGCGAAATGCTAGTTCGTGGTAATAATTTTAAACTCAGAACAAGAGGGCTCTGGGTTGGACTTCTGTCACTGCACATCACCTGTATCACCTGTCGCCCCGTTAGTCGTCGATTTCCTTGAGACAGCGCCAGTAACGTCTCCATTCGTTCCTGTCGCGAGCCAGAGTAGTCCAGTGAACCGTACTCGCTCGAGGGACACGGGGCAATACATTCCTTTCGTTCAGAGCTTTCGCGAAAAAGCTCTGAACGAAAGCAACAAGAATTGAACAACACAGGAATCGGAAACTGAATGAAATAAATATTGAAAGTTCGAGCTCTTCAAAAAAACATGGAGAGTAGCTCTGTCATTGTCATACGTTTTCATTAGCTGCAGTTTTGGGTACCTAAAGGATCAGATGAGAACCTCAATTTCTCATTGTATATGACATCGGATTCTTGGACTTTTCTGGAACTTTTCTTTGTTCATCAAGTTCTTTTAGTGCAGAGAGTGTTAGTTTCTATTTAACTGCGTGGGGAACAAATCGTCTCCTGTAGATGAGCCTCCCATACATACAGTAGCGCTCAAAAGTCTTCGGTGAAATGGTTCTTCAGCCGTACTTTTCAGTCGTAACTTCATGCCTGCTGTACTTAATCATGCGAAATTTCAATATGTGTAGCATGGCTGTATTGTGAGTATTTAGCACTATTAACCTGCGATCTGAACGTCTTCCAAATATCCCAAAGGGTCTGAAATCAAGATCGACTGAAAATACAGATGATGGTCCTTCTAGAATCTCTTTCCTTTTTGCCCTGTCTAATATGTACGAGTGATAATGCCGAACACAGTAGATGAGAAAAACGCACATAAGGTGCGAATAAGTGCAGACGACAACAACTTTACTTTTGGCAAAACCTGCTACCCCAACAAACAACTTGCTCTATATGTGGATATTGCAGCTTCGCAGTCAAACAGTGTTGGGTGGGGTGAAATATGCTCTAGTTAAACATATCCAAATTTCGCGTGATTTGGTCTACTAAGAAAAAAGTTATGAACGAAAAAGCGTCAAAGCATTTCACCGAAGACTTTTGAGCGCTACTGTACATGTGAGTGTGTGTTGCGTGGCTAGGTGGTGGTAAATTCATAACTCCTGCTCCAATAGCTGGAACTATAGTGGGTGGCAAGACCGAACTCCGCCCACATGGGGCAAGTCGTCCATAAAACTAGAGCTCAAAACTTGCAGGAGACACAGGGAGTTGGATGGGATACGATCGCAGATAACAGGGCTGGAATTCGCCTCGAGGGAGCAGGGCATTAGCGAGCATCGTTTTGTTGGGTGTAGAGCGCTCACAGGAATTCAAAGCAGGTAGTTAAAGTTGGACTATGTAGGTTGTAGGAAGGGAAAGCCTAGATCAAAAATCCGTCTCAAGCGTCAAGAAAGCTCGAGAGCCCCGGGAACATTTGGTAAGAGACTGTCTCATATTGAGTACCATTCTGGCTCATGATGAGTACGCAAGCGTATACGTTAGGATGGCTGGGGACAACAATGGGCGTGACTCAAGTGGAGATCTACAATACCCACCCTAAATGTTCAAAAAAACACGCAAAAAACGAGTTTTCGCGTTTTTTTTCGTTTTTTCTCTGTAACTAGGTTGATTTACAATTTTTCTATATAGTGTGCTATATGGTTGGACTCAACTCCTCGAGCTCTATAACATGGCATATCTAAAACTTTTGAAAGTTCGATTTTGAAGTCCCCCATCCATCAAAGTTCCTGAAGGTACGTCATTAGCAGCGACGCCTGCTATAATTATAACCAGAGGACATTCTCTTCTATTAAAAGTAGTTTGTGAAACGTGGAGTAGCTAATATTTTCCGGAACCATATGAAGTTAAGACCATGGCATTCTTCAGATCGTCCTGATCACTTCGATACCAGTTTTCCCCAGGATGGATGAATTTGGCCATAGGCCAAATTCAAGCGACAGAGGCTTTTCAAAACGAAGAATAGCCAACATTGGTTGATTTCTATTCTAAGAAAATGGTGTGCTTACTCTCCAGAGAGATTACTTTACCATAACTTGAAAATTAGTACCTTGAGTTGAAAAGAAAAGGTTATATAATCGTTTAAAATCCAGTGCGTGCCATGTTTTTGCAAAGGGCCTAGGTTTACTCGCTTTTTCAAGTGAAATTTCCGATGATCATGGAGTAGCTACGCACTGTTTCGGAAGTATACATACTAAACTGTTCGTGAATGATCACTGACTGTTAAAAATAGTGACTTATCTAGACCCTCGGACTATATATAGGCTCCTAATATCGCCCCAAAACACAGTAGGCAAAATTTTGATTTTTGCATTCCAAGTAAACATCTGAAAACCTACATACTTTGAATCCATTTTCAAAAAGCTTCTCATTCATATGAAAATCGATCCACGACGTTCACTTCGAGTTTGACGCTTTAGCACCGCTTTTCTACCCTTCCCATTCTTTCGATCACCCTATTGGCTCTCCAGCTCAGCTAGCCAAGACAGGGTATGGTCCCGCGACCTCTGCGGCTCTTGCAGTAATTACCTAGGGAGTTTCTTCGCACCTCGACAGTAGCCTACCTATTAATGGTGCCGCAGTCGTAAACTGTTTTACAATCCACACATTCAAATGTAGCCACTACCTTAACTTACTGATGAACTTGAAAATAGTGGAAATATTGAAAGTTATACAAATTACACACGAAAAACTTTAAAGCATGACTAATATCGGTAAAAACGAAACATCTGGGTACCTTTCTTTTATTACACCCCCAAAAACACAAAAGTTTAATTTTCGATGAAACTTCGCCTATAGGGGTGATCCGATGCCCTGATAACGAACATGACCTTCAATCTTGGCGCTGGCGCCATTTGGCGGCAATTGGCGCCAATTTGGCGCCAAGGGTGTTTTCACCAAATTTGCTGAAAACTTGCGTTTAAAGGCACAGCTCATGACAATTTTGGGGGTATCCGGTATTTCAGAGATAGTGGTAGGCAAGGCCTACACTAGGACAATGGTAAAGCATAAAAGGCTAAAAACAGTGAAAAAAAGGAAAACAAACGGCCGAAAAAAAAGAGGAAAAAGTGGTTGGACGAGATTCACAATGGGAAAACGGTGGTTAAGTGAATTTTCGCGGAAGTACATGAATGTGACGCCATGTGTGCAATGGCACACAAAACACCCAAACAGCTGATTTAGACTAGATTCTTGAAACTATTTATTCCCCAACTGATATTTCGCTGAACTTTCATGTTTATTCAGTTGTTCTGCTTAGAAAGGTGAGTAAATTCCCTTATATTTATCATTTTACGATTAAATGTACCTAAGTTTCCATATAGTACGTTGTTTTATAAAATGCATGCTAAGATTTCAATTTTTTTATTTGCAACGCATTTTCTTCATTTGGGGTCATTTATGTGTTCTTGTACAATGTCAAGAACACTCTTTGACTTTCATTTGAAGATTTATGCTCGGTTGAAGCCTAGCATTATCATGCCCCCTCTTTCATGCTGCGGTGGTTGCGGTCGACCAGCTGACCATTCCTGGCAATTTGCCAATCGGCGTATCGATTTTTCACCAACTTCGCTCCAAAGCGAAAGTGGTGAAGGAAAATTCAAACCCGTAGTCAGCCTAGCGAGGGGCGGAGCCCTGACGTCCCCCAATGTTCCTGCCCTTATTGACCCTATCCAGACCCTTTTCCGACCTAATTCCTGCACGAATGGTATCAGAGGGGGCATCGAATTCAGACCATGTGCAAATCTCCGAAACCATTCTTTCGTGACCTGTGCCTTTAAGGGTTATTTGAGGTCTTGATAACGAGTATAACATTCATTTTTGGCGCTGGCGCCATTTGGCACCATATGGCGCCAGCGCCAAGAATGAATGTCATATTCGTTATCAGGGCATCGGATTACCCCTATAGGCGAAGTTTCATCAAAAATTAAAATTTTGAGTTTTTGGGGGTGTAATAGTAGAATAGTAGCCAGATGTTTCGTTTTCACCGATATCAGTCATGCTTTAAAGTTCTTCGTGTGTAATTTGTATAACTTTCAATATTTCCACTATTTTCAAGTTCATCAGTAAGTTAAGGTAGTGGCTACATTTGAATGTGTGGATTGTAAAACAGTTTACGACTGCGGCACCATTAATAGGTAGGCTACTGTCGAGGTGCGAAGAAACTCCCTAGGTAATTACTGCAAGAGCCGCAGAGGTCGCGGGACCATACCCTGTCTTGGCTAGCTGAGCTGGAGAGCCAATAGGGTGATCGAAAGAATGGGAAGGGTAGAAAAGCGGTGCTAAAGCGTCAAACTCGAAGTGAACTTCGTGGATCGATTTTCATATGAATGAGAAGCTTTTTGAAAATGGATTCAAAGTATGTAGATTTCAGATGTTTACTTGGAATGCAAAAATCAAAATTTTGCCTACTGTGTTTTGGGGCGATATTAGGAGCCTATATATAGTCCGAGGGTCTAGATAAGTCACTATTTTTAACAGTCAGTGATCATTCACGAACAGTTTAGTATGTATACTTCCGAAACAGTGCGTAGCTACTCCCTGATCATCGGAAATTTCACTTGAAAAAGCGAGTAAACCTAGGCCCTTTGCAAAAACATGGCACGCACTGGATTTTAAACGATTATATAACCTTTTCTTTTCAACTCAAGGTACTAATTTTCAAGTTATGGTAAAGTAATCTCTCTGGAGAGTAAGCACACCATTTTCTTAGAATAGAAATCAACCAATGTTGGCTATTCTTCGTTTTGAAAAGCCTCTGTCGCTTATCCATCCTGGGGAAAACTGGTATCGAAGTGATCAGGACGATCTGAAGAATGCCATGGTCTTAACTTCATATGGTTCCGGAAAATATTAGCTACTCCACGTTTCACAAACTACTTTTAATAGAAGAGAATGTCCTCTGGTTATAATTATAGCAGGCGTCGCTGCTAATGACGTACCCTCAGGAACTTTGATGGATGGGGGACTTCAAAACCGAACTTTCAAAAGTTTTAGATAGGCCATGTTATAGAGCTCGAGGAGTTGAGTCCAACCATATAGCACACTATATAGAAAAATTGTAAATCAACCTAGTTACAGAGAAAAAACGAAAAAAAAACTCGTTTTTTGCGTGTTTTTTTGAACATTTAGGGTGGGTATTGTACGTATGATTTCGAAAAAAGTTAGTGCGCAGAAAGCTGAAGAATCTTCAAAAGGAACGATGGCCGCCGAATTCAAGGATCCTCCTCCAAATTACACTAAATGTTAATAATAAGATCAAGAATTTTGCAAGTTTGCCCACAAATCGCCAACCTTGTGAGACTTTCGCTTCGCGCACGCGGCGTTAAAACAGCACTTAACAAAACATCACGTTAAAACAAGTTATATTTTGTAGTTTTTGTTGTTTATATCGATTCCACTTTAGACAGGGGGGGGGAGGGGAGGGGAGAATTTAACAAACAGTCTAACATGAAATTAACACGGGGCTTCACGTGTTGGCCCATGTTATATAATGCTATCAAAGGCGAAAAGGAGGACGGTTTCCGGCCATCTGTGCGCTTTTATGCAGGTTTTGGATAGGGGAATGTAGTTTTTTCGAGATAAGTCTCGGGGCAGAAGCGCAGGGGTGAGTGTGACGAAACTGAAAACTCGCCCACGCCAATGCTCCTTCTCTCCTAATGCTTATTTAAAAAATTGCATGTCCTTGATTCTAGTTCGTTGCGAGACCCACATCATCATCCCTTTACTGGAATATTTCATTTTGTCGCTTTGTTTGAATTGCTATTGGCGGTTTGTTTGAACTCGGCGTTGTAAAGATGTGCAGATGCCTATTTTTCACCTTTTCTTGTTCTTCATTGCTGTTTCATATGTCTCCCTTTCTCAGTTACTATTGTTATCAAATTTAGTGTACGCGACTAAGGATCTCGTTATATATTGTTACTATTATCGTCATATTTGCTTGCGATTTGGTCAACGTAAGTTTTCGATGATAGCTCAAATTTTTTGGACTTAACTAGCCTCCTACCAGTTCCGGACTAATGCCTGTATGGACAAGTAGTAGCCAACCATACAGGCATTGGTCCGGAACTTGAGTAGGACGTGGTAGTATCCCTCCTCATCCCACTTAGCACGGCTTCGTTAACGCGACACACTTTACCAATTCTAACCGAATTGTGCTTCTGAACACTTGCTTCTTGATTAAGAGCAGAACTCAAATACTAGAGGCAATATAATATTTTATCCTATTTGCTCCCAAGAAGACCCTGCCCTCCTTCTCGACATGTATCCAGAAGAGCCGGACGTCAGGGAAACTCAATGGATGAGGTGTACAGAATGTCGCTTCTGGGCCCATACAATATGTGCTCGTGGTGTCCAGTTCCGAAGCTGCATGGCTTGTAAAAGGGAAAAGTACAGTATTTATGTTTACGGATGATTATCATAGCAGGTTGACAAGATACAATTTATCTAACAGACTATGGTAATGTATGTTACATGTTAAGCATGTTCTCATTATTTTGAAGGTATCGAAACTGTAAAAGTTGTTGTAATGAATGCTGTTCCCCTGATTACGTTAGTATGTGATTACTGAGTTATGAAGAAAGCCAAAGTTTTATGAGGTGCAACCGGTTACTGAATACACATGAAAATGTCTGGAAATATAGTTACCATTCTATGAGTGCTAGTAAATGCCATAGTAGCAATGCCGTAGTAAAATTACGAGCCATAATTTTTGCAAGTTGTACCAATGATGAAGATGGTGTAGATGAAATGACAGCGAGTTAGGCGTAACAAGAGGAAAGGGCAAAGCGAGCTGAGCATAACATAGGACCGAAAATTCCGCTTTATATATTAGAAATGGGTTCCGGGCAGCTAATTGAGAAAAAACTGCAAAATTTCTTATGATCGGAGCAAGTCATGTTCCAACAACAAGCACAGCAAGAACTAAGTTTTGGTCGTTCCTTATTGTCCTATTATGGGAATTATGTGCTATCGGCGCGAAGTACTGGATCAATATAAACCAATTCGAAAAGGTGTTAAGCGCCTTGTTCGGCTTTGATCAAGGATGCAGAAAGGTCAATTTTGGCTATAGGACTTCCCCCAGACAGATGCAGATTGATTAGATCACTGTAATATGAAACAGATCATTTTTCTATCTAGGAGCTTGAATACCATTCATTCAATCTCCTATGTACAGTCCGTGCACGCTGCGGCTACATATAAGTATCCTAAAAACTGTCTTAGTGCTTAAATAATAATGACTTGAATGATTGATTGTGTACAGCTTTCCTTTTTGTAATTGCCTTCACAGCGAATACATAACACACAAGAGTGGTTTAGTACGCACAGTGGCAAGGCAAGGTTATACAATTACTCTGAGTTTATGCCCTACTGCTAACACACCGAACACCACTAAACTAATTATAAAGCAGGAGGTCTACTGAAAAACGCGTTTTCGTCTCTTCCCTTGAATCTTCGCAAAACGTCGAAATGAAACGATGTTAAAGGGTCGATGGCTTGGGCCACACAAAAAAAATCCAAGCAGTGGGCAGCTTGTCAAAGAACTCACCCTGCATTTTTTTTCAGGGTGTAGTTTTGGGCGACAGTGTAGTGATATCAGTTGCTCGCGAGATCACGTGCAAGATGTTTTTGTTGTTTATAATGTTTGTTTCACTATTCATATATAAGCGTCGTCAAATATTGCAGTCTATGTGTTGCAATTCGTAAGTTTTTTTCAATGGAGCTAGAGGTCCACGCAGGTGATTTCAGAGCACGGACTTGTTCACCGCTTGGAATATAACATCCAGGATGTCTGGTGCCGACGTGAGTCCATTTTCTTTATTTTCAACGCACGTGGCTCTCTCTCAACCTCCTGCTCAGAATTGACTTTCGATAAACCATTCCTTTCGGGTTTAACTGCGTTCGCATCACACGCTGTCCCGTGAGGTGTGATGAGGAGATGCCTTGTCTGAGGAGTCTTCGCTAATTTGACAATTTGTGAAACTACATCATATGCTACCCTATGAGGTGAGTTGAGATGAACAAACGTTTACCAATCACTGATCACTGCAAAATGAGGCCAGATTCACAGATCTGACCGTTTACGGACGGAAATACAATTCCAAGAATGTCCGTTTTACATGGCTTCTTTATTTCCATCTCCTACTCAGAATTTTCCGAAAACCATTCGTTTGAGAAATGAATTAGCTCACATCACATGCTATCATATAAGGTGAGGTGAAGAGAGGAAATAAGGCAGTTCGCAGACTCGATGCTTTCATGATGAGGGCAGGATTCCAGATCTGGCAGTCTTTGAAAGACCTCACTTTTGTGAGGTATGCACTGCTTGCTCACTCTCCCTCTGCTCTCTCAACCTCCTACTCAGACTTTTGAGGCGAGAAAATTCCTTCTAGGTCTGATTGCGACCACATTGCATGATCTTCTCAGAGTGGGGACGAGGCAAGGAATTGCCGTCAAGTGCAGATCTGCCAGTTTATGATGAGGAGAGAATCTTATTGGTTAGATCTAATTATTTTACAAGTCGTTAAGAATCACCCTGAAGACTAAACTTTCAACCTTAATGAAATTTTCATTGACTTAGCGAGGTTCTCAGGACTGTTGACTGCTTCTACTACAGATGCTCAGAGACAGGGTGAGAAAACGAGGTCTTCGGTTGTTCCATCAGATTTCTAAGGAGATCTGATTCAAGAGATACTTTTCACGCTTCTACTCTTCATCTGGGTATGGTCCTTATCCGTTCCAAAAATGTTTTTATATCCGCTGGAAAAGCTTTGCATTTCTTCCTTCTGGAGTGGAAAGAAGGAGCTATGTCGGTAGTGACCATAACCAATTTCCGATGAATCTTGGCAGATTATGAGTCTCGATATGAAGGCAAGCTTTTGTAGCGTTTTGGATTGGTGCTAAAATGGTGACCCCAAAATAAACCGGAAAGATGAATGCCCGGTCAAAACAAATGAGCTCGCCTCGTTCCTGGACCTGTGTGGGCTACAATTGCCACGTGGTAGATCACCCGGAGCCCATCCACTGCGGGAGCGTTTAAAAAGGCAGTTTGAAAAGTGGTTCACATGTCACCACTATTTCCAAGGTGTGCTCCCAAATGTGAGTTACGAGACCCTTCTAAATCTATAGGTTGTACTCACTAAACTAAAGTCTGAAATAGCGTTCGATATGGATGAATCTCGATTATTTCTAGCTTTCAAGGTCTGACCAAGGCGATAACGCTGAAATGTCGGTCCAATAAAGAGTTATATTATGAAACTCTGAATGAGGTTTCCTGAACTTTTATTTTCGTGAACCACTTGGCGTGTACGCATTATTTCTTCCGCTCTCTGATCCTTATTATCTGAATCAAATCCCTTTCAAATCTTACAAAATGCTAGCTTCGAATCCCGTTAACTATGAGGACTCCAGCTTTGGGTGAAGATCTAAGAGAATATTGAAATTATCCGCACTGATAGGATTGCTGGAATGAATTTTTTGTTGATCAGCTAACAATTGGATTCTCTCTTTTCCGATTATTTGGAACATCTAGGATAATTTGCGTTGAAGCAATGAGTGCTACGCAAGAGAAATGCGTGATTCAGGTTCTAGGTGCTCTAAGGTAGGTTCCGCGATTTCTTCTCTTACCCGTTTTTTGACGTCATTTGACTCTCTTTGTGGAACTGTCTCTATCTCTACCTGGGTGGAAGTCTGGCTAGGATCAATCTGATTGCACAAAAGACACTTGGATTGAGGAGCGCTCCTTAAACCCATTTGTCTAATTGCCTAAAAAGTCACTTTGGGATACGCCGTGATGATCTATTTAAGCACTGCTGTGATCTCCTACTCTCTCAGTGACAGGTTAAGCACTGCTGTGATCTCCTACTCTCTCAGTGACAGGGAAGTTGCCCTACATAAAATTACGAAGTTAACCTACATACAATTAGGCACTCGATAGCACTGTGAGCGGTCGGCTGTTTCATGGCTCTGCGTTCAGACTTCGAATATCCGATATATGATATTTTTGCCTATTTTTGCCTAATCTTTCATTATTATAGTCTTTCCTCTATTGTAGCTTTTCATATATCTCTTGCTTCTTGTAGCCAAAATTTCACTAGTTCTTAATCATGCTAAGTCATTCATTTACCTTATAATTTTAGATTTCAGATATTTTTATACAAATATAACTATATTAATCGTGTCTATTTCTTAATGTTCAGTATCTTCACCACCTTTCAACTAATTTGCTTGTTACTCACTAACCCCAACTCACTGATGAGCCTCGGGGGTTGGTGAGTAGCGAAGTGATTCGTCTGATCAGAGGCGCAACGAATCATTTTACGTTGTATATATATTCAATTTGTAACGCTAACGCTGTGTTTTGTTTAATCCTTCCCTTATTGGTCAACGGCTCGACGACTAAGATATTGCGTTGTTCGTGTGAAGTTCAACGACTGAATGACGCTTGTGTTGAGTTTATATCGAGGAGCCAAGCTCAATAATTGATACGTTGATTGTGATCAAAGACTGTCATGTCGCAGAACAAATGGCGCACCCGTCAAGCCGCTGACGCTGAAAATGTTCAGGCCAATTGCCCATCTGATGCAAAGGTTTCAAGTATGAGTATGGCCGAAATACTTAACGCTATGATGGAAAGGAATGAGCAGCTCAAGGACCCGATTATGGCGGAATATATCAATGCGTTGGTAATCAATATGTCTCAAACAATAGCATACGCAGCTGAAGCAGAGAAGAGGAAGCGGAGTATGGTTATATTCGGGATTCCAGGGTCTGATTGATATACGCCTCCGTCTGTCAAGCAACAGCAGGTTAAGACACGTTCCTCTGAATGGATTGCTTGCCGACCCGTGGAGGTTTATCGAATGGGGAAAACTAACATGTAACACGTCCACGGTCAATTTAGTGCTGCCATTCAAAGGTTATTGGATCATCACTAACCAATAGTCATTGCTTGCGCATCGGCGAATTTTAAACATACGTAAAAGCATGAAAACAGCGGAGCGTAAGCACGAGTTCAAGTTGAAAGAAGAATTAGGGATCGTAATAAGGAGCTGAAGAGCCGCGTTTGGGTGGTTGCCGTGGTGAGATTAGGCGTGTCTGTGAACGAACTCCCAAGAACACGAGGATCGGAAAACTCCTAGACTGTCACAGACCACCCTCAGGTATGCGATATTTTCTTTTTGATGCAAGATTAGGGAACCCTCGGGACGGAGATGTTGTCATTATTAATTCGTCATCCGCCGCCAACCGTCTACCCTCATGAAGTTGTGGACTCCGTGCCCTGAGACACCCCCGACGATTCCAGCACCCTTAGTGAGTGCTAATTTTACGAACCTGGATCCTTTTTGTTAGATCTTTTTGCTAGCATAATGATCTTTGTCTCCATTGTCCGGTTTTCTTCTGTTTCAGTAAACTTGTAAATAACTGTGTTTCGTCGGGCAGTCGTAACGGGAGTCAACCTATCCAGGTATCAAAGTTATAGTTAAAGGTGTAGTATCAAAGTTTCAAAAGAAGGAAATTTACATGGGGCTGAAGCACTGCACTGAACTTGGTGTGGTTTAGTTACGAATGTCCAGGCGTGCGCGTCGAGGATCGTTTCAGGCACAAGCAAGAAAGCCCGTTTGCTGAGTTAAACACACCGTAAAGTCGGCTGTTACAGCGAAAGCATGCAGAGTCTGGAATCAGATTCTACCATGCTGGAAGAGGCAACTAATGGCAGCTGTCCGAGAATGGATCACGATGGTCGAGAATAAGCGGGAAGTGAGAATCGTCTTCTTTAAGAGAAGAGCAATTTGTGGGTTTGTGAGAGGGGGAAAAGGCTAGAAAGAGAGTGGGAGGAAGTGACGAAAGCCTTGTCTAAGATCCATAAAAGGCTGATGGTTAGAGTGGATGAAATTGAAGCAGCGAAACAAGCCAAAGCTGGCATGGAATCAAAATGGAGTAAGACGGTCAAGGAGCTGAGCAAGTTGTTCAGACACCATTGTAAGAATGCATCGTCTTTAGAGAAGCTACTAACTGTCATAACTGGCACTCTGACGGAGAGAGGAATAGAGAACGAGGAGGATTGGAAGAATTATGTGGCGACGATGGAGCGTGATGGAAAGATAGTCTCGGATATAGAAGAGATTTTGAATGTGAACACCTTGCATACCAAGGTTTGTGTCACGGATCCCTTGAAGCATGGCATGGGCAAGAAGGTTGCAGGTATGCGCGAACCCAGAGCGCAAGGTTCGCTTAGTCACGACCACGCAAGGCGAGATGACAGGCTTTTGCATGAAAACCGTCATTCGACTTGAGCGACATTTGTGGGTGAAGTGGCGGTCGCTGTCAAGGGATGCAGTGGCGGCGCTGAGCACGAATACCCAGGTACGGATATTAACGTACAGTCAGTTAACTACCTACGTGCTATGACGTGTGTTGACCCAGAAGCTTTAGAGAGGCTAAGACTGAAAGCTTCACGCATTTTGTGTGGAAATTCAAGAGCAAGTATCAGGGCTTGACCACGTGTGAGGCCACATTGGTCGACATTCTGGTGGACGATCACTTAGCAGGGCGGTTAAGAATTTATTTTTGTCTCGTCCACATAGAGTCAAGGAACGGTTTCTTGACGGGGTAATGGTAGAAATGGCAAAATTGTTGGCTTGTGACTCAACCGCATCTAGACTAAGAGCTCTGACCGAGTTGAAACATTTAAGAGTGCGATTCAATCAGAATTTTGTGTGGTGGCAGAAGTGCTGGATAAGCAGCCAAATCCTCTGGGCACATTGCAAGAACGGTCTTTGGAGCTCGCACAGAGACTTCTGGATATTTGTGTTTCCACCCGAGCTTTTTCACCTAGTTGATGCTCTTCATAATGTTGAGCCACGTAGGGGATATGAGGAGGTTAAGAGTCTTGCTTTCAGTGTAGAGCAGTCTAGGCTGATCCTGGCGGAGCATAAGGAATACTCTTGGTTTGCTTGGAAGACCAGAGCATTGCAATATGACTTTCGCAGTGAGGAAGAAATCGATGACATAAAGGCCCGTTTCAATGAAAGCATACGCGGTAAAGGTAGACAGATGGACCTCCGAGACGTGGGTCACGGCAGGCTCATAGCATACGCTTACGGAGGGTAGAAAAGTTTACGAATGCTTTACATATGGGTACGTGGCACAGGAATGTCCCAGCCGAATAGCAAAAGTTAAACAGATTAAACCCGGGGAAGTGTAGCCATGAAGGGAAGGAAGTTCACAGTCGTCCATCATCAACGAAGCAAGATGCATGGTAGTAAACGGAAAGGGATCAATAGAAAGCGATTTCAACAGAAAGCGATTGAGAATGTCTCTCAATGTGTTAGGCAAGCACTGCAGAGCATTGGTAGATAGAGTGTCAGTGATTAGCATCGTTCCGGTAGAGTTACTGGCAAAGGCACAGGACAAAGGTGTGGAAGTAGGTGCGCTGAGAATGATATAATACCCAAAGCCAAGCTTAAGCCAGTCAATGACGCATCGAACGGGAGGATGGAATTCCTCGCAGCCGTCTATTACAGGTCGAGTTGGAGGAAGGGTGTACTCAAAAAGTAGCGTTTCATAATAGCCCAAAGAAAGATACGAATTGTGGTAATGAATGCTTCGAGTAAGCTGAGTATATATTCATCGGGAACAGCTCAACAAAAGGAAAGGCAACGAGACAGTTAGTAAACGAAAAGGAAAGTGTCAATAAGGTGATGGTAGCTGAAAGACGCTACTTGCTACCCGAAGGCGCAGCTCCACTAGAAGTGCTGGGTGACGGAGAAAGAGATGCTGTTGCAGAAAGATGGCCAGGTGTGTAGGATAAGGAAGTAGAGTGTACTCCATCAAATGCTAGAGAGTAGCGCTCCCCGTAGTTAACAGATACCACCAAGTTAGGGTATTAAAGGAGGGATGAAAACTAGCTTGATCTTTGTTTTCTTCTCATGGCTTCCGAGGAAACCCCGCTCGTGGGCCGAGCTGTTCAGGAACGACCTGCTAAGCGCTTTTGACATGGTTCTGCCACAATGAGCGGCTCGCTCCCGGATGCTGTGGACTTATTGATCAATGATGACCATCTACCGGCCAATCTCAAAACGATACTTGGGCGCCTTTTGGGCAATTCGAGTCGCATCAACGAGCTTCTAGCTAGGAATTGTGAGTCAGAAACTCAGCTGGAGATGAAGATCTCTGAAAATAGCAAACTTAGGGAAGAAGAGGAGACTCTGAAGGAGACTCTCGATATAAATAATAACTCAGTATCTTTTGGAGTAGCTTCTCCTAATTCTTCCATTGCGGACTGTTGTGAGGAAATGGAGCGCCTCAGGTCCGTTGTGATCGCTGGTATTTGTGAATCTTCTGATGTAAGCTCTGTCAGTAGAGTTCTTCATGGCGTTGATTGCGTAAAAAAGGTTTTTCATTTTCTCAATATTGAAGGCAGTCCTAGTGCATTGTATCGATTGGGGAAGCCAACTGCTAGGCTTCTGGAAGTTGTGTTTCCTAGTAGCTTTTTCGTGTCTGATTTGCTTAAGAAGGCCCCTAGATTGAGATTTTCCCGGTTTCCCGTATTTTTATCAGGCGCTCCCTGCCGAAATGGTCAGGGTGGTTGGATTTATGTACGACAGCATTTCCTCTGCTACAGCACGAAATGCCAATTTCGGCCTCCGTTCCCTTTGCTGGCGTAGGAAAAAGTTCGACCTCCTAACCTTCCGCAAGGTTCCCATGGGATCTCACTGCCTCCACCCTAGTACCTTTTACACCATCAGAGCATCCACTGCCAGAAATAGTCCGTTCAAACTGGTTCTTCCCAAATCTCGACTGAACTGCCGTTCGCACTTTTTCGTTAATCGCGTTCACCCCCTTTATTTCGCCCTTAGCAAAAAGAAAAGCATACCTATCAGTTTTTCGGGTTCCAAAAAATATCTTAATGAATATCTAGAGCCATGATGTCTTTCTCGTTTCTTGCAGTTTTATTTTTATGAACATCAACCTCCCCTAGGCTTTTTAACTACTTCTTACATAAGTGTGGTTACTGTGTGCTTTTGTTCCTAGAGTTTGTGTTATTCTTTTTTTTACTAACTGATTATGCCACATGACTCACGTTATGTAATAAATATATATATATATGAAATATTATATAGGGGAATACCGACATTGACACGCCGAGCGTAATTCCTAAGAAGACCTTAGGAACGAAACAAAAGATACAGCTCACGTCAGAGGTCGTAAAGGTAGAAAATCGAAGATCAAAGTTTATAAGAAGTATACTGACGATTTCAGCGGTGCATTATTGACGAGTGCCAAGGAGGAAGGCTACGTGCACCAGTTCCACGTATTGTCCAAAAATGATACCCAGAGGTGACAATCGCAGAATACCTTCATACCGTCATTTCCAGTAGGACAGAGAAACTTCAACATGTCAGGACGGGACATAGAAAACCGCATAGGTGGGGTCCCGCCGAAGAATAAATGCTCTTGAAGATCAACCAGTCGATGGGTCGAGGGTGATTATATGACTGTAGGTGATCTGGTTATTAGGAGCGAGGGAGCCGCGGTAGTAAGCATGCCTGAGGAAAGAAGAGGCGAGGGAAGAGTTGTATAAAAGCGAATTCTCGAAAGGGAGAGGTTTTCACTAGTTGTTTTCGTCACCTGCCGCCAACCGTCTACCTTAGCGGAGTTGTGGGCTCCGTGCCATGAGACACCCCGCGACGATTCAGCGCCTTTAGTGAGTGCTGGTGGTACGAACCTCAGTGGTAAGTGAGATAAGTAGAACCAGGATATCAAGGAAGGCCTAAGTGGTCAAGTTCTTTAGTGGTTGGACCTCCACGCGGTGCTCTACCAACTGCTGAGTCCCTTTTCAGATCTTTTTGCTTGCCGAATGTTCTTTCTCTTCATTGACCGATTTTTTCTTGTTTCGATAAACTTGTTGATAACTGAGCTTCGTCGTGCAGTCGTCAAGGGAGTGGCATCGAAGGCCCCAAAGAAGGGACCTTACGTTCAGCATGCCAAAATGCCCGCACATGGCGAGTTTATACCACACATAATACTATTGAATGCCCCTACTGTTAAACGTCTCGGTAATCCTACCCTTTCCAGAGTCTGGCCACCACTTGAAGTTCTCGTTTCTACGCCTTCACCGAACACACTCCCGCTGCCAAATTTTATTAAAGCTGACTATTCCGCGTTCCCCAATTATTTAACCTCTACTATGACTAAATTTTGGTGGGGAGTCTTGATGGCTACGTTTCCGTTGACGACCTCTACAAAAGGTTATATCGCATCGTCTATGCAGTTTTAGTTAAATATGTCCCATTTAATTCCATGACGGTGCCAGTAACACGACATCCAGAACATATCAAAAATTCATTAGCTCAAAAATCACGGTTTTATGACATCTTACAAGAATGTCCTTAACGGATTTTTCAGTGCGAGAGGGTTTGCCAGGCTTGATTATTTTTTGCGTAGATTTCCAGCCTACAAAAAGAGCCACCAATAGCTCTCATAACAGAGCTCTTTTTGCATTGATCGGGTATAAAGTTAAGCCACATCCATGCATACCTCTACTTTAAGATGAAAACGGCGACGGTTTTAACTGATTCTCAAAAAGCAGAGGGCCTTGCGCAGTTGTTTTCATCTGTTTCGTCAGGACACTGCAGCAGATTCTATAAGCTATGAGCGCTCGGATAACTTCACTCAAAGTGTGATAACGCCCCAGGAGGTGCGTAGAGTATTGAAATCATTGAATTGCTCACTTCAATTCCTTTTGTTGGTATTCCTCATTACATTTACTAGAAATGCGCCACTTCGCCAAGCGAACCTACCTGTTTGATACTCAATGCATCACTAATGTTTTGTGAGGTGCCATCTAGCTGGCAAGAGTTTAGACTAGGTAATCTGACCGTGCAGGGGTCGTACCACTTCGTGGGAGACAGGCGTTAGGAACGATTTTGGGTAATCCATTCGCCGCACGCGGCTGTCGCGGACCACTTATTCGCCGTTATTACAGCTCTAGCGTTCTTCATATAGCTCAATCGATATGCAATCATTATTTTATACATAATTCTACTACTAGTACTTTTGTTCTTGTATTTTTTACCCACTGCTGCATCCTGCTACATTCCTTCGCCCGCGGCGTTCCTCTCACCGCGACGTGACAACTTCGTTCCTACTGCACCACACCCCCACTTCGTTATCTCTACAATGCCCTGAACTTGACAGAGATCAACTGGCTGGTGTTTTCCATTCGTTTTTCTTCCGTGGAGCGAGATGGCTTCAGCCGTTGCCATTAGACCTGCGAAGGGCTCGAAATAATCCTTACTATATATATAAAGCGCTCGCGTCTGTCTGTCTGTTTGTTTGTTTGTTTGCACATAAATTCATAACTTCTGTCCCCGTGGACCTAGAACGTTCAAATTTGGTAAAAGCACATGCGGCAGGATGGAAACACTTATGGTGGGTGACCGGACCGGACTCCGTCCACAGGGAGCGGGGTTTGCGCGAATTAAATGTTGGAGCGGGAAAATCATAACTTCTGTCTCCGTGGACCTAGAGCGTTCAAATTCGGTAAGAGTACAGGAGGTAGGATGGGAACATTTATGGCGGGTGGCAGGACCGGACCGCGTCCACAGGAGGGGGGGGGGAGTGTACGCAAATATTTTCAATTTGGCTCTGGGGCGTTAAAACCCGGTTGGAGAAGAGGCGGCAGTACGCGAACACTTATGTCGGGCAGTAGGTAAGAGTACAGGAGGAAGGATGGGAACAGTGACGATAGAAGTGGTCTTACAGAACTACGATCTAGCTTTGATTCTTTGATATGTTCTATTAGACAAGAAGGGTGAGTGCATTGATAGGGACCGATTATGAACTTTGGCTCACTTCTTGCTTACGACCGCTACCCAGCGAAGTTTGCGATTCAATGAAGGGTCACGGTTCCTCTCTGCTTTGGTATCATTCGTGGCAGAACTTATCCGACCGCTAATAATCTGGGAGCCTCTATTAATGATATTTTCTCAGAGAAAGAAATCAATTGATACAGCCACTTATCCTTGAGGTATAAAGAGTCCCTAGGTCTTTTTCAATAGACTTTGCTAAAAGATGGTGAGCACATCCAAGTGTTAGCAGCGTTAGAATGAGCTCCTTTTACGTTCCTACGGAGTAAGGTTCTGTGAGCCAATCATTAAAGTAACTTCTATGTCGAGTGCTGCTTTTGACTACATAATCGCTGCACTGCGTATCCAGATGAGTTGATTGATTGATTAATGTGACGTGCGTTAGCGTGCATAGCCCAACTGGTAAAATAAATAAGGCACGATGTGTTCAAAAATAAAATGAGAATATTAGACCTTCTTGCTTTGTTAGGCATACAGGATTTAAAAAAGTGTAAAGCCTGGAGTGTATCCATTTATTGGCATGGTTTTTCTTATTGTGCGTTTTTTTCTGACTTTTTTTGCTCTCTGAGTTTTAACTGATTTAGTTTCCTTGTTTGCTACTGAAGTGCATTTTTGTATGATTTTTGAATAGATAAATGAATGAAATCTAGAGAAATTGCTCACAATATTGGGCTGACAATAAAGGAGTAGATATCTACAACAGGGAAATGAGATTTCGGAATGCCACTATCATATCAACTCCGTCACAAGAATGAGGAACGCCTGGCGTTAGCCTGTTAGTGATCCTACTTGTAGTACAATAATACAGCACAGCAGGAGCACATTGAGAACATCCTTGCTTAAGTGCTATTGGAACATCGCATCACCATACAGCTCAGCTGATAGTACTTGTCGCTTGTAGGTCTTTCAGAGCAAGTTATCGTTTATATTCAGGTATAACATACAGTATTCGGTGGAATGTTCTTCAGCCGTACTTTTCAGTCGTAACTCCTTTCCTACTGGATCTAATCATGCGAAATTTCTATATTTGGAGCATGTGTGTATTGTGAATATTTACCACTATTAACCAGCAATCTGATCATGTTCCGGATATTCCAACGAGCATGAACTCAAAATCGACTGAAAATACAGATGATGGCCCTCCTAGAATCTCTTTTCTTTCTGTCATGTCTAAAGTGTACGAGCGGTAATGCCGAACCCAAAAGATGAGAAAAACGCACATAAGGTGCGAATAAGTGCAGACGTCAACAACTTTAGTTTTAGCAAAAACTGCTGCCGCAACAAACACCTTGCTCTATCTGAGGGTATTGAAGCTCAGCAGTCAAATAGTGTTGGGTAGGGTGAAATATGCTCTAGTTAAACATATCCAAATTTTGCGCAATTTGGCCTACTAAGAGAAAAGTTATGAACGAAAAAGCGTCAAAGCATTTCACCGAAGACTTTTGAGCGCTACTGTATGTAGGTTCCGCGCCGACTCTGAAAAACATTCATCAATATGATGCGTTGTGCATACAGTCAAGTGTTAGCTGAAACGGTTTTCCCGCATAACTTATTCTTAACATTTTGAAGGTTTCTCTCTGCTTATTAAAAAATAGAATTTAGAGTGGATGAGGCAGTAACAGCATCTCGTCTAGGTTGTGGAAACAACAGCTATGTATCGAAAGAAGAACGGAGTCACAGAACCGTCATTAACTAGACTAACTTCGCTTCCCTCGCAATATAAAGGGAAGTTCTATTTATAGAGATATTGTGGGCAATATAGATGAACATTCGTCGTTCGTCCACACCTCTATGGTTGTAGGAGAAATGTAAAGAATTCGCAAGGCATTGTTCAGAAATCGAGAACCGTCTCTTTTAAAAACTCTAGAGCTGATGCTCCAACAAGCTGCACTCAGTGACCAACTATAATTCGAGTCTGTGAACTTGTAGAGAGAAGCTATAAAGAAAGACGTGGGAAGAGAGAGAGAAAAGAGCAGCAGTTCCGAGATAAGCTGCTGAAGCTATGAAGAGCCCTTGCAGTACCACACAGAACACTGGCAATCACAAAATAAGTTTGAATTCATGTGAACATTCTGACCGACCAGCCACTGCATTCCTAAGTGTAATGGTGAAAAGTTCATACAAGAATTTTTCTACGATCTTTCAAATGGACAAAATCACTTGAGCATCAACTATGTGAGGCCCCATGAGCTCTTTTTTTTCGAGCTCGATGTGTTATCACTTTAAATCAGAAAATCTAGAGGCATTTCCTCCAGTTATTATTGAAGCTCTAACTCAGCTTTTTGTTCCCTACCTGTGAAAGGCAAGGCATCCACTTCATTAAAGCACTGCGAGCAAACGGGCTTGCTAAAAAGGTTCTGAGCGCTGGAGCATAGGTGTGTGTGTGTCTCCTCCACATTCGACTTACTGAAATATTCTCTACTTAACCATGCTTTAGTCGAATTAAACAGAGATGGCTCCATCAATGGATCACTTAGAGGAATCCCAGCTTGACTATGCTGCATACTAAAAGCGTTTAGCTTCTGGTATGCAGCATAGGACCTTAGGCTTCTGATCAGCAGCCTACCGCTGTTATTGAAAAAAAACTGAAGCAGAATAATTGCGAATCTATACTTTTACACTCTTCTGACGTTCTTGTTTTCCAATGTTCCCACAAGAATACTCAGCAGAATCAATCTGCTAACAGGAAACCAATGTGGAGAAAAGAGAGTTACGAGCCATTATTGGCGAGCGCGCTAAAGCTCTTGCCATCCAAAGAAGTTTCTTCCAAGCATATCCGAAAACCCTTATGGAATGATGGATGTTTTTAGGAAACAGAGCTACTTAAATCACCAAGGCTTTGTCGCGAACTCGTTGGACTATTTGTCTCATGACTTTAATATGCTAGTCTTGCTCTCTCACATTTCTGTTTGGCCTCCTTCATCCACATGACTCTTACTAATGGCGCACTTGATCTTAGCCTTTATAGTTCTATGGATTGATACATCGAGCATTTTTTGGTTGAACAGCTTCCCTTAGGCTTAAAATTTCCTGTAAGGACCCGGCAAATGTATTTCGAAAAAGTCCGTGTTTACCGAAAGAGTGCGTTCAATGAGCCCTATGTCACGCAATGTTGAATGAAAGTAGTGTTGACGATAAGGCTAGCGTAAATGGCTTCACGAGCATTTGGGAAAGGTTCATCGAAGGACAATCTCTTCTCAACGAAGCATCACAGCTCGAATAGAATACTAGATTGCTTTCCGAGGCTATTAGCACGAGTTTACTTTTTTGTTCAAAGGAGTAGCGCTTACCCTAAAATAGTAATATATCATGCAGTCCTGGTGGTCCCCCTTTTTTCTCTCAATTTTCGAACCTTCCCATATTAATTCATCAATAAGATGTTACCAAATATTGAATGACCTCCGACATCTCCGGTATTTGTTAATTACCTACCTCTCATATGTATGTCGCTCACATTTTTCTCCTGCTAGTCGTGCAGATCTCATTTCGTTAAAAGTCTATCTGCACCCATTCTGTCGAAGTGCCTCGGAAGTTTGTGCACTCAGAAAATGTCTCTTATTACTGTAGTTGCACTATGTACCAGTGAGAAACGCGTATGCTCTGGCAGATACAACACTGTGCCTCTGATTCTTGCAGTTCATAGGTGAACAGCAGAGGATTGAGGTCTCCTTCTCCCTCACTGTAAATGCAAAGAAAACACTAATCCTGAGAAAAGAGGAGAGAAAGGGGAGTAACAAGAAGAATCAGAGGGGACCGGACGAGAAGCGGGAATCTGAATAACTTGCGTAAGTTCATGCCCAAATATAAATTTTGATTTGTTAATAGCTTCTTCTCTTCTCTTTTACCCCCTCTTGGAGTAAAAGTTTCCACGGGAATGTCACCTCTACAAATTCTCAATGGTTTCTAGTTTTCTACGCTCTGCTGCTGGGCTATTCATTATTTACGTTTTTTCGATCTTCACGAAGTTTGGTTATCGTAGAAGCCGATGACAAAGTGAATGGTCTTACCTGCCACTCTCAGCTGTTGTCCTCCGTAGCTTTTTTAACGTCGGTATCCATTCTTATACGCTTGATTCTCTTTTTTTACCCAGCAAGAATCAGTTTAATACAGAGCACTTAAATTCGCTCAAACCACTTGTTTTGCATTTCAAGTGTAGTTTGTTTGCTACTTATTTCATTGCGATTGATTGCAAGATCACTGCCACGGAAGAGGTCTCGCTTGAGACCACTTATTACGATGAGCCGCCTTGTGATGAGAACCTTTCTATTCCAGCTTTCACTCTCAAAATCCTTCCAGACCTCGGATCGAAATGGGTTATTTAATACTGGGAAAAGGCTCCTGTCTGTCACCGCCGTTGTACTTGTCACCAATTGGGAGGTTGGGTCATGCTCGTGTTCCGGTGTTCTTTCTAACGAGATGGAGGAAGGAAGCCTGTGCACGTTCCTTCCTGCCTAAAAAACCTCAGTGTGCATGATCAAAATATCGTCTACCCGAGCAGCTGCCCATTTCAATTTCGGAAACTTTCCGAGTCGTAGAGATCAGTTCGAATCAGTTCAAGTGCAATATTAGAACAGGCCGGGCTGGTTACGTCCAAGAGCAGCGCGTTCAACCCTCATTCACTTAAAGAGATGTTTTCGATAAAGCGAGAAAGAGAACCATACCTACATCAATCGAATGCCCTTCTGCGTTTTCAACTGACGTAAGCGACTTTCAAAAACATGGCACTGATAATAGCTTTTAATGAATTCGCGGAGATCTAAGAAGGCAAAAATTCGGGCAACAAGTGGCAATTAGGTAATCTCGATACAAAAAGCGAACTACAACATTGTTTCGGATGACTGGTACTGCTGCTACTGTAATTCTATGCAATGCATATATCTTCTGAGAAAGTACTGAGGAGCAAGAGAATTTGGCCCGATCCGGGGATCCTATCAGTTTCGCCTTGTTCATCTATGAATTCCGTGGAATGTACTCCTCCAAAAAATTGTATCTCTTGATATGTTCGCTAATGAACCGTTGTTGCCTCACAACATATTAGTACTGTATGTCATCGAGTCAAGAAAGTCTCGGCTCCTGAGATTGGTCAGAATACACGACTGTTCGCCCAGTGTACGAGAACGGGAACACCCTTCAATCTTTGTAGTTAACTAATTCTGAGCTTCATAACCCCTTCAATGATATATTGAAATACGTATTCAGTATCCGTTTCTTATTCCCCTCACTATTCAACCACACCCTAACCGATGATTTCCTCATCCTATAGAAAATGCTATTGGAAGTGTGTGGCTGTCATTTCGTAGAGAGGGCCAGTCATCATCACATAATGCCTTACCATTTTGGGCTCGTCGATTATTCACTGGTAAAGGCCAACAACATCTTTGGCATAAAAATAAGCTATTGGCTTAGAACAATTTATGATGGAAATTGAAGGGCGATTATGGTGTGTAGGTGACGAATGCAAATATGCGTGTGTCTAGAACGTAATGGGCTGTTCTCTGATCCACGCAATAACTGGCTCCATAACTCATCCAGCGTCCTCATCCTTGATTCCAGCGCTCTCTTACTTTTTTGAGTACTGACACGGTGTGGATTCTGCTCTGATAATTTTGTACCTCCACTGAAATTGGAACATATTGGCCAGCCATGAGCTGCGCTGTGCTGAGCAATATTCCCAGCCCAACAAAGGTGTCCTGTTTCAATTTAAAAAAAATATAGTAGAATGGTTATTGAGGGCAAGAGTGCCGTGTTCCGAGCTATGCTATGCAACAACAATGGAAATCTATGTAGTGCGGGAGCCCGCTTCCTGAGTAGATCTTATAGTGGAGTAAAATGCAATGAACCTAGAAGTTCACATACGAAAAACTTTATTTCCTCGCGAAACCTGATCAAACAAACGGATTCCTGGTTCATCTCATATACGAGGCATCGATAGAAGGCAGACCTCGGCGAATGAAGAACGTGAGTATGATGCAATGTCAGCGGGATCTGTTTGAGCCAAAACCCGTATCTCAGTTGAGCTATGTACGTACTTCGACAGTGGACATTGAGTTCTCGCTTCTGTTGCTCCTGCTTCCTATTCTCCATGTCATTCTTTTGCAGTCTGATCGCCTACTCGATCTTATTTCTCCTCCGTCCTGTGACAAATTCGTAATGTTTTGTAGGTGCTTGGTCTCATAAATGATCATTTCTGGTCAGAAAACTTTTACATCTTCCACTACTTGGGTTTATAAAGAATGTTGAGTAAGCAAATTGTAAAATTTGCTACAATATGACATGTTCGGTTGAAAATTTACTCCCAAATTTTATCTCCACCCACGGCTTGCATCTCTGTTGTAAAATGTTTCATAGTGAGAGGTAAATAAAATGCGAAATTCTGTGGATAAAGACAAGTTCACGGTAGAGTTCACTTCTGAGTATCCTCCTAGGATAAATTTGTAGCCCGCTAGCGCACAAATGTTGCGCCATTAGGTCGGAAAACTGCTCAGATAGTGTTATAGGTCTCAAGGACTGTACTGGCTATATCCCACTCCGAATGCGGACGAGTTTCAAGTATGTCGTAGATGCTACACCATTCATTAGGAACCCTGTAAAAAGTTCAAACGACTTTTCGTGACTCGTGACGACAGTGGAAGGCAGTCTTGGACAGCTTTAGCTCCATGTAGTTGGCCCTTTGCGCGATTACAACAACTGACATCTCGTCTGAATACCCCTTCCATACTATTTCCGGCGTGGTAATTTCGAACAACCCCAATCTTGACCACTTTTATAGAGCCTTTTTTCGTAATGTCGGTAAATTTTTTTTGTTTTCTCCGCCACCGATGCCTGTTCTCAACCAATACTTTCACTTTTTTTCTCTCGGAAAACTTTCTCAAAATCATCATCAACTGTACCTTGAACATTACTGGCGAATGGGCTCAGAGATGGCATTCCAACTTTGACAAAACCAGAGGGGAGCACGGTATGAGTCCGGTGATTCAAGATGTATTTTGCGGCTATCTGGTATCTTGACGTTCACGTTGTAGGAGTCAAATCGACCTTTGAATACCCCATAGTGCATTTTCGGGGTTCAGGCTAGGCTCTTAGTCTAAAGTCCAGTGGTGCTTACTGACTCTCACATGTGGTCACCACACCATCCTTTTATATTGTTATTATTAATGCTTATCGTCACCTATTTGTGACCCCATCACGATTAACAGCCTATGCCATAACGACAAGGTGTGGGCAGGCCTACTAAGCCCCTTGTCATGACACACGGCTCAGTAGGTCTTCCAACATTGGTCGTGATCAGTTCTTATCAGTTCTTTCAACATCGATGGCCAAAACCCACCGTCTCAACTTGAATGCTTCAGGTTCAAGGCAACGGGGCTTACTTATGAACTTTTGCCAACACACACAAATACAGTGGCGCTCAAAAGTCTTCGGTGAAATGCTTCGACGCTTTTTCGTTCATAACTTTTTTCTCAGTAGACCAAAATCCCGCAAAATTTGGATATGTTTAACTAGAGCATATTTCACCCAACACTATTTGACTGCGAAGCTGCAATATCCACAGGTAGAGTAAGGTGTTTGTTGCGGTAGCACATTTTGCTAAAACTAAAGTTGTTGGGTCTGCACTTATTCGCATCTTATGTGCGTTTTTCTCATCTACTGCGATCGGCGTTACCGCTCATACACTTTTGACATGATAAAAAGGAAAGAGATTCTAGAAGGACCATCGTCTGTATTTTCAGTCGATTTTGAGTTCATTCTCTTTGGAATATCTGGAACATGATCAGACTGCAGGTTAATAGTGGTAAATATTCACAATACATCCACGCTCCGAATATAGAAATTTCGCTTGGTTAGATCCAATAGGAAAGAAGTTACGACTGAAAAGTACGGCTGAAGAACCATTTCACCGAAGACTTTTGAGCGCTACTGTACATACATACACACATAAACTCTTCGATTTGTTCCATACATCAGGATAAAACTGCTGCGCTTGAAATTCCTGACCCACAATGGTGACCTAAGTACTCGGCTCTCTCCCATTTTCGGGTCATAGACTATTTTCGTTAACGTAATGGACGACCTACAACTTTTCATTCTTTTGCCGTTTTTTTTTTTTGCCGTAATACCTAGTATTGGCAAATAGACTCATATGTACTGGGAATTGAGGTTGTTTAAGGCACGCCCTTTTCTCTCTCTGCACATAGAGTCGCTTGTAATAAATGGTCGAGCATTTCTCACCCTCTTTTTTCTTCCATCTGTAGATGGTCAATAGGGTACCTGGTGTGGTCTTAACATAAATCTAACCCGAGAACGTGAAAAAGCGCTTGAGCTTCGATGTCAACCCTGGTTGGATTCGTAGCTGAAGTAATACACCACTTCTATATGCTCGCTTCTTCACACTACCTGAGTAGTTCAGATCTTTAGATGTAAACCAGCTGACGTTTCCATACCTAAGGTTGAACGAAAGGGGTACTTTCTGACACTTCTCCTATAAACATTCATTTTTCCTACTCCCAACCGCTGCATCTATGCAACAATTTCCTCAAACCAATGGCGGTCGTGGTGTTTTTACGCATGAATTATACGTTGAATTATAGCGTCACATTTTCTTATTGTCCTAACTTCCTTGTGCATTAATTAGCCAGAAGTCAGCCTTTACTAACTTAACCACCTCCAGACTATTGAGCTGCTCGTTCATGTTGTTCGACTTCAAATCTTCACATGGCTACTGCTGCCTTGGCGCGACCTTTCAAGCTTAATTTGACCACAGCTAGCTTCCAAATTTCGGGACATTTATCAGCCATTGACCAGTTCTCTACTTTTTCACGGTTTCTTGGTCGGAACGACTAGGCCACCATGCTTGCCATGGATACTTCAAGCTCAGTCTAACATGAATCGTAACGAAGAGCTTTCGCTGCATCAAGGGTCCTAAAAAATACAGCCAAAAAAACAGAACCAACTGTGGAGCTCATATGTCACCGCGCATCATTTTTAATGGATTTATGTAAAGTTTATGTGTCAGTGAAGCGAAAAAGGGAATGGATCCCACAGCAGCTGGATGAGAATAAGTCCAATGATTAATTGAAGTATGGAAACAACAACAATGCAAATAAAGTTCTTGTACTGCAATATTTTGACGAGGGACAACTTTAAACGATGAGCAGTCTAGGGACGAGGGACTATAAAACGAGTGCCTATTGGACAAGTAGTAGGAGCCAAAGGCAACAAGTACCTTGCTATAACTACGGCGCCAGTCCACATGTCTTGGAGTCTACTCAAAAATGTATATGAATCTATCTGGGATCAACTTGACCAGGCTACGCATTCCTCAGAACTTGTTGCATACAAATGCCACTCGATCCGATCTAAATATTCCAGTTCACGATTAATATGGCTTTGGAATTCTTCTCGCAGATAAAACGTGGCTCGCAAGGATAGCAGGAGGGATCCTGCCGAGTCGAATAACGACGTAGATAGGCGTGATATGGGCACGAAGGCCTAACCGACGTACGTAGCTAGAGGCAGACGAGTGTTTAGTGTAGTAGAGGGCGTAGATGTTACACCACTCGCACCAGAACGCACACCTTGCACGCTGGCAGCTTACTGTAGCTTTCTATACGCAATGACATTCACAATCAAGCAGCTCGTTCTAATTCCCCTTCCATGCAAATTCTATCGTTAGATCCTCTTCCTACCCACTTCCAATTCCATTTTACTACTTTTTTTAAAGCCTTATATTTCTATAAAGGCACCGATTCCTACGTTTTCCTCGTTACTTTTGCATTATCCTGAACTATCTCTTCATTATTCGTCAAAAACTAGGTACACCTAGATCATCGCGTGTTCTTAAATAACCCTGGCCAAAGGATTCTTCCGATATGCACACTTCGTTTTGCAGATGAAATAAGTTTTTAAGACGAAAACCAGTGCGAACACCATATATGATGACGACGACTTATGCACTTGAGATTTTTGTAGATTAAGTGGCGTACATCGATTCAAATACTTCTAGTTTTGGTATTAGCTAACCACAATTGGTCATGCTCGAATCCTTCACCAATATCAAAAACTGTTTTTACATATGGCACATTTCATAATCACAACCTAGACAAACCTCCCCATGTTCGTTCACAACGTAAGAATAGAAGGAAAGGTTGTTCCATGACCATGTGAACTTTTTAGGATGCATTGTTCCATTAGACTTTCTCAACGATACTTCCGTAGTGTATTGAACAAAAATATGGTGAATTTCGCCTCCACTTCATCGTGTTATAGGAATGCCCTAGTTTACCCTTTCATTATTCAAAAAACAGCATAAATAACCTTAAAAGGCGAAAGTAAAGTGTATAGACAGGATAAGTTTACCAAAACTTTGGCTCATGTGACAGAAGTAAATCTGTTTTTTATAGTTTTCAGTCTCTAATGCAGAGCTCCGGTGCTCTTCAGTTATGCGGAAGTTTATCTTGACCGACTTGCCGCTTCGCGTTCAAAGCTGTGGTTAGGTAGATGAGTGAGGAACCAGTGGTATGGCGGCCCCCTTGCTTGAATTCCCCTCGTCCGTCCGCCCGAGATCGCGCTTGAATTCGTTCACGCGTTAAGTTGCGCACAGCAAACCCCAGTACGTTACGTCTAACAAAAAGTCGTCGCGTTCTGGGATCAAGGACTAGGACTCGCGCGGAGAAACATCAGCCTACCGAAGGGAAGGTGTCCTGGCGGCCCGTCACATGCTTTCGTCTTTTCGTCACTGCCATCAAATGTCGGCTTGTATGGTCCTATATCTCTCGCCTACGTTTTCCACCGCTTGACGGAGTTTTGCATTATAGCCTTCATCATTTTTCTCCACTTATATTCAAATGAGTATCCAGTTATAACTAGTAGTTCAATGGCACGAATACATGTCCGAACGGCTAAGGGTAGGCCACCTCAGCTCCCTCCAATTCTGAGTGGCTAATTCCACGATGGGGAAAACCCAGCACTGGCCTTCGCAAGGCAGTGTTGAGACTCCAAAGAGCAAGCCTGTTCGAACAGCAAGAAAACAGCCTTGGTATCTACACACTGAGCCCAGCCGTGACCGGCTCGGATGGTATTGCAGGCGGTGTGAGGCGAAAAAGTATCGGGTTGTGCAGGGCGCCTTAAACTTCAACTAAAGCTTGTCTGCACGAAATGGGGACTGCTTCTTTTTTTCAGACCTGAACGAGAGAACAGTCTCTCCCAACGCCGCTCTTCATGAGCTTCTCGAAGCAACTAGTCACATCAACTATCATATAATGGTGCTACAAAACACAAAGAGCAAGAGGACCGATGTGCGGCGAGTGCATGTCGTCCATCTCGACGGTTCTCACTAGGACCTGTCTCCTCGATTCGCCACCCTACGACTACGACATGCTCACCTGAGAGAATCTCTATCGTCAAGTCTATTCGCCACAGTCCAGAGCTGACGAAGTAGAGCTCGATGCCTTCAACGACCAAATTGAGGAGATCATCCACAACGGAAAATCCTTCTACAGGTTTCTTGTTGTAGATTACCAACGCCAGGATCTACGAAGCATCAGAGGGAGTCCAGGAATGGAAAGTTCGGAATGTGGGCAGGAACGAGAGCGAGAACTGTCCAGCAAGACTTCTGTCCGCGGATCGACTCTTCCATGGCAACTCCTTTTTCTATGAGAAGGAACATCGTCGCTGAGCATAGGAGTCTCCGAACGGTTCAACTCATGCTGTACTGAACCGCGTTCCTTATGTAGGAACACTAGGTGACAGCAGAAGTCGCTGCAACATGACGGTTAAGCTTTGAAATGACCTCTTGCCATCCCCATATGGAAGAGTGAGAGGAAAGGCAAAACTGTTTCGCCGGAGCTGTTCACAGCTGCGCTGCAGTGGGTTACAAAGTTGCTGGACCGGCTGCTTTCATAGTCCGCCGGCGTGCGTGCCGGCGTGAAGGCGTGCCGGCGTGCTGAGGCAGTGCTTGGGGAAGGAGGGAGGCAGACTTTCGGTCAGCCCCTTCGAAAGGCTGAAAGCAATGAAAAACAAGATCAAAAACCAAACAACCAGGTGCTTATGCAAATAGTTTTTGATCTTGCTCTTCTTTGTTTTCAGCCCTTCGAAGGGGCTGACCGACCGTCTGCCTCTCTCCTCCCCCTAGCACTGCCTCGGCACGCCGGCACGCCGGCGTAGCGAACTATGAAAGCAGCCACTGGGACGAAAAGGCATCGTTGGGTAAAGACGGTTTCTCTCAAATCTCTGATTTGCAAGCGACATCGTTCTCTTTTGGAGTAGCTACGAATAGGAAGCTGAGACTATGACTGCTCAAATCAATAATGCAGCAAAGAAGTAGGGCTGCGGATCAACCAAACAAAGACAAAGTCCATGAAAAACGCTTGGGCTGACGAAGATCAAGTTAAAATCGATGGTACACCTATCAAGCAGACGTGGGGTTACTTATGGTTCATCTCGGGGTTTTCCATGAATATGGACGGCATGAAGGAGGAGCTGGTGAGACGGCAAAGAGCAGCGTAGAGAGCCTTCGGACCTTTGAGAGAAGTTGTCAACCATTTGGCTGATCCGGAACTTCGCGCCAGCCTGTTCGATTCCTGGGATTCATCGTCCACGTCAAGAGCTTGGGCATAAGTCAGAGAGCACGCGAGCGTTGTCTCTTGAGGTTCAACCTGCTCACTCAACATTGAGCCGGACTCCGCAACTCCGGTATGCGCTGAATGTCTCGCCTTCGCCATCGAGTGGAATACGTGAAAAACGCCAAACTTCAGTGGTACGGTCATATCATGTGAAGAGGGAGAACGTCCGTTGCGCGCGTCCTTCGAAAGTAGGTCATCCGCCCACTTTACGCGCGGCTCACCCCACTTAGGTCTCGAGATTGACATTGCAGTACCACCAAGTGTCAGTGGAGCGAACGATTTGCATTTGCACGTATTATCTTCACTTTGAGCTGACTGCCGTTTACCAAGCGCAAACTGTATGCCTCACTAACACCCGCCCACTTTACGCGTCCCTCACATCGCCATCTTCATTGGATTCTGAATCGACCATGGATGGCAATTGCGAAAGACAGGAGCAAGTGGTTTGTTGCATGCTCGCCCCACAAGCTTAATTATGTAAAGTTCAAGCAGCAGGAGAAGTTCGGCAGGTATTGTGGATATGTTGGGAAGGGATTGGGTGTTTCTTTGATAAGCACACTTTTGTATGATCATGAGCACTCTTCATTTATTCTTATGAAAAACGACAAAGCGGAGACGTCATCTAGCGCGCATGGAGGACTGACTTCGATACTTTTGCCAATTGCGGATAAGTAAAGATATTTTTTAAAACTCTCCCCTCCGCTTTTGTAGAATTCATTCATGTGTGGCTAGATCTTAACGGCTGAATTCTGGACAAGCGGAGGAGTCAGTTGCAGCTTCACACGACTCAAGACGGCTATGTGTGGCTACCGCGAAAACGAAGCATATGTTCTTAGATGGCTCTCATCAATGAAATAAACTTTTCTCATTTCCAACATAATATTTCGAGAAGTACCTTCGGCACTTTATTGAATTGCCTCTAACAGAAAAATTATCATTATCAGGCTAGCTTGTCAGAATTCTTTCCCAGTCTGCAAAAGTTACAAAAACTTCGTTGCGCGCGCAAAACCTCATTATATTCCCGCTCAAGTCAACTGCTTCTATTCTGTCACGGAGGCAGAAGCGCTGATCCATGCATGAACGCTTTGCATGAAAGCTACTCAAAATCGCCGGGTTCAAAAATCACCGCGAATAACGTTGATTTCCGTACAGCCTTTGATAGGGGTTGCGCATAATCTGATGAGTCAGACAACCATGCAACTGACCATCACTTCGTTGAGAATCGTGCTCTATATTTTCGTCACAGCACAATGTTTTGACAGAGTATTTAGTGGCTTCAGCGGTGTAACATGCAGTGGCATGTCTCACTGTGCAAAGTTCCTTCAATAAGCGAAACATTTTTACTCCACGACCGAAACATTCATACTTCAGGGCTTCTTTGTGCACCCTGTGATTTTAAGTTTGTAGCAGCATCTATGTCGACATTATTTGAGTGATCAAAGCTGACTGAACTCATTTCTTAATCTTCTTTTTGCTGTAAGCTTGAACCTGGCCATGCAAATTCATTTTTTCGGTTTGAGCTGCAATTTTGAAACAGATTTTTCAAATACTATGTACCTGTAGTGGTCAAGCACTGCTCCTTTTGAAGGTCTTCTTCTCCACACGTTCCTCCAGTATTTGGGGGGCAGCCTTACGTTTTCATATATCTTACAATGCATACAGAGACGTTTGGAGATGAGCATAGCAATATCAATCTCGAATCAATGATTCTAAGTTTGGGTTAACTCGATTCGTTCCCAAATATCGGAAGCCTCTAACGCTTTCATTGCTATGCTATGATCCATGGGTCTTTGGAGCAGAAGAGTTAGGTCTTTTATGCCTAGTTCTTTGAAGCTATCTGACTGAGGCAAAAGAAACGGTGAGAAATGAATATGATCTCACATGATCTCCTACATGGCAAAAGGTGTGGTAAAGTTCATGATATGGATTTTTTACTATCGCCTCCTAATGCAAGTGTGGCGTCAAATGGAACACAAATTATGTTGTAGCATATCTCTTTTATAATTCCCCTCCCTCCCGCGTGTATAGATAGGCATTATTATTCGTGTAGTGTGCTTTATGAACTCCTTCAAAAATTACTGCCACACATCACTTCATTGGTTACATATCAACCTGACAGCATGTTTTATTAAGACTGGACACTGTTCCGTCTCTTTTTCTTCAGCGCAATTCTGATTCGAAAGCAATCCAGACCAATCTCGATTTTGTGTGAGCGAGCGACGAAGGTGTCACCTCGTACAACATGTGCACGGCAGATTCACCAAGTTCAAGATCGGCAATTATCCACTCACTGGCTTGGGACAGTCTCATAGAAAAGGAGGGGAAGAAGACCTACACAATGCAGTGAGACTGGACCCGAGATGGAGATGCTACAACCATGGTGTTGGTGACTAAATAGGACCCTCACCGCTCCACTATTGCACCAGGACTGAAAAAGATTCTCGGGGACCAGAAACTTGAAAGATGTCCACTCGTGAGCTGTCACTGAAGCGCTCATCATTGGAAGGGAGAGAAGTGGATCATCAAAAAAATCTATGGGATAACGAAGCAAGAAGGAATCAAAATGAGGAACTCGAGCCGGTCATGGAGCCCATCTTGCATACAAGGAGGACACTCCTCCCCTTCAATAGCCCAGTTTTGGTATGGAGTACCGGGAGCTACGTTCCAACTAAATAGTTGCTCCAGGGACTAAATGGCTATTAACGTTTAAGCTTAACTTCGTCAACTCCAAAGGGCCGAAATCGCTTTATACAATACAACGGGAATACCAGACAATAGTTAGCGAAGCTGAGACAGGATGAGTCGGTCGGCTATGGCTGGCAAATTTACGAAGCTACCTTCGAGGTCAAAAATGTATTCAACGCCTTTTCAAGACCCAGCCCCTATCCTTTAATAAGGATCAACAGATGGCCTCAGAGCTGGCTGCGAATGATACATATCTGTGATCACTAAGTCTGGTTTTGATTTGTCTCCAATGGAAACCAGTAGAGAACAAGCTTTGATGGTATGCTCGAACAACTGCAAGACTTTACCTAATGTCGAAACTTTAATCAATCGTGCTGGGATTCACTTTTGCCTTCGTACGTCTGTCCATTGTGTGTTTGCGGTCGAGAAGAGGCTCGAACTCGGCTCCTACATCTTCGTCGACTATGCATCCTACATCAAACTACGAAGAAGAAAAGCTGGAATGGCTCCATGTGAAACTGGAAAAGCTATACAATGGAGAGGTCAACCTCGTCATACGTCAACGTCATTATCGACCCCGAAGGCTCATGGTTTGCAATGGAGAGTGCTGGGCGAAAAACAGTACGACTTTATGGTGTCGAACCTCAGTATTTCAATAATTCACAGTTTCAGAAGCATTGCATCTGAGAGCAACGGAAAGAAAATCACATCTTTTCAATCGGAATTGCTGTCTGAATGGCATCACTGTTGTTCGAACTCTACACGAGGTCGGGCCATGGCGCTTCATTCTCTGCTTCAGTGCGTGGAGATAGAGTTGTGAAGGTTAAGAAACGAAGTCCTGACAGTGCTAAAAATCGCTTCCGCATCGCTTTGCTTTCCTTGAAAGTATTTCTGAATTTACTAGAGAGGACTGTTTAGGTAGAGAAGCTAGCACAATGAGCCTCCTGGCTGGAGGAAACGGGGAGCGATCAGTATATTGAAAGGGTGGTGATTAAGACGAAATGCATCCCATAGAGTTTCATCTTCGATCATCACAGCGATCCTTCCTGTCTCGGTATACGCTCCAAAAACTTGGACTTCAGCACGATAAACGTGGGAGTTTCGACACTTGCAAACGGAAAAGGGAACGCTGGGGCTCTAAACTTCGCTAACGAACGACAGTGAGGGACGCAGTTCCTAGTGCCAATATCGCTTATCAAGTATACCGTACACGTCACACGATTTTCTGATGACCGTTGGACCAGGGCTGACAGACAGGACATCGGAAACCTGAGCGACCGCAAGTGTGATCAGTTTTCTTCCCGAAATCTCTGACTGAAAGGAATAGTATGCTCTGTGTCCCTCGAGCAAGAAGGATCACTCCTCTATGTCATTCATTATTCCAATTCATTACCCTAATTCAGAATTTTCAAGAGTTGTGATTAAGGCAGCATCTTTATAGCTATCATGGGTAGTGATATTAAAGGATAAAATAAAGGATGGCAAATAAATATGCCAAATTCGAATCAGTGACGAATCAGCTCGAGGTAAGCCTCACCTTTGGTGTTTCAAGTCTTCGGATCTCAAACCCTTAGGCTTGGCTAGCTCATAGTGAAATGAAATTAAGTTTTTAAAAGTTTTTCATTGTTTTAGTTTAAGATATTGCTTTGTGCTGCCAATAGGCAGAATAACAGGTTTTCTATTTGGTGATGAGAATTGACAACCCTTTGACAGACATGATAGATTGAGCCTTCCATCTAAGAATAATTGTAAAAAAAGTAAGAGACAAGCATCTATAAGTAATCCAGGTTTCCAAGAACACTATTGCGCTCTGGTTCTTGTTAACATTTTTTTGATGCCACTTCCTTGCAAGCTTGTTCAAGATGACCGCAATCCAAAAACGCTGCTGTTCCAATTGAAGAACTCCTCGATGAATATTGAACGTTGTTCTTCTATATCCAGCATCTGCTACATCATAGGCTAACCTCTTTCAGTACACCTTTTTAGAGTGTCTCAAGTGGCACAGGAATTGGTGGACAACCTTCATTTAGTTCATAGTGCATTTGACTACTGATTGACCACGCACATTCTGAAGTTGAGCCAGCCGGAACTCATTCTGGGACAGTATCTTTAACTATCCGCTCGTGGAGAATATGGCCAGTCCAGTACGAACTTCTACCAAAGAAAATTCTCATGTCATCTTATGCTTCTATAGAAGCAGACGGGCTCAGAGATCATCCTCGATGCACCTCAATCTTTGTGGCTGTTGAATTTGAAGGACACATACAACAATATCTCCGCTAAGTCGTGCTGCTAGCAGCGTATAAATGTCTACTCCAAAATGAGCAACCTAGAACGTGGGATCCACGCTTCTCTCGACGGTTCATGACGACCTCTGTCTATTTTCCAGTACAAGCCGATTCGTTCCGGAGCGTTTGGGGCAACGCCTCCAATTTTGAGCAGAGCAACCGAATAAACAACTTCGTATTGCATGCTTTTTGAGGTCTTGACCTTCAAAAAGGCACTTCTTCTGTTCGGTTTGATCCCTATTCTTCTAGGACTGGAACGGCTTTGTTGTATATGAAACCGAATTTCCTTCTCCCATACTTTATGTTGCACTTCTACACTCAATGCAGTCTCCAGTGTGAATTGCCTTTTCGGTCCCTATTCTTGTCGTCATAGAGAGCTTGTCTCAGCATCGAAGAGGAAAGGTCTGTGTTGTGGAGCCAATTCGTAATCAGGCAGCACACTAGTATTTCTCACAAGACATGCTTGATTTTCACATGGCCCATTCCACTGCACTTGTTTACCTTAAGTCTTTTTTATCGCAAAGAAGAGGCTGCAAATTGCTACTTTGTGTGCGGGAAAGCCCTTTTCTGTTCGGCTCTGCACGATACCATTCTTCTGCTCCTGAATCTAGGTTCGAGCAAACATTCCCAGCCTATGCCGTTCTTTATTACCTATCGCCTACCCTGTGAACCTGGATATGAAAACACTTTTGAATAGTTAAGTCATGGTAAGGAGGAAGTGGTGTAGTGGCAAGTGTCGCACTATCTCACGCCCATGGTCACAGATTCGATTTCGACAGAGAACAGGGCCCTCCATCATACCGAGGTCGGTTAATTGGCACCATACACGCCTCTGAAGATAAAAGCACTTACTGGCACATCGGCTGTCCACCACAAGTCATTGTGCCGGCAACATTCATTACATCACTACGATTCTGAATGGAAGTCAAATGCTAAGGCGCATTCCCTGGATGGGATTAATTGACGTCGGAAGATTTTTAAGACCTGAGTCATAGTTTTTCCCTAGGATGAGCTCGAACTCGGGCTCTCTATGAATACATACGAACTCAGACACGAAAACCAAAGCAATCGAGCTTTTCTACTCTCTCCATTAGAATCAACTACTGTATGTACTGGACTATCTTGAAGATGCTATCAATTTAATTTCTTTGAAAACTTATTGTAAAAACTAGAAGATTAATCATCGGCTTCTGGCTTGTTCGCTACCACTGATAACATGTTTTGGGGGTATTTGGATGGTGTACGATGTTAGTAGCAATGTGAAGCTTTCTGACTTCATTCTTTTTTAGAAGCATTTAGTTTTCTACTGTTGCAGTCGCGATGTAGTGAAATCAATTGGGAGGCCGTTTCTACCGCAAACATTATTTGAAATTCCTCTTCTGTTCAGTGAGGAAGTACTAGCTACACTATATCGTAGGACATTTCAAAAGATCTGTTTCAGATGTGAGACGAAAGTATCAAGGTTTCTCAACACACTGAGTTACACCGCTCAAAAATAATCATAGGAAGAGTAATAATAGTCAGCTATACAAATCTTCGATGCAACTTATTCGGTGCTGTACGTGGATGAATACAAATCAACGATTACCATATATGTGTAGTATCTCGTAAACACGTAACCAACTCATCGGCATCCATAGTTGTTTCGGAACTTAGGATCAGCGTAAATTTTGAATAATAGAGAAAACAAGTTTGTGGACTTCTGAGAGGAATCTGGGAATTTTCAGAAGAAAAAACCGAGTGGGAAAATTGATTGAAGTGATCCTACTATATATAACGCGCTAAGTGTGTCTGTTGATTTGTCTGTGTGTGTTTGTGTGTGTGTGTAGTTGTGTGTTTGACCGGAAATTCATAACTCCGGTTCCAGTGGACCTAGAGAGTTCAAATTTGGTAGGAGTACAGGGGGCAGGATAGGAACACTAATGGTGGGTGGCGTGGGCGAACTCCGCCCACAGGGGGCGTGGTTTGTGCGAAATAAATGTTTGACCGGAACTTCATAACTCCGGTTCCAGTGGACCTAGAGAGTTCAAATTTGGTAGGAGTACAGGGGGCAGGATAGGAACACTAATGGTGGGTGGCGGGGCCAGACTCCGCTCTTAGGGGGCGTGGTTTGTGCGAAATAAATGTTTGAGCGAAAAGTTATAACTACTGTCTCCGTGGACCTAAAGCGCTCAAACTTGGTAGGAGTGCAGGCGGCAGTGTGTGAACACCAATGATGGGTAGCGGAGCCGGAGCACCCACAGGGGGCGGGGTTTGTGCGGGAACTCATAACTCCAGTCCCCGTGGACCTAGATCATCCAAATTTGGTAGGAGTACCCCAGATAGGATGGGAACGCTTATGGTGGGTGGCAGGACCGGACTCCGCCCAAAGGGGGCGGGGTTTGTGTGAAAAACTTAATTTTGGACCTAGAGCATTCAAATTTGATAGGAATACAGGCGGCAGGATGGGAACACTTATGTTGGGTGGCAGGACCGAACTCCGCCCAAAGGAGCGGGGTTTGCGCGGGAACTCATAACTCCAGTCCCCGTGGACCTAGAGCATCCAAATTTGGTAGGAGTACCCCAGATAGGATGGGAACGCTTATGGTGGGTGGCAGGATTGGGCTCCGCCTACAAGGGGCGGAGTTTGTATGGAAAACTTAATTTTGGACCTAGAGCCTTCAAATTTGGTAGGACTACAGGCGGCAGGATGGGAACACTTAGGTTGGGTGGACTCCCCCTGGAACCACGCCCCCTGAAGACCGGACTCCGCCCACAGGGAGCGGGGTTTGTGTGAAAAAATTAATTTTGGACCTAGAGTGTTCAAATTTGATAGGAATACAGGCGGCAGGATGGGAACACTTATGATGGGTGGCAGGACCGGACTCCATCCACAAGGAGCGGGGTTCGAGCAGAAACTTATGAATCCTGTTCCTATAGACCTAGAGAGTTCAAATTTGGTAGGAGTACAGGCGGCAGCATAGGAACACCAATGGTGGGTGTCAGGGCCGGACTCCGCCCACACTGCCCATTGGGCGAGGTTTGAACGGAAAACGGGCTTGCAGAGACTGTCAAAATGGACCTAGAGCTACCAAACTTGGTAGGAATAGAGGAGACATGATAGGTACACTGATAATAGGTTGCAGGACTAAACTCCGCCCCAAAGGGAGGGGCGTGAATAAATAGTGTTAGTTCGGACCCAGACCGTTGAAACCTGAAGGCACAAGGAGTTGGCTGGGAACATTGATGGTTGCTAACACAATAGACTCAGCCGCAATGATGTCTCTGGATATTTTTTTTCTCTGAATGATCGCCTTTGTGATATTATACGATGTTCTATTCGGGCACAGCGAAAATGGCTTACAGAAAAAAATCGCTCCCAATTCGGCGCTAATACTGAGGGTGTAGAGCTTTCAAAGAAAAAGCAGAATCCGAAGTGTTATTCACGCATAGCAAATTTCTCACAGAAAGGAGGAACGCCCGGCGTAGCCGGGCGAACCCATAAGAAGGAGGGAAGCCCGGCGTTAGCCGGGCGGCCCGACTGGTAACTATATAAGTGAGTATGTGAATGACGTTTTGGTAATTTATATGGCTCGTCTTCATTTACGTGGGACCAGCAATAAACTATTCGTTTCTATCTTTCGCGATCGTCATCCACGGTCGACTCGGAAGAAGACGAAGGCAACGATGCCAGGAGTCGTCCAGCTGCATTCCCAGTTGCCTCACGTTATCGACGAGCTCCTCCACCCATCTTGCAAGAGACCTTCCCTTAAGCCGTGATCTCCCTTTGGCGTGATGGTTTTACATGGGCTTGCTCGATCGTTCTTCTTGTCCATCTGTAATAATTTCTTCCTACAATATGATCCGGCCACCGAAATTTGGCGTTTTTCTGGCGATATTGACGAAGTCGGTTGAACCCCCTTGAGTGCCTTGTGACTTACGCTCAAAGCCTTCTAAGTAGATCCAATGCGCATGTCTCCGACGCGTAACAGGGCGCAGGGAGAACTGTGGAAACGAAAAGATCAGCTCGAAGTTCTGAATCAGCCCCGTGAGTGACTTCTTTTAGAAGTCTGAAGGCCGTCCACGCTGCTTTCTGCCGTCTTACCTCTTTCCTTCATGTCGTTGTCCATGTTCATGAAGCGCCCGAGATGAAAGTTCTCGATAGGTGTACCTTAAATCTAAATTTGACTTTCGCCGGCCCAAGTTCCTTTCATGAACGGTATCTATCTTTGGTTAATCCTCAGCATTACTCTTTTTAAAGCTTCATTGAGTTCTGCTAACATAGCCTGAGCTTCTGCTTGAAAAAAGAACAGTGCCGTTCGCAAAACGGAGATTAGAGAGAAACCCTACATACCGCCGCTAAGCATACGAATTCCCTGAACCTCTTATGCTCTCCAGACATTGAATTGACCTTACGGATTAGGTTTTTGCAGCAAGTTTTCATTTTTTGCTCACCATTCTGTTCTGCTACTGTGTTACCATTGATACTATTGCGGTTATCATTATATGCAATTTTCTTTGTGACAAAGGCATCCTCATTGACGAAAAGCCCTAGTCATGACAACAACGATCGCCGAAAAGTTACTGAGATCGCGGAATGACTGTGAAACCTTCCAATCTTTCTCGAAGTAGTCAAGCCTAATTTCGCGAATATGCAGATGGGTTTTTGAGTATATTCTTGTAGAGGAAATCAAGTAGATCATTTCTAAAAAAACCGAACTCAATATTCAAATTCTATCGGGAGAAAAAAAGCCGCGAAAAAATCCGCAATAATTGTGCATCAACCTATTATATTGTAGGATTTTCACGAATTTCTCATTTCCTAGGACGTCCCAGATTGAGGTGATAGCTTTTGCCAGCGATCTCTTCCGACCTGAAACTTTATGCCCTATCCTACGTGCTTCGTTCGTGCCCTCAGAGATGTCGTATAATTTAATTACAAACTTCTCATCCAATTTCCTTACTTATTAAGCGTTTCCCTTCCAAAAAGAAAGCAATTTAAAACGGTACTGCCCATTTCTCCGATTCTCCTGTTTCACTGGAAAAGACGAGATCAGCTTTGCAGACTTTTGAAACTTTACTTGTATCAAGGAGCACGCTCATCTCGCGTCACTATTCCCATTACAAATTCTACAAATTCAGTCACGAAGATTTTTGTTACGTGAATCTCGCTAGCAGGCTGGTTCGTGTCGCATTTTTGTCTCCAAGCAATCTTTCCCATTTCCCTAGACCCAATCTTTCTCCACATAAATTGGAGTAAACGTCGATTTCCGTCTTTTCTCCCCATAACAAGAGAGCCATTCTGCGAATTTCTCCTGGCCTTTGTTATTTTCTCAATATCGTATTTCAGCATGTCTGCCGTTAGATCTGAGTTACAGATTCGCTGCTTATTCTGATACTGAGCTCTAAACTGGGGTCGTTAGCTCCTCCCATCTCTACACACATCCGTGCACGGTGTAAGCTTCACAACCCTCACTTTCATAACGCTCCTTGCTATCCTCCTTCCTCGCTCGACATCTATGCTATTCTAAAGTCGAAATATAAACATCTTATTTGATGATCAGCATTAGGTCATTTACAAATAAATATACAATACACTCATTGTAAGGCTTAGCGAACATTCGTCCAGTCCACCTCTACTAATTTTAGTGCACTGATTATCTCAACCAGTATTTCAAGCTCTACGGACCACTTCAAAATCAAATTTCACGGACTTAGAATGTGTATGCCCTTTTGCCTGTCCGTGAATAGAGAAGAGTACTCAAACTTCCTTTAAATAGCGTGAATTCAGCGCCGTCAAGGAGCTTCCTCTTCCTGCCAGTTGTCGTCAAATTCTCCTAATAGGAGCATCGTCTCTTGTGAATATAATTTGAGTAAGGTTCTCCCTAACCACTTCTCTTCGCTTTTGGCATAGGTGCTCTGATGTCCATAGTTAGATAGCGGCCATCAGAATGCCCTCAGAAGAAAATGGTTCCCGTCGCTGATCAGCACTTTCCTTGAGCATCGAAGGCCTTACCATCATTCGCAACATCACCCCTGTGCTCCACCTGGGCACTGTCGCTGGGTAGGAGGATCATTTTTTGCCTTTTGTTCATCTCACAAATATCGAAACTTTACAAGCTGCTCCACCTCACCGTTAGCTGAATAGCTGTTGAAATCTCCCGCTATTTTAATCCTGTCATCCGCCGTCGTTCGGTACGCTCTTCGGTTGACTGGATGGCAAGAATGTTGTCTATGCCACTTCCGAGATACCCTATCCCTGTATGGCATCATAAGTCGGCGTACGAAACTGGACTTGATGTTGGTGCCAGTAAGGATTTGACAATTTTGCGTGCAGTCGCCAAAGCAGTTAACAGACCTATGGCTCTCGTGATTGTAGTGATCGTCAATGCAGACACGAATATACCCTACAACTACTGTACCATCCTGTCCTTTGTATTGAAGGATGGAACAGCGTGAAACAAGATTTATTACAGTTAGATTGCTTTAGGTTGTCACCATGAACATAACGTACCCCTGTTCAGCTCTGTCCTCTGCCTAGCATTTCCTGTTCATCTTCTTGAGAATTTTGCTGAAACCTTGATTAATTGCTGAAGCTAAGATATTTCTCAAGCATCGGGGACTCTACTGCAGAAGTACTCTAGGTTTCTTTCAGGTGTAAAACGAAAAAATTCTCAATGGAATGCGCTTCTTTTCCTGTGACTCATCTCATCTCAGCTCCAATAGGTGTCTACTGTCGAACACTTCTTCTTGCAAAGAGAAGTGCTTGTTGAGCAGTTTCACATATCTTCCGGAACCAACAATCGAAAAACGAGACGACCTCTGATATGTGGGGTTGAGGAACACCTGGAGGGCTCGAAAAGATAAAGGCCTGAAACGCGCTCGGAAGACTACATATAGGATGCACCACCACAAAGATGTAGAGTTTGAGGTATCAATCGAAGTCTTGATGCGGGATCCCACGACCTCGACGCGAAAAACCTCTGAAGCCTTTCGGATCAGCGGGGAAAATCCCGATGTGAGTCGAAGAGATGAATGTCATGCCGTAACTAACGAACTTGCCCGTTAATTGCGGCTCCACGAGCTGTGTAGTTTTCAATTGCCACCGGCGACAACCTGGATCCACGAGGCTTGGAGCCCACAAACTGCGAAAGGTTAGAAATCCGATCTAGAGTAAGGTCAACTGTCTTCTTTTCGATACATAAAGTGGGTTATCCAGAACTTTTCTAGGTATTTATGGGCCACACTTGAACTAAGGAGAGGTAGGTCTGGACGTCGCTTCAATGGATCCCAAATGTTTATTAGCTTCCAGGTCCTAACGAAGGCGACTGACCGAAACGTTAGCCTAATAAAAATTGTAAAATTTTGTCCGAGGCTTGAGTGAAGAACACCTAAGATATCAAGGTATCATGCCAAGACTGAGTGAGAGTCGAACATGGTTTCTACAGATGCTGCTGTTGACTGCGTTAAACTTTGCCGATCCCTTGTTCCAACACATTCAGGTGTACCCAGCTGAGTGAAACATTTTCTCCAATATTCAATCTTAACTTTTCTGCAGCAGAGCACCACAAAATTTATTCTTGGGGAACAGTTGAAAGGATACAGGAGAGAATGTAAGTCACCTTCAAATGGGGGAATGGTGAAGAAGTCAATTTTGGCTTTATGTATAATCATTAAATTGAAGCTTTTATTCCATTATTAAGCGAATCTTGGCTTTTTCGCTCATGTTCTTCAGATTATAGACCTTTTAACAACGTACCTGAAGGGGACGAGGAATGAATATAACAATGATGACTTGTGCTGGTCAGCCGATGTGAAAGTCAGTGCTTTCATCCCTCCATACGAGCCTGGATCAATTAGCCGGCTCGGAGAGATGGAAGGCCTCGTCGGCCCGGGCAATCACCCGTTCAAAATTCGGAACTCGGACTACGCGTGTACGATACTGCGGCACCCCCCACTAGACCATCTTCTCCGAACAACAAACTTATTGAATTTTGGCATTTGCTTTTCATTGCACACGAGCATAAAACTCCTTACCAATGATTCTGAGGGTTTCAAAAAATGAATAAGATTTTTTGGACTGCGTAGTATTCTTGCTGTTGTTTTTCCCTTCATTTTTCAGCATTCCCTCTCTCTATGTAGGTTCATCGTCATTTTTTTTTCGTAGTTTTTGGTCTGTCACTGCAGCCTTTGATTTATAGCTTTCAGTGTTCAATGTGCATCTTGACTTAATTATATCTTAAGATATCCTAGAATCAAACACCACTTTGGAATCTGAACTGAAATCTAGAAACTTCGGTCGGGATTAGTTACAACTATCTTCAGCTAGAAGTCTGCGGGAAGGTGAAAGCTGAAGATACCTGAGAGTAGCTGAGTCTAACTTATAGATCCCGTGCCGCTCTTCCTGCAGATATATAATATTATATTATATGAGTGCATGGGTAAGAATCAGATCTATTCACGTTAAATCTAGGAAAAAAAACTGAACGTTCCGGCTCCCATGGCTGAGATTCCCTTGCAAGTAGTGTAGAGGCAAAATATGCCAGTAACGGTAGATAGCCATAGAATACCGGAATGGAAGTGCTGTACATTATATGAGAAATCTATCTGCGCTAGACAGTTCCACTCTGCTTTATTTCATGATCATTCAAGCGGTTGTAAAGGTGACGATGATTGATAGGAAATAACTCCTTTCTGGAAGAATGGCAGTCGCATTGTTTATCTTGCTTGTAGCCGTCGCAAATTACTTGTTATGATTGCAAAGGATTTCCATAATTACCTGTCGCTAATTGTGAGCTTCAAAGCTACTTTTTCTCTCGAACGTTCACGATGATTATAGAAAGCCTTCAGGCTGGCACAGTGAAATAACTACAGAAGTTTCCAAGAGAACAAGCTGCCTAGCTACTTGAAGGTCCTTTTCCAATAGTTTTTTCAAGAACTGATAAAAGATGTTTATGAAATCCCATGCTGTCACCTTTCTGAAAGTTCCCAAAGTCGATCGACTAGGTGTTTTGTCGGTATAGACGCTGAAAACGCTCGAACTGCTAGTGCTTTCAGACCAAAAATGTAAGGCACCGAAAGAATTTCTAAGTGCGTTTCAAAAGTATGTGCACACCCGAGATTTTGTTTTTTTTTTTGAGGATACCATTGCTTTCTGTAACTTGTGACCTTCACCACTCAATTCCTTGTGTGCGATAACCTACGAACACCTTCTCTGAAAACCATCGTCGCTGCTAACATAATTTTTTATTAAAAGGTTAAAGGATAAAGTTTTGGCATTAATAAATCCCGTCTGAGGGATGCGTCCCCGCACTCGACTTCCATTCAGAATCGTAGTGGCATAATGAGTGCGTATGTGGCCTATACAATGACATGCGGTGGCCAGCCGATGTACAAGTCAGTGCTTTTATCCTTCCAGACGAGTCTGGTACCAATTCACCGACTCCGGAGGGATGGAAGGCTTGGTTGGCCTAGGCGGGCATCGATCCGGGATTCGTACCCCTGACCGTGCGTGTGATATAGTGCGCCACTTGCCACTACACCACCTCCGCCCTAATTTTTTATTAAAGAAAAAATTTTCCTCTGTTTCAAAAGTATGTGCACACTTAGCAAAAAACAAAAATACAACAGATCAGAGATCAATAGGGTCCCCTCAATTTCTGTAGAGGTCATCGATACGAGGAATCGTTCGAGAATGGTTTCATTACAGCAGGTCCTTTAGTTACCTTTGAAATGAAAAATTTTGCATGTGCACATACTATTGGAACGGCGATTGGGCCGCTCTTTTTCATGCATTGCTAGATTCATTCAAGACCTTGGCAGCTATCGCTCACAACCTGTTCCTGGTCGTCCACGTATTTTGACTGCTTAGGACAACAGGAGAATAGCTCATCTTGTGGCGAATACTTCTTTGCCTGTGTGTCAGATCCGAGCTCAGATGGGTTTATCAGCCTCGCGAACGACCGTTAGGCGGTCTATCCGCTCTGATGAGTATATCACACTGGAGACGATGAAGAAGGTTACTCGACTCTGTACTCGCCACAAGCTAACAAGGCTCCTTCGCGATCGTTGTCTCTAATCCATTCCCTGGTGTTCATTTATTCGGACAAAACGTCTGATCGTAAGCTGGTTGAGCTGCGAAAGGTTGGTCGCTCGTGTTTTTTTAGGCTCTTGACCGGCTTAGCCACAGATGAAGAGGTTTGAACTACTTTAAGATCCTTGTCGACGACGATTTGGTAAAAACGTCGACTAAATGGAGTGGTTCGACTAAAAAGACCTTGTTTTGCAGATCTGCATATGATATTTCGGAAACCATTACTCTTTGTTCAATGGCATAATTCACGATAAAAATGGTCTTATGAGTTATCCCGCAAGGTGAATGTATGATCTCCTCGACCACATGTGGCGCCATCAGGTCGGAAAACAGCTTAGACAGGGCGTTATAAAGGCTAAAAGACTGTCCCAAGCAAATGCGCGGACGAGTTTCAACGGTATTGCAAAGCCTGCACCATCCACGAGGGTATCATAGGAAGTTCGAACAAATTGTTATAAACCACAGCGAGAGTGATGGGTGATAGAGAGTTCTTGCTCGATGATGTCAGCTCTTTGTGCCTTTGCAACCACTAAAATCTCATCCAAATACCCCTTTTATTATCCGTCACGGTATCTCTACAACACTATTGTCACTACTTTGAACCATTCAAAATCCAGACTCAAAGGATGGTCGTAGGCCTAGTTCTATGAATAGGTAGGAACATGAATGTCGTGTACAATCGAATATTTGCTCATAACTCAGGAATCCTGCTTCCATCGACATTACTTCACTATTCTCAAAACCTCGATCTCGGGCTATAATGATGAGAAGTAGTGATGCGTCTGTCTATGAGTAGTGAACTTGTCTTATTATTCATGTGTCCATGATTTTCAGCCACCCTATATAACGCCACTTATCATCAGAATCATCTGAAACAAACGGTTGGTATACGTGGAACAAAAGCTCGGTTCGTTCAGTAAAGATTTTTTCAATGATTAGAACAGTCTTGACTAGAGGTATCGATGACTCAGATGCCGGTTCCCAGCTATCCTTATTCACTTTTTTCGATGTAAATGATGAAGGGAATGGTGTTTTGAAGTTTCATCAGCTCTTTTCTAACAAGATGTAATTGCAGGGTGAAGGTCATGATTACATGACGTGGGGAAGCTTGCTCGTCCAAATAACGCATTATATGCGAACCTGGGTGTGATGATGCTAGCACGCCCACGATAATCACGTATCTTGAGTGTTTTCCGAAATCACACTATCATTCTTGGCTTTCAAGCCTTCAGGTGGAGTGGAGTGTGAATGAGGAGCTTGAAAATCGCTGCTCTCATAATTTGAATAGTTCCTTTTGAATTTCCTAGGCTTCGTTCCAATAACTGTTCTGCAACAGTTAGTCAAGGTGTAAAAGATTCAAAGCGAAACTAGGCGTGCGAGAGAAGCGTGGATTCTTGGTACACTACTCTTAGCAGCTAGAAAGGCAACGTGTAATACCCGTTTCGTGCGTTTGAGTACTGAGGCTATATCGGCTCTCGCGTCTAGGAATGAAGGATGGCTTAAAATCACGGGCACGTCATTGTTAGAAGATAAATCTTCTTTTGAAAATCTAAGTGTAAGTCGTACTATTGGCTTCGAGCACCTATCCACGCGGATGTTTTTCTGAGTCTCTCCTCTTTTCTTTCGCTCACTGTGGCTTGAAGAGGAAGAAAATTTCTAGGTATGCTTCGAAGCAGCTTCGTCGTTCTTGCTGTGCTCTTCTACATTGCCCTTATCTCTCAAGTAGCAAGCCGAAACCTTGCAATGGTGAGTTCTCGTCTTATAGACTCCGAAGATTCGCAACACAGGTGGCAAAATCGTTCACAGTATCCTATGCAAGCAGTACGCAGTACTGATGGGATGAGTGATGACAGAATGATGAATAGACTCTCGTCCAAGTACTGCCCCGTGCTTAGATCTATGTAATGTGAACAGACATAAATAAATTTTTACATCACGTTTCTTATATTCTGTCGAAAGCAGTTTGACACCTTATTACTTTTACTTCGTGGTCAGACACCATGACAGCTCATCCCAACCTTTTTTTCAGACAGGAGGTATATCTAGCCTGTTCAACACGCCCTTCAGAGTGATTGGCAAAAGATCTCCATTCTACACGCTTCACCAGTAAGTGTGAACTTCTAACATTCTACATCAATCTTTACATTGGGCTGATGTCGTTTTCGAATCATGTAAAGCGTTGTTTTTTGCTTTTTTACAGCACATAGGAGGCCGACTGCCGCTCAGTCCCCCACTTTTTTCTACTTTTTTCAATGTTTTCAAGAATAATGGTGATGGTATTTTCATAGGTGGTGGTGAAGCATAGTGGTGAATAGTGTGCGACGGTAAAAAGTGATGTCGAAATTTCGCTTAGTCGGGCTGTATTTCCCTACTGAATCTCTCGACTATACCCGTTTAAAATCCTCTAGTTCCTTTTGGATATAATGAGCAACGTGTAAGTGGGGTCGACATTTCATTGTATTACCCTAAAATTCCATAGATAAGAGCGGGTGAGCCTTCCGGTGAAAATTTAATTGGAAAAAATCGAAATTGAATGCAGTCACCCCTCTAACTTGATGGATGGGTAAATTGAACCTCGAGGAAGAAGTTAAGAAGAAGCTCCGCCCCTCAACTCTAAACCCCGCCCTCTTAATAAACAATTTATATAAAAAAAACAGCGATCCGTAAAAATCGCTGTTTTTCTACATGAATTGTTTATCAAGCGGGCGGGGTTCAGAGTTGAGGGGCGGAGCTTCTTCTTAACTTCTTCCTCGAGGTTTAATTAACCCATCCAACAAGTTAGAGGGGTGACTGCATTCAATTTCGATTTTTTCCAATTAATTTTTCACCGGAAGGCTCACCCGCTCTTATCTATGGAATTTTAGGGTAGAAAACATTAACGTCAATCATTATGTCACGTTCTTGTATTACTAGGCCAAGTGAATCTGCAATACGAAAAGGGGTCATTTGTCAGTTTTGTTCGCATAGCCCTCTGGCTTCAAAGCTCATTCATGTATATGTATTCGTAGTCGTTCAAGTAGAGTACCTGACCTATACGTTGACACGTTCGTAATTGTGACTGCTTATTCGTGACTTTTCTGGAATTTTAACAACCAAAAAAACGTTCATCATTTTTACGATATGTTATAGCTTAATAATTTGAAAATCTTTGACCCTTGAAGTTTTTGTCTTTTTTATCTGCCCATTTGCCACATAAGCTCTTTTCAGGCATTCGAATTATTACTCACCTCCTATTCCGGTCCTATCGGCTGAGCAGTCCGATTATTGACAAGGAAATCATCTGATTCAACAAACTTGGGATGCCTGGGACGCATGAGATATTCTTTCTTGTACAAGGAAACGATCATGCACAGTTTGAATGAAAATTTTCTTGAGCCCATTCATCAGTAAATCTTTATTACACCCTATGCCTACATTTTGTAAATTCGTGGTGTAGTGGCATCTCCTGGTCATGGGTTACAGTCTAAGAGATCTCCAAGCAGAAAAGAGGTTTTCAGAGACTCTGAAACCAATTGCAGACATTCACTTCTGGCCATCTTTCCCATACCAATGGTGGGCTCAAAGAAAAGTTAGATATGTCTAAAATGTAGGGTATATGAATATCAGCAGCGCAGTAGGGGTAATAGAAAACATGAAATACGCTAGGGGCATACCCATTAAGTATGTTTACAGTATAGTTGTCCTTGTAGAACGATCTTTAAGACTGGTACTAAGTGATCTACTACCTCCCTATGAAGGTTGCAACATTGTTCGTGTTCTCACGACCGTATAACCTTATGCAGATTAGGGGATTCTTAAATTTGTCGTTTGTTTTACCAATCAAATTAACATCACTGTTCAAATCGGCTCCGGAAGTAGCTGCACCTGTGAGCCGCCTTTTTCTGTTCTCAGCACCGCATTTAAACTCTTGTTGGAGCTCGTATGCGGTCATTCCAGCCTGTACTATCGAAATGATGGTGCCGATCATGCCAAACATCTTTTGAATAGACTTCTTCGGATGTTCAGCGCATTTGAAACATCGTCAGTGTCGCGGTTTCAGCATATTCAGCGCTATATGAAGTAACATGACATAGATTTCATCCATCTATAGTGTCCATCGCTACGCAGTACTATGTAAGCGAAAACGCTGATGTCCGCCATGCAAAGTGTAATGCGTGAGACAACTACACAGCCAACGGTTTTATTAGTAGATAGGACCAGTCCACTCTGTGTGCCTCATGAACTTACGCCTACTCAACACCATTACCGCTTACGCTACCTAGCGATCTGTGAGCTCTTATCTGTGGAGGGCGAAGCAGAGATCCTTTCTTACAGTTTTGTGTAATCTGATATGAACCTTTCAGTGAAATATTTTACGGTTTTTTTTGAGATGGACGTATAAAGCGGTCCCCTTCATGAAACATTAAATTCGAATCCTCTGGATCGTCAATTCTTTACATTCTACCTATCCCTTTCCGACCATCCGCCTGCTATATATTATTTGGACTATGAATCGGATAAAGTGAGAACACAGGTCACAGAGAATTGTGGTATCAGGTAGTTCTGTCATACATAGAGCAAGGTCCGCATTCACAGTAGAATAAAAAGACGTAGGCCAAAGGTGTCTCCCTCGACGTCAGTTTGTAATCATAATGGGTAGCAGCACATTTATACGTACGACCTCATGTAATCTTTGAGTTGGGATCATTTGTCCATCCGAATATAACCGGATGCTCCAATGTCGCTTCTTTAACATGTATACTATACCATAAGCAATTCACCCTATCATAATCCCTGCAACGACCTTCCCTTTTCGATACGGCTTACACCTCAGTTCAACGTTATTTCCATAGTTGAGTCAAGCAGTAACAAGATGCCCCCACAGCTTTCAAGCCCGGAAAATTTTGTAAGTTCCCACACGTTCGAAAGCAAAATAAAGTGAGAAAAAAGAAAAAAACATTAAAAAGAAGAAGATTACTTGGTGACTTGGCAAGGACTGCCTCAAGCCGGGGTCTCACTGTTCAATACTTGTACTGCTCTCACGGGTTGTATAATGCATCGAAAAATTGCGTTTATTGCCAATTGAAAAGCTAAAGTCAAGCATGATACTGCATCATTTTCCACATAATACGATGTGATACTAGTTGAAAATGAGGCAGTACTTACGTCAACTGCTATCTCTGTAGTTGAGAAACACTTGTAGGTAATCGTTGCCTTAACAAGTGCACCGCCACCTTACAAACCTACTATGTATTATAGTATCTATTCTAGAGTAAAGGAAAAGGGCTTCAGCAGTTACTGTGTTATCAATGGACCTAGCCACTATATAGATGTCCTCTTTATTTTTTCCGGAGAATTAGTACAAAGCTGCAAGCCCAGTAATATCTTCAGGTCCAAAGGAACAACAAACCTTTTTCGCATTAGTGCGCTGTGGGCCTAAACGATCTCACACACTTCTTCAACAGAGATTAGTTACTGTTGGTCGATAGCAGTATTCGAGAACCACAAAAAGCGAACAAAGACTGCTATCCATCATTTCTGTGTTTCGCTTGGGCTGAATCCAGAATTAAATATTTTACAACAAGCTAGCCATTAATCACTAGCAGGTGTCGGACCACTGTACGTCTCGCCTAATGAGGAACGCGCAACAGCGTGTGCATTTCAGTAATACGCGTAGGTCTTAAAAAGCATTTAACCAGCAAAAAACCCAAAACTCTTCAAAAGCAGAGTCTTTATGCTAATTACAGGCTGGTTCCGTGTAAAACTTTCAATAGGTTCAGAACTCTTCCAAACATTCACATTATTGCAAGCAAAAATCGAGTCGTTCAGCACATCCTACTCAGCCAACCTGTTAGTCATTAAGGACAACTCACAAGTCACATACTGTAATATTGCGGTTGTCATGAGCAACTCGAGAATGATAATATGACTGAAAATCACGAAGGTACAACAAATCAGCCAAGTTGGATCTTCTATTACCATCCTATTTACTATAAAGCGCTTCGTCTGTCGTCTATCGTCTGTCGTTATGTACATATGTCTGCACAAATTCCCTTAGCTCATTTAGAACTGCCTAGAGAGACCGGGTTAAACGAGGGGTGAGTGGTTCATTCCCCGAGAAGTATGAAGCACACATCAGCTTGGCGGAGCTCCGCCCACAGTGGGCGTGGCGTGCATCGAAATGAGCTATACTCAGGCCCATGATTTCAAATTCAACCACGAGACAGCTTCAAACTTAGGTGTAAAGGTGGCTAGAGGTGTGCATCGGTAAGTTAGATCGAACTAGGGAAGCCCAAAGAGCGGGCTGTTCTCCAAAAATGAAATGCTTTATGAAAACATTTATAACTCGGTGCGGAAAAAGCCAACTGAGCAGGGAAAAGTTGAGTTCGAAGAAGCATTGTCAAAGGTGTCCCCAGCATAAATGACGTCGGCGGAGCGTGCGTTGAGGAGAAAGCTAATTTTCAGAAATGAGTGTAACTTCGTTCGGAAAGGTTTTATAATGCGGGAAAAAAGTGGTTAGAGGTAATGGAACAAATGTGGTCAAATCCTCGAAGTGGGCGGGGCTGGCACAGGCACAGGGAACCGGGACTAGGACCGAAAATTCATCTCTTCGAAATCTCACTGAATGTGGAGACTGTGGGAAGGAGCAGTTAAAAGACGGGTGGTCAAGTTTTCATTGTGGGAAAGGTCTGCGCTGAGGTGGACGGCCTGTGCCCTCAGCAGTCTAGAAATCTGGAGAGAACTATCCTACTCTGATAATCCAACATTCCGCAGATTGAGTTCACCGTAGAACAGAGATCATCGACATACATAGAATGCACGCGTAAGCGTGCACCTCTGTATAAAGCGGTAACTGTGTGTCTGTTTGTATGTCGGTTTGCACGTCCTTATGAAAGTCACGTAGGCATTATGAGGATCGTGGAAATCACGTGGGCGCATTTTGACATGGGTGAGTGACATGTTACGAAATAGGGAATGCATTGATACTGTATTGATCTCACTAAACAAGACGGTATTAGGATGTTTTGCACGCGTTAACGAGCGCAGCTCAGATGGCCCCAACGTTTTTCTTTAACCTCTAAATTTACCAGTGATTGTGACTTTCGTAATGCCACTTAAGACTCTATAGGCATCTCGAACTTCCGGAGTAGGATTTGGCAACATACCGCTGAGCTTGAACAAACTTCTCGAAAGAACCTGAATAACACCAGGCACACTCTCCGATAACAGAGGTTATAGAATGAGAATTCGTTTTTTTTTTCGAGCACACTCCTTTTTTCTGAAAATTCTTGAGCTCCTTCCTCAGAAAAAACGCCTTTCGAAAAATCCCTTGTGTTTCGACGGATCGGTGGTAGAATGCTCGATAGGGTATTTATTCAAATATTTATTGGATCAACAAGTCGTAAATACAATTCGTCCCATTACAAAGTCAAACAGTCTGAGGATTGTGCAACCTTGTTTGTCTTGTTTGGAATTGCTGATGGTGGGTTCGACAGGCGGCAAGTTGTAGCGCTCAGTTTGTTTCCTTCGAATTGTTGCACTGCACCGCTCATTGGAAACGACTGTCTGTCTCTCTTGCAATTGGGTTGCTGGTGAGCGGGGGGCGAGGAATTTAGAGTTGAGAGCGGTGCCGTTCGTGGCACTGCTCGATTTTGGTACCGCCGAGCTGTGGAGTCTCCGAACTTTCAAGAACTGCTTGAGAAGGCCACCGAGAGCTGTCGAGCTCGCCGAGCGCTGTCGAGAACTCGAGAACTGTCGAGAACTGCTGGACTGACACTAACTGGGCCTTTTATACGCAAAAATGGGCGGCTTATATACTGGCCCCGGTGGGCGGTGCATTTGGCCTTTCGTATGGGAACCTACGAAATTCCAGCAATTTTGTACTTTGGTGTGCTAACAAGCGAAGTTTCCGCATTTTTGGAGCCTCGCTGGAAGTATTGATTGATTGACGAAGGTAAACATGTGTTTCCTCGTAATCATGACGAAGAGTCATGACACCATGCTCTATGTGCCCGTAAAGTACTGTCGTAGTGATTTGAAGGTCCCTTCTAGCCGGATACCTGATTAATCGACATCAATTCTTTTCAAATGGAAAAATTAACTTTTTGTCAAAAACTCTTTTGAGAAGCTGTCATGCTCTAGGGTCCATAGAGCACTGTCGTAGTGATTGGAAGGTCCCTTCTAGAGGAGGAAGATTGACTCATATAGTTTGCTGTTTCGGCTTACAAAAGGAAACTCGGTTGAAGAGTGAAGAGGTTGGGGTTGTGACAAGCACTGATAGGTGATTCTCCTTGAAGTCGCCGCAAAGAAGGATTCAAGGCAGTCTTAATTGCTCATCTGATCTCAGCACACCTTGCTGCAAAGCAAGTTTTTCCCTAGTAAACCAGTCGCTCAAAATAAATATAACATCTTGAGCAGAGTACATTCATTTGTAAATACTTATATCAGGCTACCTTTCGAGTGAGGGAAGCACAAAATATGTTTAACCGTTTATTTCAATTAGTACGAGTTTGTTTGATCCAATGACTGAATGTTTTATTCAAGAGCTATTCCGATTTCGCCGTCTTCCCTGTGCCCTCATCTGATGTGACGCTAGAAATCGAGGTAGGCTGACCAGTTTCGTTTGCTAAGAATCTGAAACACATTTCATATCTAATTTTCCTATTAGACTGATAGTTTTAACTAAATATATGTTCTACTTCGACAAGTAAAGTCTTCACCGAGTAAATACAGTTTTATCCAGATGGTTCCGCGAGTCTTATAAGCTTTTGACGAGAAGAAGTTTTAAAGGAAGCTCAAATGCCGTGCTCTGCTTGCATGCGGCACGCGCTTCCACACATCTTTCTTTGACAAAAAGATGTTTAGGGTGGAAGAAATGTTTAGATCCCAGAGCGCACGTACTTTCCTCACTACGAGTGCTGAAGCCGGCGAGAAGGGTCATCGCTCATAACTATTTCCCGTCTCACATGATGGCTTGTGTTGTGGTCTGCATCATTAAACCGATATCTTAATTTTTATCGAGAAAAGTATAGAGAGTATTGAAACATCTTCCTTAGGGTTATTTCTGAGAAGGCGCTGCTAAGATTGAGAGATTGATGAAACGTTAACAGTAACGTTTTCATTCTACCCCGTCAAGAGCTAGAGCAGTCAAATGAATCAATGAATTTTGGGATGAGATTTGGAAACTACAGCGCACATGCTCATCAAGAAAAACATCAAGAACGGTGCTGGGGATATGCTGTTGACGTTTTCATCCCTGCCCCCATTGTCTTGCGAATTTCTAAGAAGCAAAAGACATCAACATGTCAATCAAATTATAACAAACTAATGTTGTACCCACTCTCGTATCCGTACATAGGTGTGAAGGAATTTCCCATTGAATATCGATACATGGTCGGCTTCAGGGAGAATTAATGGCGGTACGGCCCGTTTGGCTCTCCTTTGAATCTCCAGCCCATGTTCAACAGGTATCGCATCATCACGATAACCGTGACATACCAATACCGGCACTTTGATGCGATGCACCTTTTCAAATCTGAAAATTCCGAATCAGAACGACGTTTAAAGATTTTTCTGCAAGTGAAGACATTGCATAAAGATTGGGAGTGCGGTTCAGAGACTTGATCGGAAACGAGGAGAGATGATTTACGTGGAATAGAGAGAGTTGATTGTTTACATACGCGTAGAACATACGGTGTCAAGGAATTCTATGACCCTGTGTTTAAAATTGTAAACTAGCGAAGGATAGTGTGTGCGTAAGTTTCTGTCTCTAGCGAATAAAACATTACCAGCCTTGCATCTAACTTGAGGTTAGAGCTCGCGGGAACCGGTAAGAAATCCCAAGAAAGAAGAATCTAAGCCCCCTCCATTTCCCTTCACCAGACTTCTACAACACGTACTCGAATTCGTATTGTAAGGCTGAATAACAGTAAATCCTATTGAAATTATACAAGAAGAAACCACAGCATCGAATTCTTTATAACTTCGAACTCCAAGGACCCCGTTACACCACTGGAGTAAATGTGAGCAGCGTATGGATAGCATATGAAGCGCCTGTCGCCCTGTCGCTCATCAACTTTCTCGAGCGGGCACCAGTAACGTTTTCGTTCAACCCTGGCAAGAGCAGAGCAATTAAATGAATCAGTGAATCGTGCTCGCTCAAGGGATATGAGGAGCAGATCTGCTTCGCTCAGAACTTTCATAATTAGGTCTGATCATTGCTCTAGCGAGCCTTCAGTTGCTCGCTTGTCGTCCCGAGGAATCCATTTAATAAGAAACTGATGGTATATATCTCAAATCCAATGTTCAATGGTAGGCCCTGCAAAACTGATGCTCAATGATTAGTTACTCCGCTCAATCCGAGAAAATCTTTGAAGGATGTCGTGAAAGACCAGGAGAAGGCTGAGAGCGTTGTATGTAAAAAGCCTATCAAATTCAAAGAATGGGTGAAAGTGCATATACACTGATTACGCCTTAGAAAATGATATTACGCCTTAGATTGAGATGATAAGCTTGGAAAAGGATAGTGACTTTGAGAGTTATTCAATTCATCCAAGGGATGTTCTCCCGCATTCGACTTTCGTTCAAAATCGTAGTGGCGTATTGAATGCGTATGTTGCCTATGCAACGACGTGCGGTTGCCAACCAATGTACGCGCAGTCAGCGCTTCTATCCACAGAGACGAGTCTGGCACTGAGTTACCGGCTCCGGTATGATGGAAGCTTGGTACGAATACCGGTCCTGGATGCGAACCCGTGACCATGTGACTGAGAAGCTACGAAGAACTTCCTGGTGTTAATTCGCTTTATTGATCCACACATCACTGGCCAACACCAAGGTAGAAAGTGACAGTTTTAAAAACAGTAGTAAAAGCACAGTGCAGGCGTACGGGCCACGACATTCACGCCAAAAGTGATAAAGAAATAAGTGTTAAATGTTGAGATGAAGGGCATCAAGAAAGAGCAATGGTCGCTTCACGATAAAGTTCCCAAAATTGCAGCAGCTAGGAGAATTTGAAAATGAAAATTTTCTGTTTTTGAACAGGAACTGATGTACACACGAATGGGTAAGAGAAACTCAGCTCGGCTACTTATCCATTGAGGTACGAAGACAAATATTGCTTCGAATAAACGCATTGGGCGTTTTTTTCGCCACCTCGCAGTATTTTAGGCCACGCTTGAACTAGGTACTTCAAAATTATCTTGAACTGCGTCTTCAATATAGGTTTGCCTTTGCACCCTCATAACAAAATTCGAGAATGACATTCATTTTTACGATTGACATTCATCTTCAGCTGATTTTACGATCCCTGATAAATTATGAGGTCGTTTCTGGAATAAAATGAGCAGGAGTTTTCAGCGATCCATATCCAGCGTTCAGAAGACATCTGGGAGCCAATTCACTTCTTTTCTTCAACAAGTTCCTTTTTGGAGGACAACTTCGAAAATTCTGCGTTGTTTTGACGGTTCCTGTTACTTTTCAGTTTTTGAATATTTTGCTCTGCAGCTACGATGACGAAATTGGACTGTGACGTAACTAACTGTACTTGTTCAAATCAAAATAATGTCAGTTTAGCCACCATTCTCCCTTTTCTTGCAGTGACATCTTTCATAGTCCACGATCAGTCGCGCGACCGGTCGCGCGACTGGTCGCGCGACTGGTCGTGGACTATGAAAGATGCCAATCCCTTCGTATGTCTCGTACTTCTGAGGAAATGGTCTAGAATCATTACCCTATGGGCAACATCTGATATATAGCAATTCAGCTACTCAAAGCATCCCTATGCGTATGAGTGGCGATAATTTTAAACTTTTCTTCATAGAAGTCAGCAAATTCTGGAGAGCACGTAGGCTTTTCAAAGAATTCAGAGCCTTTTATGGGTGCCGCTCTATGAGCCGGCTATCTTTAACCCCCGCTGTACTTCTGAACAAGCTTTTGTGCAGGAAAACGAACGAACGTGACAGCAACAACTCGCTCGGTCGTTCGGCGTTATTCATTTTGCACACATGAAACAATATTATTCTGTATGCAAGTTAAATTTGCTATAAACTCGAAGCTTCTCCGGTGGCATTCAGTTGAGACCGTCTAACAAGCGTCAATTATTCTCGGTGGTCAACTAGAATGTACTTTATCTTCAAGTAAGCAATCTCCACCTGCAGAAGACTAACGTTGCATGGTTAACGATAACTCGGTCGGTTGTACAAGAGCGACTCTGCAGACTACTAATAAACAATAAACAGTATGTCTAACGATGTTTGGCAGCATAGTAGTATTCAGTGTTTCACAGTTGGCGTTAAGCTCTTGTATTCTTCTTCGTTCCGTTGAAAAGCGTGCGGAATCTTCAGAAACCAAAAATTTACAATTGGAGAAATGCTAAACATAAGGTGGAGTTCTCTAGAGAGTTTTTGCTAACTCTGTATCGCAAGCCTCAGTGTGCCCACTCGAGCAGCATGCGATTTTTGCTCTTGCGGTCACTTGAACACTTTTAATTATAAATCTATTACACACATATTGACATCGCGCAATATACTTGCAAAAGTAAGTATATGCAAAAGCATATATATGCAAAAGCAAAAGCAGTTCTCAAATATGGAAAACTGAGCTAAACGAAGAGCCGAGGATAAGAATGGGTAGCTGAAACTGCTCCAAAGTGGAAATTCTCTGATCCGTTCGAGCTGAATTTTTTTATATTTCGAACTCACATTAGGAATCTGTCGAGCTTACTACTTTCATTTCTCGTAGGCTGGTTACTGAAAAGACGAATGCCGCTTGTAAATGGTGCAACGAGCACGACCCCTACGACTCTTGCAGGATCACTAGCAGCCAAGTCTGTGACAGCTGCTGTACCAAGACTGTACCCAAGCAGCACAATCTGGAATTGCATTCATGAATATATTGACGGGATAACGAGCTTTTCATCATTAAAACGCCTTTTTTGGTGGTCTCCAAGTTTCAGGTGCTGATCAATCATGACGAGGGAAAACACTTGATTGGTGCATTGCATGCATGCACGATGATAGATTGCTCTTTCAACTATTACACTATCTACAGCGAAGAGCGCGAGGAATATACGAAGATTTCCGTTCGGCCTTCAACGCATCAACCGACAGTCTTCATGTATCTGAGGCTTGCAGGCTCTAGTCTAGGTAGGTGATGGGATGCATGTAGTACAGTATTGCATGCCTACGTGAATGACTGCAATGTAGCTATTTTCCATCTTCTGAGCTCAATTAAGATTACATTACGATCTGTCTTCGAAGAGTGAAATTTCTATATAAAACACAGTTTTAGCTTTAATTCACCTTCTTATCACGTCGGGTTTGAATTACGAAATCATACACGGATCTGATATCAGCATATATGTTCTTTTCGGATGGCTTTCCTGTTGAAAGGCCGTAACTGTAATGTAATATTTCCTCTTAAGCAAGCTTTGAAAGATCGGCTCGTGATCGTGAAGTTTGAACGTCCTAATTTTCCGAAAATGTCACAGAAGGCAAGCAGACAAGCGGACTCACCCAGAGTAGTCAAATGCGTAGACATCTGTGCCTAGTAATTCTGCCATCATCGGAATATTCATATGGAACGGCTGCAGATATTCACCCAAATCAGAGGCGTTGGGTTGAGAGAAAATTACGACCTGAACAACTACTTAGAAAGTTCCCATAGTTCCCATCAATGTGAAAGACAGAACAATTGACTCCTGGTTTTGCTCCTCCAATCAATGTTATATGTCAGTTTAGTGTTTTTTGATGACTGAACAAGGATGGCTCCATGGGTTCATCTTGCAGGAAGCGTCTCTAAGTTTTAAGGGAATGTTCCATGTGCCTAGTGATTCTACCACAGAATGGACAAGGCTGCTCCGGATCTCCTTCCGTATTACTTCCCAGTCACTCGTACATAAGCTTTGGCTTGGTCAATGTGCAGAATACCAACCGCAGTTGCAGACTCTCCACACATGTGTGCGAGGATACACCTACGAGGATGCAGAAGGAACGAAGTGACCCAACATAGCAGAGACAGTAAGTTCTGATGACTAAAGATTTCTCTAAATTTATTTCACGATATAAAATGTCGGTTTCCAATTGTACAAAACAGGTAATGCTGGAATCAGACTTGAATTATAGCTGCTGTAATTATAACCCCTGAAACCCTATCTGAATACCAAAGGCAAATACATACCATATCTTTAATCTTTTCTTCCGTGCCTGGAGTACGGGGGGAGCACTTCACGGCTACTATTAAATTGCCGAGTGCTGTACGTAATATAAAGCACTGAAAAGATAATTGTTATCGTTTTTTCCTTTGCCTTTTTGGTCCATTCGAATTTTGCGGTGCAGCATGCATTTAGCAAACACAGCGAACAATTAAGCACACATTTGACCTTCCATGTCCCTATATTTTGAAATCATTCGGCTGAGTTTCATGTAGTTGGCCTTCAAATGTTTACAGGGTAGCTGAGGGGTTAAGAGAGTTGGCTCATGCATGTGCTTGTGGAAAAACCGATACTACCGAGGAGTGTACTGACTCGGCAGAAGAATTCGCTCCAAATTGGAACACTTATTGAACGCATTTATTAGGGAGTTCAGAGAGTCGTAAGAGGTTTTTGATTCATAAAAAGAGTTAAGATCGAACTATTATGTCCTCAAGAAACCTGCTGAAGAAGAGCAAAAGCCAGGCAAATTTCAGCTCAGGTGATGTCGAGGACTACAACGACATAGATAACACCAAACGAAATTGCGTGGCTACAGTAGTGATGAGGTTCTCAAGGATTCTGTTACCACGGACAATCGTCGCTGTTTGCATAGGTGCGAAAGTGCGGTACTATAAAATGACAACCCATGCTCGCACCGCAACATAGCTGGTGATCTGTATCAGGGGTCCAAAACGAAAAATGAAAGCAGGTTCTTGTCCTGACATCAGCCCACGACCTAGCAGAATACAGTGCCTTTCTTTCTGGAAAGGAGACCAGAAGATAGCCTAGTGCAGTAGGAAGACAAAGTGAATCGACCATGTACTTGTGAGAGGATCTCTCCTCGAAACTATGAGTATATCAGGGTATGGTAGGGTGGAAAACAGTTTGCAGCACAGGCGTCTCCTAGAAGATATAGCCATGGAACTTTATGGACCTTCCCGTGGAATAGGAATGTTCATGTTGAAGGCAGAGTTCACTATAATTCTGTTGTACATAGAATAAAGCAAACAGTGGGAACGAAGGTCGAAAATAGTAGTGTGATGGTGGTGAAAAGAACACAGGATTTGACGTTTTCGAGAAATAAAAGACTCAAAAGAGAGGAGAAATTTCGGGGTGGACGAGAACATAACGAAAAGAGTGGCGTGAAAGGGGTGCTGGAACAAGGTGTACGCAAAGTGCGTATTGCCTACGGCCGGCTGCAGAAGCTGCCTGCTTGCAACGTCTGTGCCCTCGCGCGGATAGTGGTAAAACCTCTGTCGCCCCAACCAAATGTCTGAGATCTTGAGCGTCTTTTTGTGTGGACGTCGGCTAAGCCGGTTTTGGGGCTCTTGTAAACCATTTTTGTTGTGAAGCATGTGAAAATTACCCTGTCAAGAGGAATGTTTGTAAAATGCCCTTTACTGAGAAAAATAACCTCTAACACATGGTGAACACATCTTCGTAGTTTCGTTCAACACTTTTCACTGAGTTCAAGAACTCACTTCAACACTTCGAATTATTTCTTCATAATCAGAATATGGGCACCTCGTCAGCTGTCCAGGTTTGATACGGAATTGTTTTCCTACTAGCTGAATTTCAAAGTTGATTTCATTTTTGTGAAGGTTCAAAGCTGCGCTTTCACTATCCTTAAATACAATCTATTGGGTTGTCCGAAAAGTTTCCGCCGATTTTTGACACCCCGGATTTATCAACCGTTGTACAAAAGATCAAGGACCTAACCTAATATAGGTATATGTTTTCTGAAAGAGTAGATCCCCCTCTATATTCCTGCTAGGATTCTGTCAAGATTTGTTGAAGTTTTTCTGTACAGGACTCGTATGACAATGGAGAACCACTGCGCGCATTTTCGACATCTGAAGTATTTCTTCTACCGCAAGGCCTAGAATGCTGTTCAAGCCGCAGAAAGATATATGACGTTTGAGTAGACCATGCCCTAGAGGAACGTACAGTGCATGACTAGTTTGCGGAATCCAAACGGAATGAATTTGCCTCCGAAGACCGGCAACCCTTAGGGAGACTATCATCAGTTTGATCAACTCAAAATGTTAACCGAAGCAAATCGGCACATCACTGCTCGTGGAGTAGGATAAGGGCTTAATGTTCCGAAATTAACCATCCATGATCATCTGCGGGCACTTGGTTTTGTAAAGCGCCTTGATGTTTAGATATCTCGCGAAAGTAGCGAGAGCAATGCGATGAACCGCGCCTCCATGCGCGACTCGTTGCTCGAACGAAATAAAAATGAGCCGTTTCTGAAACGCATGAGCACGAGGGACGAAAATCGTATTGTGCACAGCAAGAGGAGCGGAAACGATGGTGGATCCTTCCTAGTTAGCCGTCACAAACCGCTGCAAAAGTCAAAATCCAGGTGCGGAAGACTATGCCGAGTTGCTGATGGAATTCCATGGGAGTCACTTACCATGAGCTGTTGTCGCATGATCAAACTATGACTTCGGAAAGGTACCATAGTTAGCTAGAAAATATGGAGGCAGCGATAGACCAAAAGCGACCCGAAGTGGCCAATTGTGAGGGCGTAATCTTCCAGCAGGGTACCTCCAGACCACACATATTTTTGGCCACTCGTCAAAAGTTGCTAAGCTCGGGTGGGATGTCTTACCACACCCCCTATATAGTCCAGACATAGCACCATCAGAATACCACTTGTTTGTATTTCTGCAAAATTCTTGGAATGGAAAATCGTTCAATTCGCTGGAAGACTGGAAAAAACACCTGAGTGGGTTTTTCGATTCTAAGTCTGGAACCTTCTATGGAAGAGGGGAACTGGAACCTACAGGAAGATGGCGAACCCTTACTGAACAGAATGGAGGATATATTGCTCAATCAATGGATTTCTTCTTCTAGATATTTTCCTTCAAAGATGAATCAAAAATCGGCGGGAATTTTTCGGACAACCCAATATTAAGTATGTTGGTATATGTGGGTGCGGTCGAATGTGTTTGGCGCTTGATGACAAAAAGCAGCCTTCTACTTTAAGTGCAAATCGTCTAGTTCTAAGATGGCAGAAAGGAGAATTAACGATAAGACGAGAAGTCAGGCGATAGCGGCAAAACCCTAATAGTGAGAATGACTGGTAAGGCCCATTGGATTGCAATTCTTCCGCATCTCGAGTCATTTTTATATGCAGCGAGGAGCTGCTTTTAAGGTGTTACAAGGGATGAGGTGCGACAGTTTTATATTGGAGGCAGAGCACGTCCAGTAGCACCTGTTTCGAACACGACGGAACCCTTAGCTGCCAGTTATCAGAGAACCTTAGGGTTTGTGATGATGTGGTGCCAGGTCTGCAGCTTCTGACATTTCCAAGCCCATTAGGTTTCACGGTTTGATTTAGCTGCACAAAATACTTCTAAGAGAACCTTCATTTAAAATGCTTTTAGATGGCAATAACTGATATAAATCGCAGTCGAAAATTCTCTAACAGTGTGGTGTAAAAACAAGTAGCGCTCCGACCACTTTACCAGTCGGACTCCCTAACTCATTAGATCTTATTTTTTCCCGTGATTAAGTCATCATGCACCAACATGGGAGCACATTTTTTCACCTAACATGACTTTTATTACTTGGTGGTAGGTTTCCATAATTCCTTCCTTCCGTTGCATTCAGCTTGACCACCCGCAGAGCCATAAAAATTTCGGAACAAAGTGGCCTTTTCAACCGAGCCATGCCTTGCGTCTCGAAAATGGCCAGAATACACTTCTTCGAGCGGGCGCCAGTGAAGTCTCTCTTCTTCCCTCCCACGAGACAGAGTGGTCCAGTGAATTGCTATCGCTTTAGGGATACGAGGCCCAACATTCCTTTCGTTCAGACTTTCGTGAAGAAGTCTGACCATCTCGTTGGCGGCCGCCCTGGAGTTCGTTTAACGTCTCAAAGGATCCAGTCGTGACCGCCCTGGTCCAATGGTCATCACTATGTCGCATAACGTGTCAGGCCCGCCTAAACTTCGATTTCTTGGCGTAATCAATGGTTCAGCTTGAGAGGAGCATCAGATACCAATCCGTTTCCCATGCACATCGTCTTCATTAGGTCTCAGGCCGATCTTTCCACAAGCACTGTCCAGTTCGGCTTGCACTCATTCCGCCTTCCCGATGTTCGGCGTTATAAGCACGATGTCGTCTGCAAAGCAAAGGTGATGTAGGTAGTGGCCGTCGACCTTCACTCCCATGTCTTCCCATCTCAAGTGACGCATGATATTCTCGGAGACATTGTCGTAGAGCTCATGAAGCATCCTTATATACTGAGTAGGAACACCTTGGTTGCTCCGAGGTTCAATTACGGCTTCTGTCTCAATGGTACCAGAGGCTTCCTTCAAATCGCTTAATGTAAGACATAACGGTAATTTGTGTTCTCGCGATACTTCAATGGGTCTGGTAAGAGTGTGGATATGATCGATTGTACTGAACCCTCTTCGAAACCATTCTTGCTCTCATGGCTGTCCTTCATCTTCATAATATTCTGCCAATACAGTTCAGGATGACCGGGTGAAAAGCTTGTAGATTACAGACAGCAGGCAAATTTGGCAATAATTGCCAGTATCGTCTGGATCTCTCTTTTATACAGCAATAAAATCTTGCCAGTTTTCCACGGTGTGGGCACTTTGCATTCGACAGGTATCGCGGGAAGAGAATAGTCAGAGTCCTGAATGAGAACTGGTGAAAGACTATTCAGATGTCTTGATTTGATCCTATCGAGACTGGGCGCCGTACAATTCTTCATCGACTGGATGGCATGTCGAAGTTCGGAAGGGGGAGCCGAAGGGGCTATATAGTCGTCTGGTGGGTAAGCAGGGAGACGTGACTGTCGCAGAGGTCCAAGTAGAAGTCGTGGATGGCCGTCTACACTACCCTTTGAGATGTAGTAACTGTTCCGTCAGGACGACGAAGGGAAGTCATCTTGGTCTTGTAATTAGAGAAGCTCCGTCGGGCTTTGCAAATGCTCTTTTCAGCCACAGCAACCTCGTCCGTAACTGTTACTCTTCTCTCCTTCTGATCTTCCTTTAATGCTTTTCTGCATAGTTTCGCAAGCTCGAACGTTTGTTGATGATTGCCTGCAGCTCGCGCGATTCCACGCTGGCGTATCAGCTCGAGAACTTCGAAAAAACGTTTTTTGGCTTATTACAGCAAACTCTCCACCTTCCTGGCACTATTGTGAAGAAACCTCTTCATCGATGTTGTCGATAGCGAAATCTGCCCATTCACTCGCAAGGGAAGCGAAGTGGTCCCAGTTGATGGAGGACTTAGGGCTCCGTTTCCTGACTTCATAAATCTCTCTCCATGCACTGAGAAGCAGAGTCTAGCGCGGAGGAGACGATGGTCTAATCCCGTGTAGAATTTTGGAGCAATAGCGACATCAGCCAGGCAAATCTCCGATTAAAGATGATGTAGTCCGTTTCACTATGGAACTGTCCACCGAGTGAAATGGACCACATCATCTTTAATCGGACCACCGGGTGACTCCCTCGTAAATCGCAAATGAGAGGGGTTCTGCGACTGCAAGTTACCATGGATGATGTTGGTCGTCATGATAAACTAAGACAGCCTTTCACCCTGCTCAGCCATTCCATTCCGTGAGTCCCGATGTGGATCTCTTCAGCCGTTCTTCTGGGGCCAATCTCGGCGTTGAAATCGCCGACGATAAGCTTGAAGATGGTATGGTCTTCTCTGTAGAGACTTTCAGATCAATTTAGAACGCTTCCAGCTCTACAAGGTTAGCGATTTATGGCTAAAACTTCAGCCTCGGACGGGACTTGAACCCGTACTTGTGCTTTTCGGGCGTGCTCTATCCCTTACACTACCGAGACCCGGCTTGCCCTTGCCATCTTAATGGCTCATACCACCAGTTGCCATAGGTGTTTTCCTGCTGCCCCTGTACCAATTTTGAACGCGTTGGGTCTACTGGAACAGGAGCTACGAATTTGCGCCCCAAAATTTCTATCGCGCACGCCCACCCTCTGTGGGCGGAGTCCGGTCCTGCCACCTGTGTTTCCATGCTGCCCTTGTACTCCTACCAAATTTGAGCTTTCTAGGTCCAAGGGAGCAAGAGTTATGAATTTCCGGTCAAACACACACACACCAACACACAAACACGCATACACGCCGACACACCAACAGACACACCTAGGGAATTATATAACGTAGGATGGCTTATCAGCACTCACTCGTACAACGTGTTGAGCCGGTTGGCTGAGGTCAGCACAGAACCTTAAGCTGTAAGCTTTACATTGGTAGATTTACATAGCTTCACAGCTTCATTAAAAAGGCGAGGGCCACCGGGTCTCGGTAGTGAAAGGGATAGAGCACTGTGCTCAGAAAGCACAAATACATACTGAAGGTTTGTTCATGAATCGCCAACCTTGTGAGACTTCCGCTTCGCGTGCTGCGGCGCTAAAAGAGCAGTTAGCAAAACATCGAGTGAAAACAGTTGCTTCTAACTTTTCTTCTACGAAGCTTGATGTTGGTGCGTAGGCAACGGAGATGGTTAGAGCTGGGATCGATCCACATTTTCTTAATCGCAAACATCGTATTTGGGTTGTTAAGCTTTCATAACAACGAATCGATGTTCATGGCTAAGTGCGCATTAACTTGGACACCTATGCCGCCGACGCCTCTGCTGTCGCATGTTTCAAGAAACAGTTCTTCCCCACTCTCAAATACAGCGTGCAGCAGGCGAAGCCTTCTCGTCTCGGTCAGTCCGATGATGTCGTACTTGATCTTTCTAGCTTGAAGATCAGGTCTTCTATCGCTTCCGATGCAAGCATCCGTGCGTTGAGAGCACAGATCGCCTTCTTAGTCCTTCTCCTTTTGGGCAGCCTGTTTTGGCCCTGAGGTTTTAGCAACCTCTCCAGCAGCAGCGGTCCTACCCAACGCTGCCGTATTGGGGAATGCCTATCAGAGGGAAGAGGCTCACTTCTATGACTGTTTTTTCGTGTAGATACCCAACGCACAGCTTGCCAGGCTCAGACGTGGGGGCTAGGTTGACTCCGGGAGCCTGCCAGACTATCTCGAAGTGGACGAGGGGCTTTGTTTCCGGAGGCGGCCCCGACTCGCCTCCCAGATACTTCCCAGTCACCCGAATGCGAGCTTTTGGCCGAGTCGATGGACAGGATACCAACTGCACTCACAGACGCTCCACACTCGTATGCGTAGATACGCCTGCGAGAAACAGAGGGTATATCGACCCAGCACAGTAGAATCAAAGAGTCCATCCGCTAAATCCACCTGCGTCTCTGGGCAAGTGCTGGTGACTTTGGTTCGGCGATTAATTTCCCTATCGTCCACCTGGAAACGCCATACGTAACCTCATCATTAATTGGGTGGGATCCTTCAGTGAGAGAGAACCCTCGGTGATGGAGATTTTTGCGATATTACCGTAGTTATACTCATATCGCGAAAAAAACGAATTTTGATTATGCTGGAGGGACTTTTCCATACCCCATAATAATTATTGATATTTACCGATTTTGTGTAGGGCCGGAGGTGGTGTAATGGCAAGTGGCGCACTTTGTCACATGTACGGTCAGGGGTTCGAATCCCGGGCCGATATACGCCTAAGCCAACCAAGCCTTCCATCCCTCCGTTATCGGTTAATTGGTGCCAGACTCGTCTGGGAGTATGAAAACCGTGACTTGTACATCGGCTGGCCACCACAAGTCATTGTGTAGGCCACATACGCACTCATTACGTCATTACGATTCTGAATGGAAGTCGAGTGCGGGGCCCATCCCACAGACGTGATTGATTGACGCCAAAAAACTTTATCCTTCATCCTTTACCAATTTCGTTCGCCCAACACCAATGCTTTCATTTGAAAACTCCAGTCACTCGCTAGAAGTTTGAGGATGATAGATAAGATTTGTAGCCGTTTGCCCTTTCGTAGCTCATTGAAGCCCATATCGACGATTACCATTTTTATTTCCTGACCATCTATGACCCACTTTGCAGAAGTCTTCAGAGTTTTAGGTCTCAAGCATCTATGTGAGGGTACGAAGGATTCCAGCAGAAGGGACGAGGGAATTTATAGTAGTATTTTTTTGCCTTTTGAGCCCTGTTAACTGTTCTTATCAGCAGTTTTCAGTCCCTTTCGCTGAACACTAGTGGACCCGCTCCTCATCAGACACTAGAAGGACACTGCTCCCTCTATTAACAAGGTGAACTTAAAGGGTTCAGTTACTCACTCAAGGGCCAATACTCCCCCATCACAATGAGCGTGAGGAGATTAGTAGTTCTTGTTTTTAGAGCCTGCCGACTCTTAACAATTGTTATAAATTCCTCCATCCATCAATAACTTACTACTCTATCTACTGCAACACTGTCTATTTGAAAGATGTAGATCTAGAACACTGCAAACGATGGACACCCACTATTACACCCATATTCACTTGTTGGATAGGATCGTTGCTGATAATTTCTGATGATGATTTGGAACGTACCATAAATATGACGCAAAAGGTAAGACTAGGCGCAAATAGGGCTAACAGGATTGCGTCGGAAAGGGCAGTACAGAGATGCCAGACTGGAGGGATAACAAGGCCGTTTACAAACCCGTAATATCGAAGCGCTGAGTTTGTAGCATGGTGGAAACTTTTAAAGTTAACGTGATACTCTTTTACGATGACAGCCTCTATCATGGCTCGTCACCGTCCAGCGCTGTTTTCTTTCGCAAGCCATTCACGAAACACTCAGTGTCATAAGCACAATATTGTCTTTTGAAAAAACAAGTCTCTCCTGTATATTATGTATCGAGCGCTATCTTTAGTCGCTGCAGTACTCATTGAAGTTTGTTTTGAACGAAAAAATTCAAAGTTTGAAATGTTCTGAGGTATGCGCAAACACTCACCTTTGAAGCGCTTTTTATCTGAACATCGGGGTCGTTTGGAAGGTATGCGGTATAAGTTCCTTTTGGAGGATGAAACGCCAATTTTCTCGTTATCTCATCTGGTACCGGTGGGCACAGTAGGTAACAGCACATTGCGCATCCCTGAGGGAAAAGTAATGTCTCAATAGCAGTAGCATTCACCCAAATGAAAAGCCTAGATAAAACTATTCATAGCGAAAGCTATAAATGTCTAAGGTATTTTTCGCATCTGCTTCTGAAATAAATCGTTTTTTTTTGGAGGGAGGCATCATCCCAGTTTTTCGTCCCGTCCCAGATAGAGTTTCCCAACAGTATGAGAAGAACTAAAATGCGTGACTAACAGTATGGGTCGCTAACGATATTTCACCTTGTGGAGCATGTGCCGTTCACGTCGATTCATGGATATCATCAGTTATGAGTCGTAACGTGAAGGATTTCAGAGGTTCTCACACTCATAGGCATAGCTTAACCCTATTCAAAAAATGCATTAACAGTTGGATTTTCCGGATACACAGGCTTCTTACAATGACAGAATAAACTGCCAGCTTCCAACCATCGGGTTTACATGGAACAATAGAAATTCCAATACCTCATCCCGGAATTTCACGCTTTAACAATCAATGCGGTTCCTTTTTCTTCCTCAGAAGAATTCTCACTGTTGATGTTTTTCATTTTGTTGCGCTAGATCTAAGTGTGCCTCTATGAGAGAGCATAAGTTCGAAATAAAGATTTTTGGTGAACATTCCACCATACAATGAGGCCTAGTGCCTTTTGCTATCGCCCCTAATGATCAATCAAATGCAGCAACTTTCCATTTCCAAAGTTTGGACTAGATCTGAAGCTTCATTTGACTTTTCAAAATTTCCAAAATATTACACAGTAAATACATGTTCACGACGCACGATGAAAGGCGCAGTGACGGGTACAATGTCCACCCTAACAATCCACAAATCCACAAAAAACCCGAACTCAATGATGCACATCGGCTCAGCCAAAAGTGTGCATCGAAGTGCCGAGAAAGTATTCCGGAAAGCAACTCGGTACAGCCTCCAACAACAAAGCCCTTGCCCATTCAGAAACAACTTGGCTAGCTACCGTGAGTCTACCCAGTTTTCTAGTTGGAGCGTGATCTCCACTCCTTGATACCCGTTTGCCGAAAACAGGGACCTCATTCTTCTAAACCTGAGGGAGCTCTCAATACGGTAGCATTGGATGGACCGCTAGGGAGAGGCTGATAAAATCTCAGGACCATAACAGGCTAACTTGAAGGAAAGTACTCATATGGCTATCTGTCCTTTCAACGCTGGGACGCTTGCATGGGAAGCATATGTCGCTGATATGATGACGTTGGCTAAGAAGGTCAAGCACGACGTCATCAGTCTGACCCAGGCGAGAAGGCACTGTACGGCTGCACACTGATTTTGAGACCTAAGAAGAACTGTTTTTTAAAGTATATGGCAGTAGAGACTTCAGCGGCATAGATGTCCTTGGCCATGAATATCTATTTGTACGAAAGCTCGGCAATCCATTTAGTTCGAGCCATTGCGATGCCGTGTTCGAGATGCTCTGACAGCTTTCTTTGCCTATGCACCAAAATCACGCCAAGGAGAAGAGGAGCTGGAAACGGCAATATGAATCTGGAAGAGCTTATCAAAGAAGACCACACATCCTTCAACATCACCGTCGGTGATTTCAATGCCACGATTACAGTGAATCGGCCCACTCGGCCCTCCGCACTAGATCGTTTTTCAGTGCGTAGAGAAAGCGGCGAACTTCAGGTAACTAGGCCCCAAAGCAGTCACTGGGACCTTTTCGCTTTCCTCCTGAGTTTCTGTGGCGATTCCGTCATCAACAACATGGATAAAAAATAAAACCGATCCGCCAAAAATCTTCACGATAGTGTTAGGAAAGCAGAAAGTCTATAAGTAGCCAGAGACGTCTCTCTTCAAAAAATTCTAAGCTAATACGCGGGCATGGAATCAGGCGAGCTACAGTAACCCACCAACGAAGGTCCGTACTTGTGAAGCTATGCAGTGAAGCGACAAAGGAGAATCCAGAAGAGAAAAGAGCAGCAGCTATGGCCCAAGCCGCCGAGGTCGGGAAGAGCATGCACAAAACCTGCTAGAGCTTTGCCAAATTTAAAACCACCAATTACTTTCCTTTGTCTACCTGACGGAAAAGTTACCGCAACGCAAGGGCAAAGGAGAAGTTTACCTACACAAGACGGATATGCCGTTCCTTCAATTCAACCTCCAAAACTCAAATTGCCATCATGTCGGTGAAGATTTGTAGGTGTATGGTCCCGATAGGATCAAACGAGACATCTCAGGTGCTTTCACCCTGTTATTGCCGAAGCTCTAGGTAGGCTCCTGACGCGGTTTTTTCTAACGCAAAATGCGCGCTTCGTGGAAAAGTAGCAAGAATGTGTTGCTGTCAAAGATGGTAATTCAGTCGATATCGGCTAATACCGCCAAATTTGCCTGCTGTCTGTAATCTACAAGCTTTTCACTCTTCACTCGCGTCATCCTGAACAGTATTGGCAGAATATTATGAAGATGAAGGACAGCCATGAGAGCAAGCTTGGTTTCGGAGAATTTTCAGTACAATCCATCATATGCACACTTTCACTAGACTCACTGAAGTATCGCGAGAGAAAAAAGTGCCGTTATGTCTTACGTTCATCGATTTGATATTGTCAAGACAGAAGCGATAGACCAACTCCGGGACACCCGGTTATCCTATTCATTATAGGGATGATACGTGAGCTCTACGACAAATTCACGACCAGGATTTCATTCTACAAAGGATTCATTTTCAAGGTATTGAGAGGAATACAGGCGATACCATCTCGCCCGAACTTTTCACTGTCGTCTTTGGAAACATCATGCGTCATTTGGAAGCTGGAGAAATAGGACTGAATGTGGACGAGCGCTATTTAAATCACCTCCTCTTTGCTAACAGCATCGTGCTTAACATGGAACATCTAGCAGGTAGAACGAATGCTGTCCAATTCGGCAGCCCTTGTGGAATGATCGGCCTGAGAATAAACATAACAATGGGTATTGAAGTCATGAGTGAAGGATTGGTATCCGATGCTTCTATCACGCTAAACGGAACGAACATGTTCGAGTGAAGATTGAAAAGGCAGCGTGACGGAAGAAGATCTAGTTTCGAAGCTGAGCAGAGGTGAACCTGTTGCATGGAAGTATTCGAGAACATCGAGGGAGTGTTAAAGGCAGAGTTAACGAGAAAATGGATTCTGAGATTTTCCATAGTATGAATTTGAGGCGTTCCTGATACCACATGTGCCGATGTCAGGTCGAGAAAAGTCCTGGATAGGGTGCAATGGGAGGCCACACATTGTATCGTGTGAATGCCACAACCACAGCTCGCGAGCCTCAACGGTGTTGCACAATCTCAAGGTACTCCCATGTTGGAATTTCAAACAACTTGTCATGAACCATAGCGACACTGAAAATCAGTTTTAGACAATTTGGAGTTGATATAGTCGGCTATTCACGCAGCTACGAAGACTGAAATCTCGCCCAAATACCCCTTCCATGTCACTTGCGTCACGGCAACTCGTGCAACCCCGATTTTCACTAGTTTTGCGGAGCCTATGTTTCGCGAAGTATTCAGGTTAACACGTTTTTTCCGCCGCCGATGCACTACTCTAAATCAACAGTTCCTCCTCTCAACTTAGAATGGAACTGAAATGTGCCTTTGGAGAAAACAAAGAGAATATACGAATACGAATATAAGGTTGCTGTGCGAGAACCATCCACTGGACTACTCTGGCATGCGATAAAAACGGATGGAAAGCTACTGACGCTTGCTTGAAGGAATCCATAGTTGGCGGACGATCGGTGATGCAGATGAGCACCGTTTTGTGAGTGTGGGTAATATCAAAAAAATGTGAAATTGGCGGCACGGTATCAATTTCAGTTGTTTTTTACGAAGCGTCAAAGCTTGTACGTGGGCATTTACGTGCTGCTTTGTATTAACACATTATGCGTTGTATTCACTATTCTATTAATAATCACTACTGGTGCAATGACTTCACTATCATGTAAAAGGACAACCTGGCGAGTTGAGCGAAGCCCTCAAAGCATATTCGGTAGTGTTGTTGACTGTTAATGATAATATTATCAAAAGTCTTTATCATATGACCCTTTCCTTCTCCATAGATACGAACATTTAGTCGAAGTTTCCAGAGGTTATTAGCGGTTGTCTTTACTTTGTAGACGAGTTCGGTATTTATAGATAACTTATATAACAAAAGATATTGAAATGAAGAGAAATTATCGTCCCTTGATGAGTTACAGACACGTAGTGGGGTTTCCGAACTGCTCTCCTTCTGTTGTTCTGATTTTGATTTGATGGTATTAAATAAGATAAGGTATAGGCACTAGTTGTTCCCTGCTTTCTATATCCCCCATAGCCCCCTCGCAGCTTCTAGCGGTTGTTATCAATCCTGACACTGATCGTCTGCAATCCCTTCACATTGGAGGCACTTACCAGAGTTTTATATTTCCCTGTTAATACGAGAAGGATAATTTCTCGAATTACTGCTTATGAGTTCCCTTATCTCTCCTATCAATTGTTATTGCTCCTATCACCAACCATCTTCGATCTTGACACACTCCACATCACCCATTAGAGCATCAAAGCATCATCGACATGTCCTCGCCTTCTATAGATACCTTATCTGTATCACCTGTCTTCCCGTTGATCATAGATTTCCTCAAGCGAACGCCGAAAACGTCATCATTCGTCCCTGTCGCGAGCCAGAGCGGTCAGATGAATCGCTCTTTCTTGAGAGACACAAGACAGAACATTCTTTCCAATCAGAGCTTCCGTTAAAAAGTCTGACCATTGTGCCTGCGGCCGTCCCGGTGTTCGTTTGACGATCTGGGGGATAGTTATATTCCATCATTGTCCCTTCAAGAACGCAATGAGTAACGCTGACGGCATGCTCCCCCTGCTCGTAGAATCCAAGTCTTCTAGGCATACATCGAAGCAAGAAGGACCGCATTACCGAAGAGGTGACTGCGGAGCCGGATGTCCTTTTTCTTCCTCACTATTTCCTCGATAATCTTGAACGCTCCTCATGCGGCACGCTTCCTTCTGCTCAGCTCTGGAGCTAGGCCATTCATCATCTTCACTTCCCGACCTAGATACGCGCACCTAGAGCATACCTTCCTTCCAGTGTAAGCGGAGCATCAAGAACCAATCTGTTTCCCATGAACATTGTATTCGTTAAGCTCAATACTATGGTACCTTTGAACGACCCGTTGTATCGAATTGAAAATATCAAATGGTACAAGCTTCTAGATCGTAGCCCAAGGCGTTAGGATTTGATTGGTAGAAGGATCTTGCACTTCAGAGCCCATTATTAGTTCTTGTTAGTCTGTTATCAGTTACTTTTAGAGAGAACCCATGACACCATCACTTCCTATATCACTTAATAATTTGCCAGGGTTTCACTGGTGACACGAAGGGCGTGCAGACCTATTGTTATCAGTCCTTGTCATGAATTCCACGATACCATTACATCCCCCACCACCTGCTGATGTGCTGAATTTCCACTGTTAATACGAAATGCGACATAGGTTCAGTGGTATCTCGCCTTCTATAGCTGGTAATCAGTTCTCAACAATTGAAATCAAGTTTTGCGGCCAAAATATACGGTCTCTTCACAACGTCTTCCTAAAGTACTAGGGCTCCTCCGCCCATACGAAGAAGGTATCGATTGTGCGGCTCCTGCATTTTAAGGCTCCTTATCATCCCTATCAATAGTTACCACTTCCGTTCACCTAACGTCAATGTTCGCATCCTACCATCTGTATATTTACCAAGTTTAAGCGCTCTAGGCTCACGGTAACAAGAGTTACAAATTTTCAGCCGAACTCCGCGCAAGCCCCACCTATGTGAGTTTGACCCTACCTCCCGCCGTGGGTGGTCCATCCTTTTCCCTATTTCCCTACCAGGTTTGAACGCTCTGGGACCACGCAAACAGGAGTTCTGAAATTTCTCTGGTCTCGCACACAAAACACCTTCAAACGGTCTAACGCCGGGCTTCCCTCCTTTTCTTACAAAGATGTAGTAATTGGCTAACTTGCCACTCCGCTTTTGAGATAAATAATAGTTTCCTGTACACGAAATGTGACACTGGACTAACAGGGCAGTGCAAGTGATATTCAGTGAAAGTCGATGTTTACGCCTTTGATTGGAAGTGTTGATCTTCTGCTCTCTTTCTTGAAAAATAACCATCAAAACTTCAACTGTTAGATAACCAGAGATGATGCTGTGGAGATGTTCTGAGTGACGACAGCACCATTATCAGATGTCTTTATCAATGGACCCTTTTCTTTAAGGAGATGTAGTCAACTTCCATTAATGGTAATGACCGTTGCATTACGTCGCATCACCAAGTTTTCATTACCCCCATTTTCTTAGTGCGGTAAAACGTGAAACTGTTCACCTTCAACACATCTGTGAAGTATGATCCACGCTTTTCCGAATGAGTTCGTGAGTACACTGATACCTGAACTTTGTCATTTGCGCTGCCAAGCCTCGAGAAAATTCGATTCGTCTTGAAAGCAAATTAAAAAAGGTCCTTTATGAGCGCCGATAGGAATGTATAAAATGAATCTCACATCTAAACGTTCGTGATTAAGCATCAAGATCCAATTAGTAAACCACTTGGCTGAGTGAGGTCGACCAAGCAACGAAACTGGAGTTTTGCCACTGAACCTCGCTTTATCGTCTTGAAGCGGTGATATAAGATAATTAAAAATCTACAGATAATTGTTGATCTCAGCGTCATTTACATTTCGAAGATGTTGCCTCGTGTTTCGTGCAGAAGAGCGGTGCAGAAGATGAAGAGCAACCTCCGCACGATTGCATCGGGTCTCGAATATGAGTTGACGACGTGTTTGAGGCGCAGGGAGCGTAGGTGGCATGTTTCCGGCATGAGCTGCGTTTGCGTTAAGGCTTCAACATTTTGGTCATAAGATGATTGAATTATTCGGCAACTCAGCGACGGGTTGGAGAGAGGGAGCAACTCATAGGCGTGAAGCCGCTCTTCCAGTTTCGTCAGCAGAACCTTTGCATTCGAGAGAACTCCCTCCTTGAAGTCAGTCATCACATGCTGAACTACTTCATGGCTGATATTCTGCTTATATATTACACTAGTGAAAAACCCGATTTATTAGATAGGTGCAGTGGGCTAACATCCATTCGCTGGAGAGTAATGTAGACCAGCTGGTGAGCAGGTGAAGCGCTAGATGATGGAAGGTGTCGTGCCCAGAGGTGCAAATATGAGGAACACGGGCACTGCGAGAACCTTAATGGGCGGGATGTTGATGGCGGCTTTCCTAATTATGTGAGATGAGGTGAATTACAAACACCGTGACCTAACATTTAACCATGCAGGTATTGTGCATTCTCAGCTTATAGTACCACGCTTTTCCCTCTTGCTTTCCTCATAGCTAGCCTCCAATATTTGCAAGTCTGCAATCTGAACCAACAAAGTGTTCTTCTACTCCTTATACTTGGACCTCTATATCTTTACTCCAGAATAGCTTCCAAAGGCACTGCAGTCCGCAATGTCGGCGCTCCATCCTCCTCTTCGCTCCAAAATCAAGCTCACCCTTCAATTTAATCGCAATCATGCGAGTGCGGATTAAGTGCTACGACCGCGATGCGTCCAGCTCAGAGGGGGTTGTTGTTGAGTTTGTTCTCGGCACAAACCTCTGGTTGAGTGATGCTCGGTCTTGAGGGGGGGGGGGGTTCAAGCGTAAACTGGTCATGCTACGTGCTTTTAATATTTTCGTAGTTTCGAGTTGTCGCTTGTATACATATTAATCTGATGCAAGGCTCACTTGAGCCTTATTTTCTTTGCGGGAAATTCGATACCGCCACTCTATTCGAATCTCTCCTTTTCAGTAGAAACTACTCAGCATTTCTGCTTGCAGAAGTTCCAGTTGAACAGTAACGTTGAATGGCTGCAGTGGCCATTCAATATGATATGTATACCGCTATTGGCGCTTTCGAACATTGATCTCAAATCTGTGTTCCAAATCTGCTGAACGACTATGGGAACAAAGTTACAAAGCCGATTCATCTCTGTGGGACATCACTGCGCCGAATGGGTAATCAGAATGAACAGGGTTACAGGTGCGCAACGGTGACGCAGATGCTAGATGGTGGGCCTGTAAGCACGACATGAATGTTCGAATTTCCGATGCAGAAACTGCTTCTCCCCGAAATACGACCTAAACGCTTGTAAAAATTTTGGGCTGAATACTGACTATCTACGGAGCTCCCTCACATTTTGCGAATACTGGAGAGGTAACAAACAAAATTTCTCCCGCTCTCCACTCAACAAACAAGGAGTGAGCGCCATTGGATCAAAGGAGGACTTCTAAACATTTACGCAAAATGGGATTGAGAGGCTAAGGGGAAAAGGGTGCTGAATGATTCATAGGATAATAACGCTCTTAAACATGTCAACAGCGAAATATTCTGCTCGAAGATTTTTGTTCCCTCTTGCCTCATACGTGTGCACCATCAAGGAAGGAATGGAAGGTACTGAACAGCTACTCAAATATCACCTTTTGATGCTATGTAAGTAAGATTGATATCCACTGCGGGGAAGACGAAGACGAGTGTGTGAAAGGCGATCACAATGATTCTCTGCGGCAGCCAAATTATAACAGCGACGACGGACCCACGCATTGCGAGAGCAACTTCGCACGTTTGCAGGGATATAGAGGTTACAAAATAAAACGTAGCCCCCAACTGTGATTGACTTGTGTTTGACTGTGACTTGTGATTTGGCCCACGAGCTTCAATTCTGTGGCGCTATTAAAAGAGCCCATAGTGTTCTATAGCTCGAACTTCAAAATAAGCCGCAGTTCCTCGTGCACGAGAAACAAATTATGTTTCGTAAAGATCGAGTGTCCTCAATGGAAACTACTAGGAAGTGAGCGGACCATGAGCTTCCGAATTAGTCTATTTCCGAAACACCGTGAAACCTTATGTAGTTGTAATTATCAGGTGCAAAACGAATGGATCGATCTGTCAGCTAGCAGAGATAAGCAAATAGTTGGAAGACTGTCATAATGAAATGAGTAAGCATTCTCATTACACGACAGTTAGTTCCATGAATGAATCCCCCAGAGAGATCAACTTCAGAGCAAGTTGTAAGTCGATTCAGGGTTACGAGTATAGCCTTGGTATCATGTCCCACCAGTTCTCCGCGTTTACCTCAAGTGATGTTTTTTGGCAGTTCTATTGATTATCATGTGGGCGCATAAATCGATCAACTATGGATCCACATTTAGTTAGTTAGGCCAATGACAGGCGATGTGGCGACAACGGACATTATACGTTATGACGGTGAAGCCTAGCCTCTGAGGACGATAATCACGTGGAAACATTAGGCCGTTAATCAATCTTTCCACCTCAAACTTTCAAGCAGCAGAGGGATTCAAACCACGTTCCACGCTATTTTTTCGTAAGTAGACTTGTATCAGCACTTCGAAAGTGCTGACAGTACAGTTCCTAGACGTGAAGTCCGCCCTCTATCCCTCTATTCTAGAGCCAAGATTTAAAGTGAGGTAACTACCAGCATTGTCTAGCAAAAGCGCTCTCAAAGCGTCGTGGCAACGACTTCAGTACATCCTAGCATTTTCGTTTTGCAGTCCCTGCTGTGTCCACAGCTACACCTCTATTTCACAGAAATTTTCAAGGAGATAACTTCGCTCTACACTGCCGTTCACTTTCTTGTAGTAAGACATCTGTGAGCACAAACAATAGAAGGAAAACTTTGTACTAACTTCTAAAAGCTAAATATGCGAGCTCCGAACATGAACGGCTTTTATTTCTAATCAGAATATCAGGATTGGAATGGTCTAATGTTAGGAGCTCAAGATGAGACTTCTGCCTGTCACTGTATGAGGAGTGTCGTGCCGTTCGGACGACTTGAAGGACGGTCTGGCCGTGGCGCGCCCGTAGTCCCGCCGGGAAGGCACCGTACGCTGCAGAGAGCAAGAGTTTGCCACGTGGCGGTGGACTCTAGCCGCTATCGGCGTTGCATCATTCACTCGCCATCGTGTCAGCGCCATAGCCGCCTGCTTTCGACAACTCCTCCGTTTTTCAACATCGGTAACAGCCCCGATGGGCTCGTAGCACCACACCCATGCCATATCTACAGTAGCGCTCAAAAGTCTTCGATGAAATGCTTTGACGCTTTTTCGTTCATAACTTTTTTGTTAGTAGACCAAATCTCGCAAAATTTGGATATGTTTAACTAGAGCATATTTCACCCTACCCAAAACTGTTTCACTGCGAAGCTGCAATATCCACAGGTAGAGTAAGGTGTTTGTTGCGGTAGCACATTTTGCTAAAGCTAAAGTTGTTGACGTCTGCAGTTGTTCGCACCCTATGTGTGTTTTTCTCATCTATTGTAATCGGCGTTACCGCTCGTACACGTTAGACATTACAAAAAGAAAAGAGATTTTAGAAGGGCCATCATCTGTATTTTTAGTCGATTTTGAGATCATGCTCTTTGGAATATCTGGAACATGATCAGATTGCAGGTTATTAGTGGTGATATTCACATTACACCAATGCTACACATATTGAAATTTTGCTTGATCAGATCCAGTAGGGAAGGAGTTATGACTGAAAAGTATGACTGAATAATCATTCCACCGATGACTTTTGAGCGCTACTGTAAGTGATGCCAAGCTGTATGGTACGAAGCTGAATGGTAACAACAACGAAAGATGGTCCGTTGCAATCGAGGACCTGGATGCAGCATAGCCAAAAAGGAAGTGGGAAGGCTTGGATGGGACCCGGATGAGATTGAGATCGGATCGTACACCAGACCGTAGGTTATAGTGTGGTTATATTCATGTACATATTTTCTTGCCTTTTCTTCATAGTGTTTTTTCTATTGTATTTTCTCACAGTATTTTAAGAGTGCCTTTTCTATTTAATCGTATTCAACAATCCATTTCATATCGACGTAGTTTATCATGAAAGGTGTATTCTATATGTGTGCTGGTAATACGTAGGATGTCGGAAACATCGTTTATATCGCAGTTATTCTTAGCATGCAGAGGATAACCACGTAGGCGCTGGTTGGACCGAGTGCCCGGTGTCCGAGGGAGCTCGGCGCTGGGCTAGCAATCCTCCTTAGCGTACTGCGGAGGCAGTACCATCCCGTAGGAGCTCGCAAGGGAGACTGGGGCAGCCTCAGGCCTACCAAGTCTGTGTGGCAGTTGAATACGAGCATGGCAAGCGGACAGAAGAGCCCGGTCACCTAGCTCACGCCGCCGGAGACGCTCTGCCGAGTGACCACCGATGCGGAAGGTCTCAGAGGACGTCAACGACGGCGCGACAAAGAGGGTCCCACGGTTCTCATCCTCCCTTTTCCCTGTCCTGCGGTACGGATGTGAAAACGAGGTTTATGTGCTGCGTGTTTTTCTTTCTTAGTTAGATCGCACTCTAAAAGTTGAGGATAAAAACCTTCGAATGTAGCTTTCAAATTGTAAGTCGTAATACAATAAATATTCACTCCACAAACCCGTCACGTGGTGAAAGAATTGAACATGATCATAGACAAAAAATATGAGTAATAGACAAAAAGTTTGTGAAAAACAGAACAATTTCAAAATGACATGCGTTGAGTAGAACTTAGAAAGTGAGTAATCAGCTCACACAGACTTAAATGCATTGAATCGAAGTTGAAGGAAGTTAGAGCTGCGTTAGAGTTATCGCTGGACACGTCTTTTGGGTCGAACCGACGATGTGCGAGTGGTACTTTTGAAGCAATGGCTCGATAAATTGTGCTTTGGCTGTTTCCCATGCGCTGAAAATCTTGCTTATGAAAGCATTCAAACAGCCGATCATGTGAAAAAAGTAAATTTTAAATGCTTTCCGGCTTTGAAATTATTTTAAGCAGTCACACCCCTTAAATACTATTGATAGGAATGCCAATAAACAAGAAGATGAATTCTATTACTTTTTGAACAAAAAAGTAATGTGAAACTTCATAGATTACGGTGGAAATCTCCTAATATCTCGTCTTTTCACCATATCGAACGACTTCCTAGCTTAACTCCACTCCCTAAATATTGGGAGTCGAGCGGACCCACGGTAAGCGGGTCAGCACGGCCATGGCACGTCGCTCAATCGCATTGATTTACTACTCTCTCTACTCTTGTGACCCTCCACACTGTTCCACCAAACCATCCTCACATTTCACAGGAAGCGAGCTGACTAACACAAAAATGTAGAATCGACGGACGCTCAGAGGTATACCCCATAAAAAGAGGCTGCAGGTCGAGAATCGAGTTCCTCTAAATTCTGTCGTATTTTCCAACAGACACGTATGGATATTGAACAACTGAAGTCACACGTTCTTCTTCTTATTTCTTGTTAGGGGGTTAGTTCTCCCTAAACATGTAACCTCGCGTGAAATATAGGGAGAGTGTCGCTAACTGGCCGCCATGTTATCAGATTCGACAGGTACTGGATTTTTTGCTTGCTACGACTTGATTTTAAGTCCGTTCAGTAGTTATGTCCTTCATCACAATCTTTAAAATGAAGTACCAATGCAGTCCATTTTTTTCGAAGGACACAGAATAAATCATTTCTTCCGCCTAAAGCCTTTTCAAAAAAATCCGACCATCGAGCCAACTGCCTTCTCAGCTGTTGATGACTCCAATCAGTCTCACAAGGTTGGCGGTTTATGGACAAAATTTTCAGTCTCGGACGGGACTCGAACCCGTACTTGTCCTTTCCGAAGACCGTGCTCTTCTCCCTTACACTACCAAGACCCCGCTTGCCTGAAGTTTTGTTCATAAATCGCCAACATTGTGAGACTTTCGGTACGCGTACTGCGGCGATATAACAGCAATTAACAAGTCAAAACTCCAATCGGTATTCCGTCTGGTTCTGCTCAGATACACATCAAGAATTTCGGGCAAAGTGGTCTGACCCAGCCGGGTAACGCATATTGAAAAAAAAATATCGGAAGACTCTTTCATGAGCGAGTGCGAACGCCCATAACAAATCTTCTCCGACACCTCGTGAGCTCTTGTGTCTCTTCTTTGTTCGAGCACTTGTCAAGCCTTTGGGGATGGCTCGAATAAATAACCCGCAAAATAGATTGAATGCAGGGCTGGACAATAATTGCCGGAATTTTCTAAGTGCTTCCTTATACACCAAGATCACTGCGCTGGTTACTCGCGAAGTGGATACCTTTAACTCCGAAATGTAGCGCGTTTACACCCAAACCGCGGTTTCGATAACGACACGTGGGAGACACTTCAGATGTTTCGGTCAACTTTAGATGTTGCAAGATTCTTCGGGACAATATAGAAATAAAGGACTGAATAGGACGATATAGAAATAAAGGACTGAATAGAAAAGCTGAAAAACCATCAAATTTCTGCAATGACGAATTGTAGCGCGGTAGGCAAACATGGGAAAGAATTCAGAGTAGAAGTCTAACGGAACCTGCCCTAGTGCCCTCGGACTCAGTGACCGTCATAGTAGCGGCGATGGTACGTCATTCCGGTCCGTGAGATGGCTGAACTCTTTCGGATGTCATTGATGTTCTTACCATCCCTTCCCGTTTCAGCTATAAGTGCTGATACCCAAGACCATCTTGGTAATCCGGAATATCTTTGTCAGGAAGACTTTTGACGAGTGGGTTGTATTCGATTCTGTCGATGGCGGAATAATTCCATGGACTACCTAGAGAGTAATTCGATTCTTGATAGTTCCGCACAAAATCATAAGCCAAATGCGGGAAACTTCATCGCCTCGCAAAGGATTATAACACTTTCTGTGTACAAATCCCATGGACGGAAGAGTCACGGAAGAATCTCTTTCTTTCCTTCGATTTGAGTGACACTTGATCTACAAGGGAAGAAGATTGTAGAACGCTCTGTTTCAAAAAGAACGCACTGTTCAGAAGAACAATTCAGGTTAGTTTGGGAACAACATATCAACATTCGGGTATATCTTTACCACATCAAAGTTTGGTTTCAATCGAGAAGAATTACAAGGGAACTCCAGTGGACTATTGAAGTGATTCTTTTGTTTCGAAATGCCTTCATACGACTCGGTGGAGTGCGGCTTAAGCACGCTTCGAATGATCTCGGTCAATGGAACGCTATATTTATTCGATGGAGGAGAACGAAAAGAGTAATTCTATTTTCAAAGTGTGGAACATCAAAAACTATAGAATCGTTTCGAATACTCCATTAATTGGCAGAAAACATGATGATCGTTAGTGATCGTAGACGGAAGGATGTCCACGATACGAAACCGGGGCTTTCTCTCTCTCTATACAGAACTGATCGCTTCCATACTCAAGATTGGAATGAGATATGGTGACTGATTTGCAGCAGTGACCCTCTCTTGCCACATGCCATGAATGGCACGATCGCTTCCTCTGAAAAAAGATTGTTTTCAACGAAATTTGTGGAAGCGAATGTCCATTGTCTTAATATATGGGCACTGTTCCGGCTTTCCGTTAGAGCAGCACTATTCAAAGTGACGAGATTTGGAAAAGACGATCTCTACTCTCCAATCCATCATCCATGGCATTCTACCCAAGAGTCACTTTCAAAGTAGGGCTCTTTGCAAATATTGCACATCCTTGACTGACCAGGAGTGTCGAGTGAGAGTCAGGGCTTATAAGAGCTGCTCTACTGTAAGTGAAGGACTGCATCAACCGACTTCATCATCGCTCATGATAAAAAATAGATGTTATATGAAAATCCACACACGAAGGCAATGTCTATCAGAGGGCTTAAAAGCCTGTTTACGATAATTTTGGGGTATCGGTTTTTGACGAAAAATGTTAGGTACGGCCTACAGTATTACAATGGAAAAGCAGAAAACGAAAAAAAACGATGAATAAAAAGAAATACAAAGCTTAAAAAAGAAGAGAAAAGGCGAGTTGGGACGAGTTACACGGCGAAAAAACGGCGGTCTTGGGAATCTTCGGGCGAGTAAGATGAACGCGGCGTAGTGTCTGCAATAGCACACAACACACCAAAACAGCTGATTTTGGCTCCTTCGTTGAAACTAGTTATTCTCCTGCTGCTACTAAGCTGAATTATGCTGCAGAATCAATGCGCCGGGACGAGAAGGTGAGTAAATTTGATTTATTCATGTTTTTACAGTGAAATTTTCTTCTATATGTTTTCATTTCGTTGAATTGTGTTCTTTCATTAATTGCATGCTAGTAGCTTATTGATTTTCCATTAATGTCGCTCAAATGCGAGAGAGGTGAACGGCAATTAGATTTCGTAGTCAGCCTAGCCAGAGGCGGAGGCTGCGTGCTTCACTCTCCGGCCCCTTATTGTGCCTTATCCAGAAGGTTTTTCGACTTCATTTCGGCACATATGGTATCAGAGGGAGCGCCGAATTCATACCATGTGTAAATCTGCAAAACCATTTTTATCGTGAACTGTGCCTTTTAGGCCACAACCCGCTATAAAGCAAGGCGCTCACGCTGAGCACGAATGAGCTCATTCCTACTCTACGGAAAAAAAATCCACCAAATGTCGAGAAGTCACGTAGGAAGATAAATGAATTACGTCATGCCTCTCTTCATATTATAGGAATGGTATCAATGCCCAGTCCGGTTGATGGAGAGACATTGTGGCTAAAAAGGGCAACTATCTTGATCACTGATCTAAGTATATTGCTGTAGTTATTTTGTATTGAAAAGACCAACCGAATTTACTCAAAACGTCCCGGACACCCTAATTCGAAAGGGTTTTTTTTCAGAAGTTTTCAACAAAGTCTCCTCGCAATGATGTTAAAATGGTCAGTGATAGACTAGGCGGCACCTCGAAAAGCACAATTTTTTCCTGCTCTACGAAACAATTTCGGATGCCGCAGCCACGCATTTACTATATGCAAAAGCGCCTCTGAAGAAAATCATAGCCTTGAATCAGAGAAAACCCCTTCGATTCTCTCCAGCAAGTAGCGCCTCCACATTAAAAGATTCTTTTTAAAAAAGGTGGCATGAAGACTGCACATCAAATTGAACTTCAAGTCACAGTGAGAGAAAAGAAACTGAAAAAAGGTCAAAGTGAAACAAACGCAAAATTAGGACAAATAAAGTAACATTAATAACAGACAAGGACAAGAGGAAATGGCTCACGACTCTTACCGTTCTCTCGATCCAATAATGTCTTTGTGAGCTTCTACCTCCTCTTCAATGCTATTGTATCGGGTATCTGAGATCAATTTCAGAGAGATTGCCATTGCCTCTGAAAGCAATGGGTATACGAATTATGGCGGAGTGTCATAACAATGCTGATCTGGAATTTTTCTGATTCTATTTAAAATGAACGTCGATGCAGAACAACAAGAATGGTTACGTCATCAGTTTCAGTAGCATTGTACTGCCTGGATTATGCATGGGGCCACAATGGAACAGACCCTAGCACGACAGACTATGGTTGAAGGCACAGGTAACAATAATCCAGAGGTATCTAGACTGATGTAAGACGAGTGATGGAAGTGATAGTCTAGAATAGTGCAAAATAGGTGAAAACGCGAAAATCAAGAGTTTCAGGAGAGGGTAAGGCTTTAAGAAAGTAGTGAAATTAGGGATTGAACGAGAGCGTCATGACAAGAGTTGCATGGAAGGGGTATTCGGACGAGGACGAGCCCTTGAAAATGTGAGTGTGATTGTGTACAGCTGGCTACAGTAGGCTGCTTACGTGCAAGGTGTGCGTCTCTGTGCAGACTGTACAGCCCAAGCTGGCTTTGGGATCCTTGTTATGCCCTGTTTTGACCATTTTTCGACCCGAATGCGTTCCTTAGGCTTTCCTTGGGGATCACAGGTCAAGAGAGAAATCTCAGAAACCATTTTCAACGTGTATTGTGCCTCTGAGCTAATGGGTTTATAGAGAGTAGCCAGTTTTTGCATGAAATCGTCTTAGGCAAAACAATTGGTCTCTTGCCATAAACTGCACAACAAATTCGTGGCCTTCTTTGACAACGACAAAGAAAAAATGTTGAAATGATTACTTTGATGGAGAACGTTTAGAAGCTGTCACTTGATTTCATTTACAATCGTTGTCCATTTCGAGAACTTAATTGGCTTACACAATGAGGAGAAGAAAAAGTGAGTACGAAATATTTCAGTTTTTCTACAAAACAAACTACTCGTCAATGAGTATCTGGAAAGGCGATAGAGCGATTGAATTAATAAGATTTGATCCACTATTCAATCCCAATGTAGTGCGTAGTAGCAATCTGGTTTCGCATGATAATTCTCTCCCCGATTCTCGAATCAAAAAGCAGTATTCTAGGTGTTTGATTCGATCCATTGTTAAATGTGGCAGTTAATTGTGAGAATTAATTGAGTAAATAACCTTCAACGACTGCACGAACATTCGTAGCGAAAGTGTCCTGCTGCAAGCCGCATCTCGCAACCGCTTGCTGCATTACTGATACCCAGACCTTAAATACGAATCCTTCTCGAATCTGTTCTGTCCAAACTGAAAGGTGATTATGCTTCTTTACACACTTCACCTTGTCTTTCTCATCAATATCTTCGTTGTTTATTGGTTGCAGCACTTTTGCTTTTTGTACACTGTTCGGAATGCCAGCTGCTCGGAATGGAGCAACAGACTCTGGCGCTGGTCGAGCTCCTAACGCGGCTTTGACGGTTTCGGGTACTGGTCTGTAAAAATATGTTCACAGATTATTTTAAAATGCATGAAAAATTTCATGACACACGTGACATTCCATAGAAGCGTTTGCGGGCTACTGACTCACTGGAATGATAATGCCAACGACCCAGTTTTACTAGGAAGGACTTGAGGGCCTACTAATTCTGGCATGCTCCTTATCAGTTCCTATCAGCTGGAATAAACTTTTGTTATCCGACACCAAATTACTCACTTTCCCCTCTTCCATATTATTTTCGATAGCTACATATATGTATGTTGAGAGTTATGGATTATGGATTTCTGGCCACAAACACATACACATTCATACACACATACTCGCACACACACATACATAGACCTATGCCTGATCTGTCCCACACATAGGCATCCTCTCCAGATGGTTTACGTAATGCCCGATTTCGAAGCACAGTAACTGGTAGGACAAATGACAGATCTTATTCCTCGAATATATTCTATCTAGCCTTCATACTTATAATCACCGCAATTGGTCTTTTACGTGAAATCACCTCCAGAAGTATGCCAATGCCTTTGAGAGTTAGATTCGTATGCAGTAGAGAGCGGTTGTAATCGCAATGGCTGCTTTCATAGTCCACGATTTGGCCCGCATGGGCGGGAGCGAGCAGGCTATTGGGGCGGCGCTTACCGCTTGTTTACAACTTGATCTTGGTCGATACCACCAGACGAGTAGTCCCCCTGCTGGCAAGCGCGCTCGTGAGCTATGAAAGCAGTCAATCTACAAAATTATTACCGAATAACTCTGTTCGCGTAAGATTTTTTACCAACTCCATTCACACTTTTCTTCAGCACAACGTGCACTGTGATACCGTACATGACAGAAGCGATACAGTCGCAAAAAAGCTTCAGCATCTATCAATCGACTCCATAGACGTATTCTACAAGTTGTTAGCTTCGTGGGCTTGATGTTTGAGCACTTTCTCAAACCTTCTGGTGAAATGCCTCTCCAGTATCGGTTGGTTCAATACAGGGCCTAATAGGCCAATGTAAACAAAGATCAAGGGTATAGTTCAGGAATTCAGTCAGATTTGCGGTTCAAAACATGTCATCACACCACGCCATCCTGCTTACATTATATCGTATTTTAGCAATACATGGGCGAACTAAATGGTACGCTCAGAATCACTGCTTGAAGTAGTGGCATTGTAACCCTGTACTCAAAGAAAAAATAAAGCAAGTGGAATGATATTCTGATCCAAAAAAATAGTCACGATGGTAACGTTAGAAGGTCTTACATTTGAGAGAATGTACTAGGGCTCGGCACTTGAACGATGTGAGCGTTCGTATAGGCGGCAACCACCATCTCTATCATTCCTTCGAGACCCATAGCGTAATTGCCACTTTTGAAGTGCCCTGAAAATTACCTCTACGAATTTTCAGAATTCTCAGAATGATTATAAAATAGTTCAAGTGCCAACACATGGCATAAGAAATCTTGCAATTTTCGAAGAAAAACTCATGTTCCCCCACAGAACGGAATTCTATCACTAATGGACTTCGAGCGTTCTCGTAGCAAGATCCCAGTCTGATTCCTTTATGTATTACACCGAACAGAAACTACCGGGATCTGGACTTCGCTAGTGCCCACTTGTTTCCCATAAGCAAAGTTGTGCACTATTAAAGTGGTTCTACAACGCGTGAACTCATTATTTCTGAGAGACATGGATCTTCCAGAGTCTCCTCCATTGTGTGCTAAATCTGTAAATCACTCTCAAATGCACCGTAGAAATGCGAGCACTTAGGTCCCCGCCACGATGACAATGAATTCCGGATCTTCATGCGCATATATTTTATATCTTCTTCGGTGACTACGCGCAAAACCTTCTCATCAATACACATTGAACTCCTCGATTTTGGCGAAACCCTTTTGTGTGAGAAGCAATCCAAATAAATACAAAAAACTCACCAACGTTCTTTTCAAAAGCCGTTTTGAGTGTATCCTTTGAGATGCGCGCGTCCCGCCCAGCTACCGTGAACACCTGCAAAGAATGCTTTGCTTTGCTGATCACAAGAAGACAAATATTTCTGTACTTGATTATTCGCATTTATTCAACTCTTTTATGACGTGAGCTAGTTTTGCACAAATAATGCTCAAAAAGATAGGGTTTTCCAGAATTTTTTCTCGTAATCCCATAAGTGGCGCTCGGTCTTTGAAAAATACGAAAATCACAAAAGATTTCTGGCAAGACCACTGTCCTTGAGCATTTTTCGTCTCGCTTATTATATAAATAATCAACAATCTAGACCGGTACAGCACATGAACCAATCGTTAGTGTGGGGCTCTGAACAACTCTAAGCCGCGAGATTACAAATCATTTCCTCACCCAAACAAGGTTATGAACCCTGCACCTGCTTCACAAAATCTGAATTGAAATGAGGAGTACAGACTCCACCTTATGGCAGCTTTTTTTTTTGAATTACCTGTCGATCCTGTTTGGAGTTAACAATCAGCACCATGGTATCGCAGCTGGATACGTCCTAAACTAACATACCATTGATATCAAACGACAGTGAACCACATCAGCAATTTTATTTGTTTTAGTCATCAATAACGAAATTGAGAAGATTCCGAATTGCTTGCAGTATGGAAAATGCAATAAAATCAAGATATTGTAGACAAAAAAATCGAAAATGTTTTATGGAATCTTATCAAATTACAAGTGAAGATGGTTTCAGTTCTGCAAGACATGGAACTTATGGCAATTTCATATCCACTTATCTCCATGAGCTGGTCATGGAATGGAGCCATAGATATATACATACATATGCCTAGCTGCATACTGTCAGATTTCACAAACTTCTCTGACCTGATAATTCTGAAAACGTCTCTTGAGGTTATTGGCAAACTTTTCGATATCGACAGGTGATCCTGGAACGCTGCCAATCTTATCCATAACCACTACAAATATCTGAAAGACTTCTGGTGAAATCGAGGTCAAAGCAATTAAAGCGAAGACAAAGTATTAGGTGCGTATATTGAGCTCCCATCATTTGAGCTTTGATTGCAGCTTTTCAAGGAGTAACTGGAAGGACTTTGGAATCATTTATGTATTGCCTTTCCCTCTTGTCGTGAGGTAGACCAATATGCTCTGGTCACACGTGTTAATGTAGTATGGTCTAGTGAAAGCCTCTAATTTGGACCTCGTGAAATGATTTCAGCACATATTGGGACCTTTTATTCAATGTGGTAAAAATCATGTTCTTCTGACATCTCTGACAATTGTTTTCGTCTGTATAGTTGCCAGGAAACTTCCAGTAAAGTTATAATACTTATCGTAACTAATCGTAATATCTGCTGCAGGTTAGACCTTGACTACAACATGTTGTATGAAAAATAAAGGACAAAGTCTTTGGCGTCAATCATTTCTGTAGCAGAGTGTCAATAACTACATAACGAGCCCGCTCTCTACCTTTTGAAAAGTGAGGAAGGAAGACTGGATCCTCGGTACTTTATACGAAAACTGACAATTTTTGGCTGGGTACAACTCCCTGAAAGTTCTCGCCTGAATCAGCTTACCCGCTCCCACTACACATGTTTTTGATGTTTTCGACAACAAAGAGAAAACAATAAAGCGCCAGTACTGCTTCTATTTCGAGGTTCCGAGAAGGGAACAGCTAAGAGGGAAAAAGCAACTGCTCTATTTGTTGTACATTTTCCTTGTTTCCTGCAAGTCTATGAAAGCACAAAGTTTCTCCAAAAACAATATTTAATCATTGACAATGAAAAAGATATTCTTACATCGAGATTTTTGTCTTTCTGGAACGCACATGCCGGAGATGTGTTGGGGATTCCAGCCGTGATCGGCCGAAACTGCAAAAAACTCCATTTATCTTACCATTAGTAGTAATCCTAGTTCACTTGTTCTGTTTTTCTGCATTGAAAAGTCAGTCAAAGGTGTAGCTGGCACAGCTGGTAGAGCACAACCTCCCTTCGGTTTTCCCCTTTGTAACATAGCAAAGCTTACTTGGTTGATTTTTTGCATCAAGCGTACACGATCATCATCTCCGAGCACACCAGAGGGATCGCAGACGTAGCTGGCGAACGGTAGGCGACATGTTAGCGGATCTACTCGTGGATCCGGATAGGTTTGAGAGGTGTACTGGGCAGTTGCCACAACGGTGACACATAGCAGCACAAAAAGTCGCATAGCACTGAAACAACTCGATTCGTTGGCAGGCAAGTGTCTGGACTATACGTATGCCTATTCCATGTATGGGCAGCAGTGAATACAAGACTAAACGAATATTATGAGTTGAATATCACGCCCATAGGAGACAAAGAAATTCGGAATTCAAAAAGCAGAGGACTCGAATAGTTCAGCGTCGGCTTTCCTAGAAGCTCGTGCCCATGTATGGTCACGTGAGTCTGGGTCTAATCAGTTAATGGTATCTACCTTCGTAGGAAACGTTCTTCCTTACGTATCATCCGCATTAGATCTTCGTAAAAGTTTCAGAGAAAAATAAAGACTCTCAAGCACAAGATCTCCGCAGCGCATTGTTTGAAATTCCATGTTCAACACTGCATTTTTGAATAAAATTCATAAATATTATACAGTAATAGAAAGCAAATGTAAGGTCAAGAGTGGCACTTTATACTAGTCTTAATCGTAAAGGATAAGGACAAACCCTTTAGGCACCAATCAATCCCGTCTGAGGCACCGACTTTGGAGGGATGGAAGTCCTGATTGGCACAGTTGGACATCTATCCGAGATTCAAACTCGTGATCGCCCGTGTGTAGAAGTGCGTCACTTGCCACCACTCCCCCTCCGCCCTATTCTTATCCAAAGGGTACGAACAAGATGGCAGGTGACAGCAATGATAGAAACTGATAAGGGTTGATAAGTAGTCATAGAAGGAGAGAATCGCTCAGAGCACTTCACGTTAACAGTGGAACCTTGGCAGACTGGTGGATTGGGGTTCTTACAGGCTGATATGAGGAGTTGATAAAAACTAACGAAGCCCTATAAGAGACCACCATGCAGATTGTGTGTGTAATTACCTAAAAGAGGCAAAAAAAGACTGAATAAACGTTCCAGAAAGAATGCGCCATCAGATCGAAAGGGAACAAGATAATTATGCTTGGAGTTTCATGATCAGGCAATTATCCCCCGACTGGTTCATTCATAATATCATCAAAACTGTAACCAATATAGTGGAAGAATGAGAAAATTACTAAAATTTTGAGTGACGAGTTTCCGGTAGAACGGACAAAGGCTTCATTCACTTTCTGCGATTAGACAAAATGGCCATTGCTTGGTTGATACTCGATGACAGAATTACTCATTGATAATTCTATGATGGAGCAGGATTTCGTAATATATTCAAACAGAATGGACTCAAAAGGGGTTATCCGAGCGGAACTTGGGTAGTGGAACGGAACGCGACCTCTCCAGTCGGTCAACGCGATCCGGTCTGATTCAGAATAAGCGAAAGTGAATAGTGAGGAGAATAACAAACGACCTCCGCCAGATAATAATGCCCTAAGAGCTGTTGCGCAAAGCTCTGGAAAGATGAAACAATTTCTCAGTGGAATAAATGGTGCCCGTAAACCCCTGTATCGACTCACTCTCTGTTGAACGGCTGGAACACTTGTCAGTGCTTGAAATCGTTTTTGTTCAACGCTGCTTCCTCAAATTTCTTACAAGGCACTTATCCCGGTGAAAGGGATCTAAGTGAGTCCTAAAGTATTGAGATATCATTTTAAGGAGTTCGAGTTATAGCGATTCTGTAATCCCTCCCAATTTGGTGACCATCACATCATAGAAACATCTAGTGACCGAAAACCTATGCGTGGGATGCTCACACTTCCAGGAATATTTGCATGGATCGACATTCCAATGAGCCTCAATAGATCTAATAATATCAGTAGAAAGTTCAAGAATCTTGCGAATTTTTGAGAAAACCTGCCCTATCCCCATCCCGTCTTTACAGTTAGAATCCTGTGAAGAAGTCATAGGTACTACAGGGATTCCACAAAAAATGCTAAGGTTTGGGGTGGTTAAGATCTCGTATTCAAGCGGCGTATCGTTTCCGTCGCAGTCACCATGTGTGCAGGCGCAGCACAGGGGTGAGATTTTAATCCCCAGAGGATTATTACGTTTAATGCCGTAAAATCATTGCGCGCCTGCGACCGTGGGAGTTTGGGGATGGAGTCTGTTAATCGAAGTAAAGTCTACTGCAAAACTTTGACTGATAGTACAATCAAAATTTGAGCGGGCCTCTTGAAAAGCAGTGGATTCCAATCGACGATCGCAGAAATGTCCTACACAATTGTGAAAGTACTGGAGGCTTTAATTATATGGCCTAGTAGCGTCATACACTCTTAACGTAGGTCGAAAAAGTTCGCTTAAGGTTGAGCTACTCCTTTTGGAGGTGCCACATTTCGGCTTCTATTCACGGGAGCAGTGCTTGATCACCTCCAGCGAGCTCAGCATGGATTGGAAGAGCTGGTGTGAGGAAAGTTATTGGTTTGTTGAATGAATTGGAATCGTAGAAACAAGATGGGAAGAATACTATTGCCCTTCCCCACGTTTTGAAACACGTATAGCAAAGCTTATTTGAAATAGCATGTGCTGGTTTGTTTTAAGTTCGATATTATCGTAATGAAAAAACAGAAGTAAGTGGCAACAGATTTGAAAAATACAAAAGATGAGTGGGTGGGTCTGATTGTCTGCTGTAGTAGGTGAAACAACCATGAAGGGTTTGTTCCACCTACTACAGCACACGATCAGACCTGCTACCGCATTTTTGTATTCTGTCATCCTCCCTTCTGGAGAGGGGAGAAAAGTCTCTTCCTCCCGTGATCCCGCGGTAGCCTTGGTCTCACTGTCGAAAATGACCGGCGCAGAAAGACAAGATGTGCTGCTTCAAAAGTGTCGTGACACTCTCGCCAATGAAGGAATGACTTAGAGCTCGAGTTAATAGAACTCATGACCTTCCAGCAATAGTGCGTGGAAGTGAAACTTGGAACACAATTTCAGGTGAAATAAGAAGATTGGCTGTTACGCCATGGGCATTAGAACCAGCAATGCGTGGATGAACATGACTCTGACTAATGAAATTCGGAGGAGAACCGGCGTTATTGACGTTACTGAAATACCCGGAGAACAGTCGTACTGGGCATATTTCTCGTAGTAATGACAATAGCTCCACATCTTGAGTGACCAGTTGGTGGCTTCGCAAAGGGAAAAAACCCTCAGCTAGGTGGAGTGATCCATTTACGAAGTTATTTGAACAGACAGATCTGCAGACTGCAAGAAATTGAAACGAATATTCTAGGTACACAGGATTACAAAATTACCACATGAATAGCGGAATTCAAAGAATCGAAGGGCCTTCTACATAGCATGTGTATATTCATGCGTGTGCCGTTGGTATCCTGCGAAATGATTGCATCTGACTGACTGGAAAGTGCTTTTAAGACGATTCGAGGTCGTATTCAACAAATACGCTTCTTGCGCACTCTTCTTTAATTGCTCGTTACACAACGCTTTCTAGGCTGTAGAAGAAGTATTCCTAGGATCATGCTACAGCAAAGGTGACGGCGGTCGTTCATCGTCGTCAACACGATTTTGGCCATGAAAAACGATTTGTACTTGAAAGATTGAAAGCTCAAATAGGAAACATGCGATTGCCCCAGGCTTTAACATTCCTCGTTACCTGAACAACAACAACAATAAACTAAAGAGGAGAGGATCTGAAAATCTCACAAAGAATGCCATACTTTCTTTAAGGGTACAATGGCAAGAATGGCAGTAGGAAAAAGACTGCAAAGTCTCACATATCGGCCGACAGGAAAGAAGAGGATCTTATTCTTTTTCTTCATCTCCCCACAGATACTCCTAAGTATTCCTCCTAGCCACATTCCTTACAGTTTCAACTCCTTTGCTTATGTCGCCGATTAATCCTGTGACCTTGAAAAAAGTACGACTTCACAACATCGCAGGCGCCTCCTCTCATGTTCAGCTAGACAGGAGCTGTCTCCATGTCTGTCATGACATCCTCGTTTCTGAGCATGTTCCATTATGTCCAACAGCAGGGCCCCTGAGCACTCTCACATCAATCGATTGAAGTTGCCTTTCATGATTTTTGCTCAAAGACCAGCGCGAGTACCCGTGGACTCACTCCATTTCATGACTGTGATTGACGATTGACTCTTCCTGCTTTTTGGAGCTGCGATACTTGCTCTTCACATTCAGGCAGCAACGTTAGCATCATCTGCCTTTTCTGTGGCTCCTCTTGGACTCCTTTCTGCACTTCACTACTACTCTTTATTAGAAGTATGTCATCAGCAAAGATGGTCTCCAGTGGTCCATACATGAGTTTTTTTCTGTTGACACCCGCTGTTAGTAGGGAGAAAACTCTGAAGGCCGGTATTTAATGTGCCTCAGCCTCAATAATGCTTCCTACGTAATCGGCTTCAAGCAGTGTGAATGACTACTCGGCTCCATCATGCATGTCTTTGACCAGGGAAGATGTTGCAGAATGTTTCGTTCTGTGAGCGCTCCGTAGAAGTTTCGGGAAACGACACTGCCTTCTCCGCATCGGAGAATGCTAGGTGATGGGGTCCACGCTTCTCCCCATGCTTTCTCTTCCCTTATCTAGCTATGATGAAGGCACCCGTTGTAGACCTGTTGCGCATAAACCCAGATCCCAGAATCCAGGCATGAACACTTCAATTGTCTGCCTTGCCATGCTGCGCACCCTTGCCGTTAGGGTTGGCTACATTGGCTTATTGTTGTTCCAGTGCTCACGATGTGTGTTGTCGTTTGCATAGTCAGAATCGGAACGAAGGTAAAGACCTTTCATAATCAGGAGCAGTCCTCAGAGTACTGGTACTTCGAAAACCAATTCCTACCATCTCCCCACAATGAATGAATTATTGCACGAACAAATGAGATGACCTACAGACTTCAACGCATACATAATACTCGCTGTGAGAACTCGACAACTCACGGGAATACCGCGAACTCGCGTCTTTTCCGTCTTTTTTTTCAATAAATTAGGTCGGAGTGAAGTATTCCAGACGCTGAAATACCCTTGAACTCAGCTCGTCAAGCTTTACGAGCAGGTACTCTGAAGTATTGGAAATATGCATGTACACGAGATGCACGCTCTATTGCTTGTAGGATCTGAGTGGTCTGTGAGAATGAAGTATCCAAAATTTGCACTAGAAAGAGCCACGTGGTCAAACTCACTCAGTACACTGCGGGAATTATTGATGAGCTTTCTTCAGCCTTCATCACTCATTTCTAAAGTAAAGGCGGTAGATGACTGTTTGCACAGTCTCTGCATTCAAAAGTCCTCCTCACACAATTCACTGGATATATGACATCAATTTTAGGCAAATTAAATGAGTCGATTTTTTGACATTTTGCAATCTTTGGATAGTCGAAATCTAAAAAGGGAGCGTTGAAGGGGGAACCATTATCGTTCTCTGTACTTCGCAAAATTGCTATGATGCACCCTTTCATAAAGCAGACTTTCTCTCTCGGTATGACCCCAAACTTCTGTCGTTTGTCGCTAGAATGGCAGCTTCAGTTGTCCTCGGACAAAACTGTCCATAATGCATATTGGACCTTCGCGCATAAACACTACCTATCTCATGAATGGTGAAGACATTACAAAATGTAAACAGGTTAAGGAGTTGGGGTTCCGCTATAGTGATAAGCTAGACTTCACCTCTCATAATATGCACGTTTACAGTTCTGCTATCAATCGCACCTACAACATATTCAAGGCGCTCACACCCAAAGATGCAAAGGTCCTTATTTAAGTATCTAAGACCTACGTGCGATTCCCGGTTGAAACTGGAACACTGATATACTGCCCGGCTAAAAAGAAAGACATGCTCTTATCGAGAGGGTTCAAAATAACTTTACCAGGAAAGCGGAAAGTGCTCGTTCGCCGTGGCGGGTTTTTGTATTCTAAAATCCCAAAGGCTGCTATAAGAACGAAGTATCTTGGATTGCCCACCCTTCAGTCAAGGCGCAATTTTTTCGACTTACATAGATATGTTACACAAGCTATTAAACCGTAAATGTGGTATTGGTTTTTCCTCTTTCTATACGCTTATACCGTCGAAAACTAGAAGTGATCAACTCAAAATCTCCTTTTTAAGACCGAAGACGAAAATTAGGCGGAATTTCTTTACAGTGAGAATTTTTGATCTTGCATTTTCGAGGGGGCCAGCCGAGCTTCCTCACTCTACTGCTCTTTGGCTTCATCCGAACGTTCTATAGCAGCGCACATACTTCAAGCATAGTGACCACCTTCATTTATTCTCTTGCTAGTGTTGTCCCAATTTGTTTTTGTTTTGTTGATTGTTACATTTTTGATCGTTGTCTCGAATAACGTACCAAATAAAGAATAAAAAATAAAGAACTTCGCTCCTCGTCACGCCGCAAATCATAAAACTGTGTTTTGTCCCTTTCTTCCATTCGAACTGCCTCCCCTTCCCGCCATTACAGTACCTGCAGACTCAATCCCATTCAAATTCGAAGGAAACTGTACAAAACTAGTCAATAATCTTCACATTGTACTAAGTGAAGTCGGGTTCGCGGGCACACTAGAGCAAATTCTGAACACTTTATCCTCGTGTACCAATTAGCTTTTACAAGCACTAAAGCGTGCACTCCTTGTACATGCAATTACTTTTCAGATGGAATTCAAGCGCATGGTGCAAACTGAAACAAAGCGAGTTCAATGCTTCAAGGTATTCGTTCACAGAGTTTGACGAGCTGAGTTCAATGGTATCTTCGACTCTTCGAATACTCCACTCTGAACCGGCGTTTTGAAAAAAATGAAAAAGACACGAGTTTGCTGTGTTTGTGCGAGTCCTCACGGCGAGTACTGTAGCCAGTAGAAGTAAAAGAGAAAGCTGCACAATTCAGAAAGGCGCTAGAGAAGTAAATTCCATGATTCTATTCAACATCTTAGTGCTTTCTCATTGAGTACTGTTATTTGTGCATACCCTTTGTATCCAAAGAAAAATTGTTTCATGATAATGCGGTTGAACACCCAAAAAGGAGCGTTAACAAAGAGCAAAAAGTAGGAATGATAGCTAGGTTTGATCGCTTGCAGAAGGAAGGATTTTGTTGGGATAAGTGGGGAGATACCATCTTCATCATTGCTGCATTTATGGGCGAACAATAAGAACACATGATTGGATATGCGAAAGTCGAATCGATCTCATGAGGGTTACCATGACTTTATAGACAAGAATTAGGATCAATAGCTGATTAAGATGCAATTAGAATGATCGTGATGGGATATAGCGCCATCGCAGTGGCCGCAGAAACAAGAAAACCGCTAGCCAAGTGAGACGAGCGCAGATTCCCGATTTTCTATTTTGTTTCCCTGTGGCGATCTGAAGGAATTTTTAAGCGCTGCGGATCCCAGGTAAGCGCACTGTGCATAAAGCGAGAGTTTCCCCATATCGGTCACCCGTCTGTCTCTTAACATAGAGATACTGTCAGCCATAATGAGAGCAATCGTTCTTACCGACTGCAGTTCGTCTCCTGTGAATCCCATTCAGATTGGTCCACACGTCTGATGTCAGATCTTAAATCAAACTAGCTATTATTGAGTGGGTGGTAACATTAATTCAGCCTGACTGACGTTGCTGTTGTCAGATACATACTCTGCGTCTCCGTTTTCCAAAACATGGAAGGAGAGCTGCGAAGTTATGGATACTGAGCACCATAGCAGTCCTAAATGGAATTACCTGGAAATGACGCTTTTCCGTTCTCGAACTGCTTTGAACAAGCTTTAAATAGAAGACAGTCATCTATCGATTATCACCCACATGAGAGTGCATACTCATGCACAAGGAACTAATTCGGGTCTTCGATTCTTTTCATAGAGTAGAAGTATGTGAACTTAATTACATACAACAGGAGAGGCCTTAACCTTCAAGGGAATCATCATCGTACGGAAAATAGCGCAGTTTATATCGGCACCTAGGCACAGCTCTATCATCGAAGGAGTGCTTGTCTGGTTGTTTTCCTGCCTGTTTCTTCCGCTAAGCAAATAAAATGACAAATAGCAATGATAGTCTTCTCGAATCCTAGTATCTAGCTGACATGCCAAGTGCAGCGCTGCATTTGGAGGCGACGCTAGTTATGAACTGTTAGATGAAGGAATGAATGTAGTTTTGCCTAGGATTTGGCAGAATCGAGAATGCGCACTTGGCATCCTTAGTGCATAGCGTTTCCTCCGAAATAGAGGCGTCGCATATTCATTTTTGAAAGCTATTTCAGCATAGATTACTACTGTAATTAATGAAGGCGTCTGGATCTGGAAGATTTATGGATTATGTTTTTGATCAGTCGAACAAAATCCACATCACCTATCTGTGCTTCAAGTTCTGAAGTTATGGATCGAGGGGGTAAGAGGAAAGAGTAGGGGATAAAAGAACGCCGATGCACGAAGACCGGCTTTCAAATGGAATACTTTGCAGGGCTAGGATGTTTTAAATTGGTATAGGTTCTCACTTTTTCACATGATTCGCTGGAGACATAGCAAGAGCTTATTTTGCAAAAGCCCATCTTGCTAGACCATGGAAAGACAAATTGCTTGCAGGACCCCTAGATCAACAGATATATAAATTCAAAGGTCGACAATGAGAAAATCTTCAAGGAGCTTGCGTTCATAAGTAGACGTATTCGAAGTTTGAAAAATAATACGAGTGGTAACGAGGGTAGTCAAGGTGAGAACTGGATCTTCACTTGCTTGTAGCTAACGACAACCCGTTTCAGATAATCTTGATGGGAGGAGCCCCTGCATTATGATCAACTGTGTGCTGTAAGGTTGAATTCGTTTTAGAAATACGTAAGAAAATAAGACGAAATCCCTTAAAGAATGTAAAAAGAAGGAGCAAACAGGTAAGGAATCTTAGACCGCTCCAGTTCTGTCACACTCCTGTTTCTTGAAGGACGGCACTATTCTAAAAAAAAATGCTGATTTTATGAAAATAATGCTAGGATACGCAAGTAGGAATGCAGTTTCCGCTGATGATTACTGAATATCTGTATTGAAGCGTAGACCACCGTTCAGGATTCGTCGCTTTGAAAATCTGCAGCACAAATAAAATTATTTCGAAAAGGTACAACGTGGCAAAGTTATGAAAGTTATTGAAAGCTATTAAGAAGAGAAATGGGTATGGAAAAGATCACCCCGCATCGCTGTGCTAAGAGATTTTAATTAGATGTGAAGTTCTTAGATGGTCAACATGCTGTCCCTGGATCGTTATTAGGCGAGAAAAGTTTAAAAACAGAAGGGATTAACGGCAGTGAGAAATTGAAATGTCTAGAAGTGATTCATGCTTTTCAAACGGTCAAAAGCTCAAAGTTCCCTGCACAGGTGAAATGTGAAATTCAGTGCGAAGCGGAATAATCGCTCATTCGTTCCCAGTACAGAAATTCCACTTCCAACTCAACAGATTTGTTGGTTCGCACGAAACCAAAAGCCTTAAACAGTGATATTCAGATTTATCCAGTCTTAAGATTTTTTTTCACTATCCACTTCCTATTCAAGTATCAACTTTTAACTCCTCTAACTCGCTTTATAACAAGTTGGTGTGCAGGCAGCGCAATGACCATAAAACTTTGCATCTAATTGAGAGCGACTAGAGCCAAGGTGCGAAGAGTTCTTTATCGCACAAATGTTGAACACTCAAGGGAGAAGAGGAAAGGTGCATAGGCATACGGGTGTTGTCATAATTTTTTTCAATTTTTCTTAATTTTTTTTTCAATTTTTTAAGAGTAATTTTGTAGAAAAGGATGAAAGTAATTCAATTTTTTGATAAAACAGTCAGCAGGTGATTTGTCAGGCCAGGGTGAGAATTCAAGTGAATGGTTGAATGGTTTGTTCAAAACGGTACTGGCAGTGCACAAGGAAAGAATACGTGAGAAAGCGCTTATGGCAGGATCCCGCCTGATCCGTTCACGAGGCCTCTCGGTTAGTCATGAATATGACATCCTTACATGTCAGTGTCTTTCACTTATACTTTTCTTCGTGCACTGCTAGTACTATTACTGCTCTATCAGTCCCTGTTTACTTAGGTACTTTATCATTTCCATACTACATAGCGAAGGATATTCACAATGGCCTTTCTGGAACTCCATCTTTAGATGGTAGGTAAGATGACATGTTCACATACCGTCACCAATTGCTCTCCAGATTTCTTTTCTGTAAAGCTGATCAATCCTCTGAATTTCAGGTTCCTAGAAACAAGAGCAGCATAATCATTAACCCTGTTGTAGGACCATGAAACGAACTTCGACTTTCTTGTTGACTGACTATTACAGACCTAAAAATGTGGAGATGTGACATTGTCTAAGGTCCCATATTCCGACTTTCATAAACACGCTTCTTCATTTTTTCCTATGTTCGCTATCATAAGAGGTGGAGTTTTCTTTGCAATGAATCGGCAATATTGAGATCCGTTTCAATGGATACCTAGCATGAAAGCTGTGTATAAGAATCTTGATCCTGGGGCACAACTTCCGTGATAGCTTTCCATTAAAACGGATGTCAATATTGCCGTCTCTTTTTCCAACCGACGAAGAGAAACAGGTGTCGCGTACGTGTTGGTGAACCGTGTCTAATGATCTGTTTTATTAGTGAACGATTTCCCCAGTGATAGATCCATCATCCGAATTAGCCGATGTTGGTGTAGCATCACAACCAGTAGCCATTGTCATTCAACCGATACATGTCCGAAATAGCTGTGGACACTCGTTCGCGACTATGACACAGGCGAATGGTTCAATGACAGCATCTTTTGATGACTTTGTTGAGGATTTTCTTCAATTTCGGAGAGATTTCGATGACATACTACATATTTTCGCATGACAACAACTACTGGCTCATAATTGTTCCTATTCCATATCACCAGATTTTGCATGCTATACAGACTGCAACTATAGCCCTGCATTGAATGAACGTGTGGACTCATGCATGCACTAAGAAAGAGCCCAGTTCGATCTCTGCCGAGGCAAAGGTCGTGCCTGGCAAAAGTGTTATCGGCAGCAGCGACAAGCATGGCTTGACAAGTCGTCTAATGGAAAAACCTAATCACAAAAACCATGTCTGAAGTATCAGAAGGAACCAGTCATAGAGCTGTCGAGATGGAGGCTGGAAGGGCAGTTGGCCCGGATCCTCGTACACATTCGTAGGCATGGAACACGCACGGTCTACACGGGAACGATTAGTCAGCTCGAAATTGAAGGAACTCGTCCCGATTCCACATGAGCAATTCGGCTTCATGCCGGGATGGTCTACAGCGGATGCCATCTCCATAGCTAGACAAGTGAAGAGATATCGAGAAATGCGTGAACTGCGCCACCAAGCACTCTTAATCTAGAGAAGACTTTCGACGTTCCCCACGACAAGTGCTCTGGAGAGCGTTCCGAGAGCGAAACGCGCCAGAACACCTGATCTCCGTGGTCAGGGACATGTACGGTACGATGGTTGTACGAATCAATATGTCTCCATACAACAGAAGCAAGAGAATTTATGGTTGGACTACACCGAGGATCAGCTTTTTGCAATGGACTTCATGACCACGCTTCACGCTGGTGACATCCCAGTGGTAGCGAAAGATTTCAAAGACAAGCCGCAAGAATGACGGCAAGTGCTGGCGGAGAAAGCGTTCCGATCAAATGTGAAGATGGTCAACTTCATCAGCTTCGTTTGGTGCAGGAGTCAATCGTAGAAATGTAGGATCGACAAGGAAAGATAAAGACTGTAGGAAAAGATAGGAAAATGAAGTCCAATTCGTTCGTTTCGTTTAGTGCTTGTTCAGACAAACCACATTATTGTTCAAGAAGTCTTTGCTGGGTTGATGAAAAGCGTGCAAGTACAGGTAAAATAAATAAGCAAACAGTTGAACAGTGAGTGAGTAACCAAGTTACTATAATGATCCCGTGAATCGTTCACAATTATCTAATGGCTGACTTAATAATTGGGTGGTTATCTTTTCCGAAGTACGTCGGGCTGCACCCAATCGTTCAAATTATCTTGATAAATCAAGGCAACGGATTGTTGATGAAGATTGAGAGTCGATTTATGAATGCCACAAGAAACCCTTAAAGGCACAGTTCACGATAAAAACGGCTTCTGAGATGCCCCCACAGGATGAATTTGAGGCCCTCGCGTGTACCAAATATGGCACTATTAGGTCGGAAAACGACCTAGTTATGGAGTTATAAAGGCTCAAAGATTGGCCCGTATGTATCCTCCTCGGACAAGTTCCACCGGCATTGTAGAGGCTGCACCGGTCACAAGGGAACGCATGCAGGAAGTTCAAACAGCTTGTCATGAACCATAGCGACAGTGAAAGCCATTTCGGTACAGTTCTGACTTGATGTAGCTAGCTCTTTGTGCAATCACAATAACTGAAATCTTGTCCGAATACTATTTCCGTGTTACTTCCGTCATGGCAATCTCGTCCAACCTCTATTTTACCTACTTTCCCTATTTGGGGAGCCATATTTCCCTCGAAATCAGCAAATTTTCTCGTTTTTTTCACTACCGATGAGCCATCCCAATCTATACTTGAACTTTTCGGATAAAAACTTGTACCTCAAAATTAACGTGAACTGTGCCTTTGAGGGCGAGAGTAATGCAGAGGCTAGAGTAGTCTCTCCTTGTTCCACGCTATAAACAAGCTGAAGAAAGTGCAGCGCAGGGAAGGAGGTAGGTTTGATTATTTCTAGTAAAGACCTTTATTTGAGGTCATAAGGTGTGTTAGCCAGTCTCCCGAGCCACTGGTCTCCGTGAAGTTGTGGTCATCGGAATGGAAGCTTCCTTCGGGGATACGTGCATGATACGTTCATCCTCATTTCCGAAAGAAATCGAAAAGCTTCAAAACTCAGTCTCAAGAGCTTATTCCTAATTCGAAGTGCAGTTTTCATTTCACCGATGAGCAATCGTTTCAGTGCGAACAGCAGATTTCATGCAAAATTACAACGAAATAGTCGAAGCAGCTCTCAGCGGCGGCCGGCCATCCCGCACTGCACGTTGCTGCAGCTGTTTCTCTTGGATAGCGTGCACTATAGCGAGCATCTGGGAACCATCCTCGATCTCTGCTGGCTTTCCAGTTCTCTGGTTTATGAGATAATACCCTTTTTTTAGTGCATTCCGTTGCAGTTAGGAAATGTCCATCATTCACTCATCTGTATCACTTAAATAATTTTGCAACTCAAATCTATTTCTATCGACGTTTAAGCGATCAAATTGGAAGATGTGCAGGGTTGCCCGGTATGGCGACTACTAACTTGTAGTTCAGTTTATGACCGCTATTTCAATAAAAGTAAGCCTTCGTGACATTGTGAGAAGGGGCTATCTCTGACAATTTCGAAAAAAACAGCATCATTATAAAGGCGGTTATCAGGGGCACAGTGATGAGAGCCCAGATCTACCTTCCTCATGTTTTGGGGTGCTGGAAATAGAATGATCAAAAAGCGAAGTGGAATATTCAGGTCAAAGCAGTGCAGTTTTCTCTGATGGAGCTGACGATTAGGGCAAAAATTTGATTTCTCGAAAACGAAAACCTCATTCAACATGAAGACGATACATGTCTCTATTTTTTCCTGTGGTAGACTTCGCTCCCCACAAAATTCAGAGCTTGATGAGGTTTCCTAGAAATATCCTTTTCAATGGTTTATAACATAGGTTCACAGTTGGAACGCTCTCCTTCTCGGCTTACCCACGTGGGTTCCGTACAGCTCCTTAATTCCTGTCATCATTCGAGAGTCTCCCAATGTTTTGTTCCATTGATACGCTCGGTTAAAATCCAACGTTTAAATATTGCAGTATTTGAAGAGTGTCTCATTTTATTCCTATGTAATCGTTCTCAACGAATGTGTGGTGGAAGAAGGGCTAGAAGACCACATACAGCGGCATGCCAAGCTCGCACAATGATGAGCTTCAGAGCGAACATAATGGGTGATTGGAGCACGATCTATAGCGCCACCGATACCATTCTGGCTACTCAGCGCCGCGAGATAGCCAAAGGTGTCTTGCTGAGGTTGCGCGAGACATTACAAAATCGAGTCTTCTAGCCCCCTCCATCAAGAGTCTTCTGTTTACCGTAGGCTTCTTATTGCAAAGAGTCGCTGCAATAATACGAAAATGAAAAACCACTAAAAAGTGAACAATTAAGAGTTGTTTTTCAATTTTAGCAATGACTGACACTAATGCTTGGGATATGATTGCGGATCCACCGTCTGAATTAAGATCATCTTCGTCTCGTGGATCACGAGCCGAATTCATGGAGTCACAAGTGTCTCAGGTAAGGCATTTGGAGAGGAGTTGTTCAGTAGGGGGGCAAGACGACAGAAATTGAAATAGACTGAGTCACCTGGTTCTTACAACATTCATACGACGCACTTTTTTCACCCCTCATATCGGTGTCGTTCATAAGCGCCACAATATGTCACAGCAGAGCTCTTCCGAGTCTCTCACTTTCTTCAAGCCATTTCGTTAAGATTTGGTTCTCTCCGTTTAAAGTCTCTTTGACAAAATCGTGAATAATTTTGTATGTGACTGTGTCCGTGGTTTTTCAGTCTCAAAAAGAAAACAAAACTGAGACGCGTATGATTTCTTTGCCAAAGAAGATTGGCTTGCTTCACATTTGTGGACCTAGTGTCTTGATGGGAGTTACAACCGTTAATGTACCTTCAGCAAATGATCAAAATAGACGAGGCAGAACTGCAAGCTCTTGGTTTGGCTAAAGAAGATATCGCCGAAGAAGCCGAACGACAACGAGCGGATCGGAAGCGACGAAGCAAGTAGGGAAAGTCTTTTTGACATTCTGATTTTGTTTTCCTCATATTTGAATGCCTGTCTATCTTTTGCGAGCTCGACGATTTGTAGATAGGGTACATGACTCTTACACAAAGAGGTCCTTAGTATGAGAAACTGCACGAAGTCAGCTTATCCCACCTCAAATTCCAGGCTTTTCCCACAGAATCTTGGGACACTAGCCATAAGAGCATTCAGTAGCCGTACCGAGAAGATCGCATATTTCTTGCAAAAGTCGTCCTATCTTGTACCAAATTCCCTCAAAAATATGTGGGTTTTTTTCGAACACGGCGAAGGTCTATCAATGACCAAAGCGTGGCTTCAGTTGCGATAGAATCTCGTCGAATCGACGACTATTATATATATATATATATATAGTATTGGACTTTACTTGTCTATAGCGCGGAAACTCCTGTTCTTCCCTCTAAAGGCTTAGCTAGCGCTCATCCACTGCTTTTTTCTTTTCATGTTAGCGCAATCCTAGCGGTAAGCCAATGAATGGAAGTATCATTTTTATGACGTTCATAAATACCGTTCTGGAATGCGCATCCGCATACTACTCCCACCCAGAATTCTCGCGGCTGATTGAATGCGTATCTGGCTGATAAAATGACTTCCTCTACCCGGGTCATTTGAAATACAATGCTTCTTATCCTCCCATTCGAGTTCGGTCCCAAAATCGACGCCGGAGAGATGGCTTCTTTGGCCCATGCAGAATCGATCCGGGATTCGATCCCCAGACCATACATGTGTGATAGTGCGCCACTTGCTACTAGACCACCTCCTCAGTAGATTCCTTACTGTCACAAAATAAGAAATAATGCTTGCATGACTAGATCATGACTTGCATGACCGTAATTGTGAAGATTGGTTATTGCCATTTTTCTGCTTTATTTCTTTGTCTTCACTTTTTCTGCTTTTAGAAGTTTTTAAGCTCACAATCAGTCAATATCATTCAGGTCACCCGCTCTCGAATCCATCCGAAAAGCATCGATACATGTGCTGCAGAAATTCGGCGCGATCTCTAAGAAACGTGAACAGGCAGTGCCACTCTATAAAAACCCTGAAATCGACCTTATTCCGTTAGAAACATGTTGTAAAAGGTACGTTGTGATGTAAAGCGAACAGCCTTTTTCCATAATTCGCGTGGCTGAAGTTTAGGCTAGTACAACTTCTTTTCGAATGCGCTGTGATTCCAGTTGGTAATATCGCCATTAGTTTTTGCGAATGTGTCTGCTTGCTGGGAGAGATTACACTGCGCTGTCTTTTAAAACGATCCCATGTTTCGAATTCGCTGCATACGTAGCCTCATCATATTGAAAACTGAAAAGTCTACTTGTAGCATTCGAAGCTAATCTCTGCCTGCATCTGATTGCAGAAGAGAGGGCTGATGATTGCTTCGGATGAGGAGCTTTGCTTGAAGCCTCGGCGGCGTAGGCCATGTCTGTCAAAAGGCGGTCCTGGGCTCGAATTTTAGTTCAGCTTATGGGGGAGGAAATATGAACATGAAGAAAACATGAGGATGAGACATTCTCATTTGAACTGCTGAGCCGCTGAGAATCAACGACCGCTACAGAGAGAGGGTAGAAAGCAGTCAGTGAATTGGTTTGAGCAGATCAGCGCGCATTTGAGCGATATTTTTCGTTGCGAAATCCAAGACGAGGACTTTGAGGTGTCATGCGGGTAAAAGTTGAACAGCTTAACGAAATCATCTGTTTATTTCGAGAGATTACATGACAAAGACTAAGCCTACACATGGCAGTGATGTTGTGACAGCTGATGCGGGGGCCCTACTCTACAACTCACAGCGAATTGATCACTACCATTCCTCTTGAATTTTGGTATGGTTACTTGTATGATTCAACACATTAGTGATTCTCACTAAGTCGTAAACTTTTTGGCTGATCAAGGATCCTTGGAATTAAGTACTTCATTATCGAAGTCCAAGTCAGTCCATGTTCAAGCGGAGGAACCTTCTCATTCATCAGTCAAAGAGGCAGAAGATACTCAGACTACCTAAAGGTCGTATAAGGAAAACTGTTGAGTTAAACAGAATAATTGCAATTCAAGCTCTTGCTTGCCATGAGATCGTACCACCTGACGTTCCATGCCCAAATCAAAAAACTTAGCGATCCCTAAAAAGTCGAAAGAAAAAGAGGAAAACTACTCGTATTCTCATCTCAGCTTACAAACAGAGGTGTGTGGAAAGTGTGTGAAGGAACTCAAGCATTGGCCCACTCAGGATAGTGAGTTGCAAGAGGAGAACATCACAAAGTTTTATGTGTTTGTTTTAGGAGTGAGATTATTGTGCTTATTAATATTTCGATTTCAAGCGCTTTTTTCAATTTGTACGAGTAAAATTCGGGCATTAAAAAATAATGCAGAAGGACTGTGACGTGATGGCTACCCTGTACTAACCTTATTGAATTCAATTGTTTCGCCTATACAAAGAATTCATGGGTAAGCTTTACTACTGAATAGGGCGACCAGCGGTAGGTGCCGCCGGTGACTCTCAGGGGCAATCAGTTATGAATCACAGAGAAGTCAGTGTTTCTTTACAAAAGTTTGGTTCCTGGCACCTCCTCTATTACTCTGTAGCGACACCATAGGATATAATAGTTTATTAGCAATCTCAGCCAATACGACTATCTCCACAAAGCGTGCTGACGAAGGCGACGGCTAGTCAGACGATCGGCGAATCCGCCGTTGATGGCCAAGAGTCCAGCGGCGGTTGCGACGGCGAGTCCCCGACGGCGCCTGACCACGCGTTTTATACGAAGCTCGCAAGGAAGCCAGCCTGTAATCAGTGCATTTCATCGGAGCATGGGAACGTTTCTGCGCAAGCTAGATGGTAAATATCGCCTATCGATTGGTTGGAAAAGCCCTGAGGCTTACACCTCCCCCCTTTACCCAAATACGTCCGTCCTCGGACGTGGAAAAGTTTAATGACGGGGGAAAGGGATGCAGAGATAGGGATGCAGAGGCCCTGGTACCTGTGGGGGACCTTGTCCAATCGTCAACCCAAAAGCGGAAGGCATAAATCACGAAATTCGCTACCTGCGTCCAGAAATCTGCCAACAATTGTCTAGGTAGAAAAGTGCGAAAGCGTAAACGGAATGCTCTAAAAAAGGAATGCTAAACAATAATAAAAACCAGAAGGAAACTAAGCCGAGTGTAGGAAGAAAAGAATAAAAATTGCTCACCATAAGTGAATGCATGTCAGAAGAAAAAAAACCATAATCAGCCAGGAGAATAAAACGAAAACAGCGTAGATGAGTGTGGATCGTACTTGTCGTGTAGCAAAAACCTTATGGCCTGAAAGAGTATTGTCGGGAGCGTACTGAATCGGATGGTTTAGAAGAACAAACGGCAAGAGGAAAGAGAAGTACCGAATGACGAATGGCTACGCGAAAGTGTCTTGGATCGAACGAGCGTCTACGATGGTGTTCCGGTCGTAAGCCCACTGGAGAACGCGGCCCCAATTCGGAAGTCGACGCAGAGCTTCCACATGCCCTAGAATAAACTGGCCGTGCTTACATCGCGTAATCGCTACGTTGAGTCTGCGGATGTCGTCTAAGAAGTCTCCGGACTCCCTGTCAATTTCGGTACGAGTAGTTAGAATAACGACGACGTCCATCTCCCGACCTTGAACTGAGTCGACTGTAAGAAGCGGGACGCTGAGACGGTGTAAGGTATCCTCGAGTCGTCGTTGTTGTTCCTTATAGAATGGAATAACCGCGATGGAGGAAGCGTCTATGCCTTTTGATAAGAGGGCACATACAATTTCTTCGCAACAACGAGCTTGTAGTGGGACTGCGAAGGGGAGACTCGTGAACACCCCGGATGTCGACGAAAATGAAGGGAATATCCGGATTGGGCAGAGCGAGGCGACGCGTAAATAGCTGACGTTGTCGGGCTGTGGATCCGTTGACCAGAGTTCCTGCATAGACGTCTGAATTGGGCAGGCTGTTACGAGCAGGATGTGTTCGAAAGGAAGCTACTGAGGGTGCGAGAGAAAGGTCTTTCTGCATGAGGAGTGTCATCAGTCCTTTGCCACCGAAACGAACCGCTACGGAAGTACGAGGACAGCGAACGTGGGGCTCCAGCTGGTTGACGTCTCCGATGTAAATGTGAAGTGCGTTGGTAACGAGCCGCCAGGGCCACGAAGGCAGGTTCAGGTATATGAGAGCCTCGTCTCCGATAATGACGTCGGCTTCTGAGAATACCAGGGGAAAGAATCCGCCTGCGCGATCCAACATTGACGACGTTGTCCTGCATGCTATGTCGGGAAACTGCACCCGAAGCATGGTTTCCACGGCCTCCTCCATATCCTCGGAATTGTAGTTCTCCGCGACCCGATACCACTCACGTTTTTCTTCCGGCAGGTGGAGGTAGCTTCGATGTCCATTAACAAACGTTCGACCAGGGTCCGGCCACGAGCGTAGTCTGCGGGAAGAAGGCGCTCCGTTCGTGCAAGCGCGTCAGAAAAATTGACCAGTAGGCCCCGCAGTATCTGATGAAGGTCTGCTGGTGTAATTGATGCTCCTCTCGAGGTGCCGAATCGGCTACGAACCGAAGAACCGTTAGGTGTTTGTATTCGTCGAGTTTCAGAAGTGCCTCGGTGGGTTGTGCAACGGCTACATTGGTTGTCGAAGTCATAGGGACCAACTTGTCCTGTTCTGCAAGACGAGCGGCGACAAGTGCTCCTACTACATTTTTCCAGTGCCGAAGGCAGCCTGAACAGCCAAAACTGGGTGGTCGCCGAGGCTCATTTCACTGCGCATGATTGATCGTAGCGACGACGATGATGAATCGAACCCCAGGTGACGTAGGTCGGAGGAGCTTCGTCTTGGGCAGGCGCATCTTTCAGGCGCGAACGACTGAGATATACTTGGTCGAGAGCGGTGTTTGCTGTCGATGGAACGTCAGTGTCCCTGATATTGCTGAAGAACGTGCCGTCGTCTAGCAAGTTGAAAGTGCCGGTCGGCGCCCAAGCTAGGCGAACGCACAGTGGTACAAGGCCTCATTGGCGTTTAAACGCCTCGTTCCATGACGTCGAATAGTTCTGAGCAGTGATTGCTGATGATGTGTTTCGGAATGTAGCTCAGGTAGCGGAGGTAGCGAGGGTCTGCTGTCCAGGGCGGTCGAATCGTTCGATCGTGTCCATCCTCCTTGAGCCGACATCGCATCAATAGTAACCATTGACCGAAGTGGGGCGTGTCCATACTGAAGGAGTAATGATGTTTGTCGGCCTCGGCCGAGCCTGACTAGCAGAACCAGGGGCAGACTCGTTCTCTGATTCGAATAACGCGGTGCTGCTCGGACGGTTTGCGAGAGGAGGAAGATGCATCTGCGCGCCACCTTGTCTGAGGTGTAGTGGGTACAACTTGAGCCGATGACGTGGAAGGCAATGCGGAGGTGACGAGGAACAGCTGCTGAATTTCCAGAAGAGAACTCAAGTTATCGCTTTCTGTAACGTAGGATTCCTGAAGTGCTCGTGTCGTATGCGTTGCCGAATCGATGTCGGTGTCAGAAAGTTGAGCCTTAGCCCTGATTGTAAGGAGACCGAATGTCCAGAAAAAGCATCAATGGAAGGCTGGTCCGGTCCGGTTGTTGTCTGCTGTAGCGGCTGGGGTGCACAACCTGAAAGTGAAATTCAAGGTAGGATGGAAACCGACACCACAAGACAACTGAGCCATGGCCCTGTTGGAGGACGCAGCCTTAAAGAGAGTAGCGGCATCGAAACCTATAAGGAAGGATGAGGCACCGAGACGTCTACGCAATGGTCCACCTTGAGGACGAATGGGGTCCATATCCGAGAGTTCTGCGCAAAAGGGGGGGGGGGGGTGGCCTTCGCTATGCAGTGTGATCTGATTTCCCAAGAGCGCTAGGGACATGCCTGGGAACCCGACTGACGTGCGCTTCTGTAAGACAACAAGGCTAGCTCGCTCAAGGGTGTTATGAGAGCAAGCTTATTGGCCTTCCGAAGGAATTTGAACGATGCACCGCGATGAGGAGATAGAGCTCTAGTGTCTTAGCGCCTGGGAAAGATAACGAATAAGATGACAGGGCTGATATGGGAAAAGGAGAAAGAGGAGAGGAATCACAACTTTCAAACTATGGGGTAGATCCTGACGAAACGATAGACCACGGTACCGAGAAGGATGAAAAAAAAGGAGCCGATACGTTCGCAAACAGGGAAAAAAATCACCCAAGAACCCAAAAATCACCCAAACCAAAAAAAAACACCTCCTAATCTGAAGTACACCGAAATCTCTATACTGATATAGCGAAGATGAAGCGAAACTACAATGGCAAAAGAAAGAAAATTTTGTGTATTGCACCCAGAGACAAAAAAGGGAAATAGAGAGACAGAAAAAAACTGAAGATTCTAGGATCCCTGATCGAAGAGCGTACATGTGCCTGAACTACGTGTAACCTACTAGAGTACTTGATTGATGTTGCCCCTATTACTTGTTATAATAGCGCTGAACACAATACTTTCAACACCTGATAGGTGCCGCCCCTATTACTTATTTTACTATTATAGGACTGAGCTCAATACTTACCGCGTCTCTACCCGGGGAAAACCACACTCACGGAATGCAACGTAATGCTTGGAGCTACAAGGTGTCCAACACCTCTTGTGCGCGCACGAACCTCTTTTTCAAAATAACCTCAACCCGGGGAATTTTCCAACTTGAACCATAATCATTTAACTTGCAAGCAAACTTCTGTTCTGGTGATCACCTTAGACTGAACCTTATACAACTCAACACTGGCATGGGGCGGTCATCTTAACAAGGCAACTAAACACATCGTTTACAGTAACAAATGCGGCGGGTGGGCCCAACCCGCAGCAAAGGGAGAAAAACTAAAACATGGAGAGAAAATATAAAACACCGCCGATTGGTTCAGCTCGAGGTAAGAGGCTCCTTCCGGCCGGCAATAACTAGAAAGGATGAAAGAACCAATCGTGGAGTACAGATGAGGAAGTTGCCACAGAGGGCCCTAACATAGGGCAAAGAATACTATAATTATTGGAAAAAAGAGGAAGTCGAAGAAAGGAGACTAGAGTAAAAAGTTTGTAGAAACTGTCACCGAAGTATTTCTAGCTCTAATCAATATGATGGGTTAACGTGCTAAAGTAGAGACTACGATCCCGTCAATGCTGCGGAGAGCCCTTACGGGATTGCTGTCTTATTTTCCTACTAGCTTGTCTAAACTCAGCCCTTCAGGGCTTGCTGTGACAGAGCCAAGAAAAGGAAAGAAGAAGAGAAGTTCGAAGAGATGGAAGCAACTACATTATAGAGAAGAGAAAAGAAAAAATGGAAAAGAAAAAAGTTCGGACTCACCGTCCCTCCGTCTGCCGTCGGGTGGAGGGCTCGCTGCTACCAGTTTGGTTCCTGGCACCTCCTCTATTACTCTGTAGCGACACCATAGGATATAATAGTTTATTAGCAATCTCAGCCAATACGACTATCTCCACAAAGCGTGCTGACGACGGCGACGGCTAGTCAGACGATCGGCGAATCCGCCGTTGATGGCCAAGAGTCCAGCGGCGGTTGCGACGGCGAGTCCCCGACGGCGCCTGACCACGCGTTTTATACGAAGCTCGCAAGGAAGCCAGCCTGTAATCAGTGCATTTCATCGGAGCATGGGAACGTTTCTGCGCAAGCTAGATGGTAAATATCGCCTATCGATTGGTTGGAAAAGCCCTGAGGCTTACACAAATGAACAAAGGGACCTAGCCTATCTTTAAATTTCTGCAATAGGCAATGCAATGGAATCACAGGGGAATCAGTGTTTCTGTGATTTTCTGTGTTAGCTTCATATGTGCTGTTCATATGTTCATGTGTCTCCATTGTGATGCTAAACCAACGTCTCTTCAGACCAAAAGAGTTTTTTCAAGAGCCGAAGCCCTTTTCGTTCCGTGATCTTGGAAAGATTTTACTACCATCGACGGAATCGCGGCAAGAGAAATGGTATCTTCCTTTTTTCTTAGTTTCTTGTCTGTACTTTTTTCTTTTCTTTTCTATGCTCGCTCTTTCTGCTTTTCTTGTCTGAGATCTAAAAGATGTTCCTCCCAGAAAAAAATATTCTAATGGACTCCAAGTCAGCTTTTCAAGATGGAGGTAAGATGGTACCAAAAATTGTGCAAAATCGTACCTCAGGAGGAGTTTAATTTTAAGCATACTCTGAAATCTGGAGGGTTACATCGTTTCAGTATGGGGAAATAGCAGTGGAGGCAATCATAAAATCCAAATAAAACTTTTTCATATTCTTAAGTACCACCCTGCAGGACCTGAGGAATTGAATTCGATGGTATATTCAACTGTTGAAAAACTTACTTCAGTCGATTCTATCTCAACTCTTAAATTGCCTACTCGCGCTCCGTGCGCAAACTCAGCATTACTTGCATAGTGCACTATAGGGCATGAACGACAATTTTGTCATCGATAAGGATTAAACCCTTGGAAAAGTTTTACCTTCAAGAGAAATGGTTCTCGAGTCAGTAAAAATAAAGCACGAGGCACTTCAGCCGCTTATTCAAGTAGGCTACATTAAAGGTTGAAGGGCATTAAAGGCACCGTTCACGATGAATTTGAGGTACCAGTTTTTATTTGAAAGGCAGAAGTATAGATCGGGAGTAGTTCATCGGTGAAGAAGTGAAGAAAGCGAGTGAATTTGCCGATTTCGAGAAAAATATGGCTTCTCAAAACTAGGGAAAAAAGAGTTTGGACGAGATTGCCATAACGGAAATAACATGGAAGGGGTATTCGGACAAGATTTCAGTTATTGCAATTGCACAAAGAGCTAACTACATCAAGTCAGAACTGCACAGGACTGGCTTTCACTGTCGCTATGGGTCATGGCAAGTTGTTTGAACTTTCTGGGCTCCTTTGTGATCGATGCAGCTTCTATAATGCCGGTGAAACTCGCAGAAGGATACACACGGGTCAATCTTTGAGCCTCTATAACTTCCTAACTAGGCCGTTTTCCGACCTAATAGTGCCAGATATGGTAAACGCTGCGGCCGGCTCCAAATTCCTCCCTGTGGGAGGAATCTCAAAAACCATTTTTTATCGTGAACTGTGCCTTTAATTTAAAGAAAAAAATGTAAAATGATATTTTATAAGATTTTATTAAAACCTGATGCCAAGATGGTAAACAAATTTTTATCAACTTACGTTTCGGCGTTATCGCCTTCCTCAGAGTTGGAAACCTAAAGATAACTGCTATCCATTCCTCATTCAACACTTTAGCTTCAAAAACCGGTTCTCTAGGTTTTAATACAATCTTATAAAATTATTGCAAAACTATGCCAAGATATATTGAGAGTCGATCATGGATGCTTGTAAAACGATATATACCGTTAGCATAAATCCGTGGCTCCCTCGTACACCTATGCGACGCACCAGGTCGGAGAACAACCTAGATAGGGCCTTATGAAGGCTCAAAGATGTCACATGTGTATCCGTGAACAAAGTTCAACAGCATTGTAGAGGCTGCATTATTGACAAGGGAATCCATGTAGGAAGTTTCGACAACTCGTTATGACCCATAACAACAGTGAAAGACAATTCTGGACGGTTTTGGCTTGATGTAGTCAGCTCCTTGCCCAGTTCCAACAACTAGAATGTCGTTTAAATACCTTTTACATGTCATTTCCGATGGTAACCTCGTACAACCGTTATTTTCACTGCTTCTGAGAAGCTTATTTTTTGCAAGATCGGCGAATCTTTCGCTCCCTTACCAACCGATGACTATTACCAGCCAATACTTCTGCTTTTCGACTTCGAAAAGGAACCTCAGAATCACCGTGGATTGTGCCTTCAATGAACTTCATTAAGCTAGCTCTGAATAATTGTACTGATTCTTTCTCTCTCATATATCCATTTTCATAAAATCGTGTCACGCCTCTTAAGTGAGGTATACGCTCAAACGCAAGTACACATGCCACTGATGGTGAGAGCATTGCTTATCAGCACCTAGTCCCTGCGATTTTCTCTGAGAAAGGAGTCGAATGGAAATCGTACAACGAAGGTGTCTCGTCACTCTTGCGTAGTAGTCTCCACTCAGACATAATTCAGGATAAAACTCTTGAAGTGAGTGCACTCCTAGAACGAATGTGCATTCAGATCGGTTCAATTTCAGTGCTTACCTATTTCGAGGCGCTTCATTCAGCGACGAAGAGCAGCAGCAGCGGGAAGCAGCTAGTGAGGTACACAGTAAATATTGAACCTGCAAGTGTTTATCGGTTCATAACATTGCTTCTTACCTTACACGACATCCGGGCTGGCCTTTGAAAATAAAAGTAGGGGTATAGACGATCACAACCTGATTTCCAAAGTGAACAGAACTTCGAGTGAATCCATTCCGTTTTTTTTCATTTGTTGAGAAAATAACTGAGTGAAATTTAGACTTGTAGGTAGCCCGTCTTCCGGAATATGATCCTTTCTGCCCTGTTCATGGCAGTCGTCGAAGGTTTGCTCGTCGTCAACACCTAGTCACTATGCAACATCTGATGACCAGTGTGGATCATGACGACATGCCAGAAAGCGCCGCATACCTGTACAAGTTAGTTGTTGGCAATGATTAGCAGTTGAATATGATAGGATTTCAATGGCAAATCACTTACACCCTTTAAGTTCAGCCAAGATTTCCTCGCAAAGATTATTCGGAAGAAGAAGCGTGCCATGCTGAGTGGTAACGAGAAGATTAAAGTTGCCAAAGTAATGCAGAAGATTAAGGTCTGTTAGGTCGCAACTGTCATCATTTCTCATTTGCTCGGTCAATTTACATACTTTCGATGGACAGCTCTGAAAAAGGAGGGCTCATCTATGAACTTGGAGCTTTACAAAAAATCAGTCACGAACAAGCTTTTGAACGACTTCAAATGATTTCGAAAGCTCCTCTTCACATGCACTAGGTCGTGAATCTTCTTTATTCAAGGCCAATCTGCTCATCATATCGCTGGCGTTTCTATTCCTTTTCTCAGCTTTCAACGGCCTCTCGAACCTTCAAACATCAGTGAACAACGAGCTTGGGGCAGACAGTCTGGCGTAAGTAGTTTACCCGATTGTAAAAATCTTAAGTGATCTCCACATATTGAGAAGGCTAAGCCGAAAACGGTCTATTTGTTCATTTGCCATACGATTTATGTACTTATTGTAATTTACTTTATTTTTGACAAGCACTAGCTTAGTGTATTTCACTGTAGAGGAAGGAAGAACGAGTAGAAACTAAGTCGAATGGACTAGAAGTGAAGAGATAAGCAATATGAAGTTACCCTTCAGATCGGTTCACAGACCACATGAGTTATCAAGTCCCCCTGAGGTTCTGAATACAGTGTTACTAAGGCAAGCTACATAGTGCAACGATTTCTTACCATCTTCTTTTTGAATAATTGTTTGGGTGTGCTCAAGTGCGGTACGAAAGAATCTGGGTGTGCTTTCAATGAGGTCCTCATGAAAATGATCCGTTAAGGGAGCACGTCCTTGCTATTATTTGGCAAGAAAGTTCGTCGACAAAAAAAGTCATTCCGAATTCATTTCTAAATTTCCAGCTCAATTAGATATTGAGAGTATATTCACAAGGGAGATGAACAACCTATTCTTGTCCTCTGAACATGTCACTGACGCCTTTTGTCTAGAAGTCTTGAGAAGGTGTAATATACGATTTTCAAAAAAGGCAACGTTCAGGGAGTGCAACTGGTGAAAAACCTGGAAGCAATTGTGGCCCATGTGATTTTGATGGGTGTCTAGAGTGAAATTCGGCGTGCGTTGCCGTCGTAGGTGGCCTGAGTCATAGTTTTGGACGTCTTTCCTGACCGCGTTGACCAAATGCTGGGGAACATAGGGGTTATCGACAGCTGTGGCTCTCTAGCCTGCGGTCAGCAACTCATAGTTTATAGTTCCCTTCAAGCCTCACACAACTGCGAGGCGCCTCCAGAGTTACGTCGAAGGGCAGTATCTCTCGCAGTGAGGAGGTTAAACAATTGTTGACCGATGGTCGGTGATCAGTTCTTCCAGCGAATAGGTTGCTGATAATTTCAGCAGCTGCACTCGTTTGTTTCCTTGCTGTGCATCGTAGAAAATGATGGTGTGATCTGGTACGTCCTTTCAGAGATGGTGATGTTGCGAAAGCCCACGTGCAGACTCTTGTGTAGTCATGTGATGATTATCCGAGAAATGTCCTAAATGTTCATCTCTCTTGCTATCGCCTTCACACTGTTTATGTAAAAAATTTTAACGCTACACTTCTATATCGAGGTACTCCCTTGCCAACCTAATATTAACGTTGACTACCCAAGGTTGGAGACATCCTGGTCATATCTTCAGTTGAGTGAAATGGCTAAGTGTCAGCTGAAAACTGAGAAGCTGAGTTGAGTTCGTCGTCCAAGTCGATGGTCCATATTCCCCTCGTCCTCTCCCAAGGTAGGGACGCTCATAAGTGATACGGCAGGTCAAGCTCGGACCAGCGCACGTGGTCCGCAGACTACCTCGAACGTGGGCGAGACGCAGGTTGTGTGTTATTTGACAATGACATATTTATTATTATTCTGTTTTCGTAGCGGTAATATCTACACTTACTATTTTAATTATTGACGTTTACCCGTTAAACAACGGAGTCTCTGAAGGCAACTGATTCACTCCCAGATATCAGAAAGCTCCATGGAAACCTCAAATGGATAGCATTCATATGATCAGAACACTAGTTTTAGTACCCAGTAATGTTCGCATGATCGCGCTAACTACTACTTCGGTTAAGTAACTCGAGAATCCCGTCACTTCGCTGCCAGAAGTGTAACGCTAGCCCTTTTGAAAGTTGCTAACATACAGGAACGGTAGCTCTTAGCGAACCCTTTCGAGACTCGAACAAAGATCAAATAATTATAGGAAGCAGGGAGAAAGATGAGAGGATAAATAATTCCCAGAATTAGAGAAAGATGAAAAAAGTTCACATCTATACAAAATCAACAGGTTCATAGCTTTACCTGATCGTGCCTTACATCCTTTCCAACCCGCCAAATAAATAGCGCTACACTAAACGGTCAGCAAGAACATATGCATAATTTCAGTGTCCTCTATTTGTCATTGGCCATTTCGTCATTGTTTGTTCCAACATATATGATCAATCGACTTGGCTGCAAGCTCACGTTGATTGTCGCCACGAGTAGCCATGTGTTTTATATGGCTGTAAATATTCGTCCAAGGTAAGTAGACTGTTTTAGGATTCGCCTTACTTTTTCCTAATAGGCAAGGAATGAATTGATAGATTGAGAAGGTAAAGGCACATTCATGTTAGTGATGATGCCCATTTTTCGGTTAAGAAAGGGGTGTTGTCAGAGAGTTCCTATTGGTTATGATTATGACAACGAAAAATCACTGAAAAAGCAAATTTGCCTTCAATTCGCATGTTTTTTTTTTCACCTTTTCCAATGCTTCTGTGCTGATGCTTGCGTGCTGCTAAGGTGTTGTTTATCTTTTTTACCTATAAACATCGCCGCACTGAATAACATGTGTGATAAGTCGTTGAAGTTGTTTCTCGCTGTTCCTCATAAATTCCACCCAATAGTGTGGGTGATACCTGCGAAATCCACACAGCTCTTAAAATATTCTTCCGCTGGACAGCGCTTGCCACTCTCCGGGTATAGTATGTGGATACGGATTCACTAATCAGGCTATTTAATGCGGTTATTCATACAACTTCGAATAAATGACCAATCATCCATCACAGTAACCACATACATGAAGCATCAGTATCTGGATAGATGTGTTTTCTAGAAGCCTCCCCTTCAGACAGAGTTGTAAGTGGAAGTGTCGTTCATAAGATAACAACTAGGGTCACGAACACGGGGATGGGCTGATGAAAACCATTCAACGAAATAATTACAAAACACTGATGTTATGTTCTAGCGATTCATATTGGTCCTTTTTGGAATCCTCGTTCATTCTTTGCACCCCTCTCTACGACTTAGTGTTATAAAGTTATCCCAACATTGCTTGCATACGAATAATGTTTCGTTGGCATTTATCTTTTTTTCAGCTACTCATCACTTATTCCAGCCTCTATCCTGGCCGGCATTGCAGGTACGAATTCGAATCAAATATTACTTTTCTATTGAAGTGTTCATTTACAGGTTCCTGCTTATGGGGAGCTAAGTGTGCCTATATTACTGAAATGGGCATACGTTATGCTCGTGTGAATATTGAAAGTCAGAACACGGTCATTGTTCGGTAAGTGAAATTCAGCCGAATTCCTTCTTCAACTGTCTGTCGCCTCGGCTACAATGGTGGCCTGCCTAGGAAAGGTGGGCGAGCTGAACTGACTTTGGATTTATCTCTTGAGATGTTTTGAGCCTTTCCGAGATTCACAAATTTATACAGCTTACGTTTCGGCCTCTTCGCCTTCTTCAGAGCCTGAAAGCCGAAAAACAATTTGAGATTGGTCCTCACGTAGGCCTAGACAATACTTAAAACAGTCCTCTAGACTAGTAGACCCCCCTGGACTCCATCAATATAAGAGTGTCACATGGCTTACCTTGAACTCAGAGGCCAACCACTAGGACGACCACACAAGAACGGAACTTCTGCGTACAATAAGCAACCCCTCTCCTCCCTGACCTCACCGTAACTTAAAATTTGCAGAGGTCGAGGAAGGGCGCGAGGTCACGGGTAATGGCCACACACTCTTCCTTTCTATTAACTTGTGGATTCCTAGCTGCAATCCAAAACCCCTCGAGTGTTTTCCGCGCAGGGGTGTCCGCTTCTGTAGCCAAGACGGCTACTGAAATTTCGAACTCGCTACCATCATGGCACTCAATTCGATGCATTCCCAAAGGTGTTTGTATGCGAGATCCTCTTAGACCCTCCAGATGTTCCCTGATTCGCGTACGAAGGGGGCGCCCTGTTTCACCTATATACTCAGCATCGCAGGCCTGGCATTGAATTCGGTAAATGACCCCAACTTTCATGCAGTCACCCCTTCGATTGCAAGGACACACAATGCAGTCTGGGGTGTCGAACAAGCTGTCGTAAAGACGATTTCGGATCAACTTGCGGCTTAGGTTTCCTGGGGGTATTTCCACCACCCTGACTTCTTCTTGTAGATCACACCTGGTCACACAGGCTCGAATTGCTCTGCTCATCTCTTCGGAAATGAATGGAAAACAAAGGACTGCCTTATTGACAGATGCTTGTGGGCGAAGTCTGCGATGTGTGAAATCTCCCCCACGTTGTGAATCCTGGTGGAAGCCAGGATATCCATCAGACCGCGCGACTTTTTGAGCCAAGTCCAACGATTCTGTCATAAGATCAGCATCAGAAGAAACCCTGCTGGCAACTCTGAACATATTTATGATGACAGACTGTTTTGTTCTTATGGGGTGGGCCGAGTGGCAGTGAATAAGGATATTCTTACAGCTAGGCTTGCGGTACCACATGGTCCGTACTGTCCCCGTCGATAGTTGGACTTGCATATTGAGGAATGGTAGCCAGTTCTCTGTTGGTCTTTCTCGTGTAAATTTGATCTGATCTGCCTGTTTATTGAGAATGTCAAAACATATGTTCATCTCTTCTTGAGTGGAACATATGATCAGGCAATCATCAATATAGCGAATGTAGAGAACTGGCCTGCGGTCTAGGATAGGTTCCTCAACTTTTGATATGACATCTGTTTATAGTAAACGCCCGACCACGTGAAAAACGAGCAGTTCAAGCACTCTTTCAAGACAGTGATTATCTGGGAGACCGAGGAACCGTACAATCTAAGAGCGCATTCGTGATCATTTAGCAATTCGTATGTGGCCTCGAGAGCGGCCTCATTCGACACATTCGTGTAGAGAGACGTAACATCGAATGATTCCACTACCACGTCTCCTCGAAGATCTGCATTTAACAGTTTTTCGAGTAGCGTATTCGTGTTGGTAAGGTGGGCGGGTACGTACTGGAGGATTTGTTGCAGAATTACATTGAGGAACCAAGAAATTTTATCTGTGGGTCCCCCGACATTGCTGATAATGGGTCTGGCTTTCAACACTGTTTTTGGATTGTGGACTTTCCACTCGCTAGTTCTTCCCTTCAGCCACGGGACTTGGTGGGCCTAGCAGCTATGGTTGCTGCGTCGGGCTTCCCCGAGGTACTTTTGTAGTTTACCCAATTGGCCCTGCTCATCTAGGTCTTCATGACAAAGCCAAGTCAAGAAATCTCTGACGTGGCGAAATATTGAGCCATTCCAGACCTACAACTGGTAGTGCTGTGCATAGGGAATAAAGAGAAAATATTAGCTTGATGCATTATTGCGGTTTTTTTAGCAAATTTTATACAAAACAAAGTTGGAAATATTTAACAAATGCATGTTCAAATAATTACTCCGGAACGTATTCGCCATCTACTTCAAGCACTGCTTCCCATTTGCTGCGCAGCCAGATTCCACAGGCGAAGAAGTTTCGGTCCTTGGAGGCGATCCTCATCTTGAAATCGGCCACCAAGTCATCCATTTCGTCGTAAAGCCTGTTTGCCAGCCAGTCTTTCAACGAACGGGTGACATGATAACTCATAGGGTTTCTGTGGATCAATATGGAGAGTTAAGAATAAATCCCAGTCCTCAGTTGGCTTTAGCTGACAATTCCATCGCCAAAAGTTCGTTGAGATCAAGTGATGAGTGGCCACCTTCCATCATTTTTCGAAGTAATAGAGTATAATGTGGCTAGTGAGAAGGCGACTTTCTAGACATATTTCTATTAAGGAAAGCGAGTAGATTGTTCCGATAGAAATTTCGACTTCGATATTGGAATTGTATGTAGAGAAAAGAAGCCGCGAAAAAATCCGCAATAATTATGCATCAACCTATTACGAATGTGTTCTTCGCTACGAAGACGCGATCCACAAAATATAGTTTACTGAACTACGATTACGACAGATTTGCCTTTCCAAAAACCACATCCGAAACAGTAGTAGGGGATTAACTAGAAAGGAGAGTATGACTGAAATACCGTCACCTACTTACCCTAGAGCCTGCACCGTGGCGGAGTTTCCATGCTTTATTACAACCGAAGAGTTCCCGAGGTTTCAACTTCTTTGAGCCTCTTGAACTTCCGCGTCCGATTCGTTGTCGACTGCTTGCTTCTTTCTCCACGATTGACCCTGTTTGCAGACGTCCGATGCAGGATTATAAGGCAGGAGCAGATGAGAAAATACTTCGCATAATTTCATGTTGTGTTGCGCTCGCGATCGGTAATGGTCTGTATTGCACGGATATAGACACCTACATATTTCATGAGAAGAATTCTTATATAACATTGAAAACAAATCAATCTGCGCTGTGCAAAAATTGTAGAAGTTCAGCGAGTGCGTGCGAAGATTGCTTTAGCTCGTCATTAACTTTCAACTTATCACACTGCCGCATATAAATTGCCGAAAAGCAGTGCCCCTATTTTTTGGCTTCAAAGGAAGCGGTGGTCTGTGGTCCAGCCGTGAAACGTTCATTTACAAAGATCTCGCGAGTTGCCAAGCATCAATACCCATCACCACGACGCGAGAAGGCCCAGCATCCTTTCTGACTCTACCGTTAGTTCATCGACTTCACTCACTGCTTTGAAAATATCAGTTCTTTTCGTGCCGAACACTAGTCTTCCTGCCTTATTCCTTTCTCATCGTTAAACCTAATACTGTCCGTAAAAGATATAAAAACTGAAGTAAATAAAAAAGTAAAAGGCAACCTCAACGTCCTCCTTAAATACATTAAGTTGATAACAGTATTACGGACCAACTTCAATTACTGGCTCTCTTGAATTACATAGCACCGTCGAACATCCTGCAATTCAGATTCTTTGGCTACTTCTTCATGATAGTGCACAGCGGGCAGGTATTCGGTAACTTATTGTCATCTTTGATCATGACAGCGGCGATGAAAACACCACAACCTCTCGATCAAGTTTATAAGACGTAAGTATCTAGGGGGTTGCTCATAACTTTTCTGTGGTTCCGACTTGATGGTATCTGATGATTTATCCAATCACGATTCCTCTGGTTTCATTCATTTTGTGCATATATGTGCTCTCGAAATAAAAATATGAGCTGAAGACATTTCTTCAGGTGTGGTCACGCATTTCCAACGAATCTCTCCGAACTTACAGAAATAGCTGCACAGAACCTCGAGCGGCCAAATAGCAGAATATATCTATCAGGTAAAAATCGCCATTTATGTGAGCTTGTGCCGTATCATCCAACAAATAATTTGATGAGTTCGTGGATCCTTTCCATAATAATTATGACTTCCCATTCGCAGTTTTCAAACCTTCTTTTTTGCGATGGGCTTGTGAGTCACGTGGTAGACAGCCTTGTAATGATATAGCCCACATAATCGTGTCGAAGGCTTCGTCTGACTGGCGTCGCTGTTGTTCCAAGGTTCTACACGGAATTGGAGATGTTTTTTTCGATGTGTGGATGAGGAGCTATGAACATCAGACACAATATCAATCAAGATCATTTCGCTTATTTGGAAAGTTTATAGAAAGATTCCATCATCGACGGCATCGAGGTGAACGATTTGCTCAGCTCCGCAGTAGAGCAGAAGGGAACGTGCCGTGTGGGGAGCATTCAAGGACATAGGTAGCAGTGAAGAAGTCTAAAAACATCCGGCTCCAAGCTCACCTTTTCGGCAATGCACTCCCTACTGCCTCAGCTAGAGACATGAGTTATACGAGAGCAGGATGAGCATGCAGTCATCTTCATTCATTGGGTTATGGAAACGACGATGCTCGGGTTCTCCGAATACATGCGATGGCAGAGGAGAGAACCCGACGTTCTGAGCTCCGTCCACCGACGAAGATAGAGGGTTGGTAAATAAAAGGAGTCGAAGCTTAGGTAACTCGGAAACGTCATGTGATATTGTAATGACCCATGAACCAGGGCGTTTAAGATCTCTCGAGGTGTCAAAAAACATAGCTAGACTACTGGGACGAATGAGGAAGCTACAGGCCCTCGTTCCAATCAGTTGACGAACAAAGGAACTACAGCATATACAACTGATATAGGTTCTAACCATGAGGTGAAATGAGACCAGTTACAATAGAACTGTTTGCAACATTACGCCCTTTGAATCCAGATCTTTGTCGATTTTCACGCCGGTACTGGCAAAACCGCAGCCGTCTTAACCTTGCCAGTGACTCTCCCAAAAAACTTCATTTTGCTGTCCCTCAAGCAATTTTTGCATAGCATAGCATAGCCTATAGCAAGGATTTTACGTTTGATACTCATAGCCGGAACGTTTTTTTTTCATTTGCTGAGGAATGGTTTTTCCGCAAAAATTTTTTAGCTAGAGAGAACGGTGAATGGTTGCGTATCTTCTTTCAAGAGTGTTAACAACTTTCTGCATTTTTTGAGCCTGCACTGTCTGTTGAGATCAGAAATTAAGCGGCATGTCTGCATAAGATAGAAACGACAATGGAGTTTATGCTTAACAATCTCCCCACCGGCAACAACGATAAGTCTCGGTCCTATCTCCGGAAACACTGGCCTTGTCTCGATTGAATCTCCTTCTCTATATCGTTCAAAGGCCTTCTTAACGGATATTATAGAAGACATAAGAAATTTCATAATACTCTTCCGCCTCTCGCACGCGCCTCCGCCATTTATTACATATTGGGAGCTTCACTTCAATATTCATATATTTTGCTAGAAAACATGCTTGTGGAGCTAATTAAAAGCGGGCGAAGTGAATTTGATAAATTGCTTCTACTTTATATAATAAGTTTCTGGATTTTGGCGCCTATAATTTTGGGACACACTTAACAGACTTCTATCATTGATAAGAGCGATATTCGGCTTTCGAAGCACTTCTCGCACAAAAAAAACTATCCACATAGACACTCAAAGAAGTATAAATAAATGAGGATGAGGTCCATTGAGTAAGACGAAGTGGGTGAGGCGAAGTTTCGTAACCTACTCCGCTCAATATTTGCAATGTAATTCGTAAAACGTGTGGCCGTTGACTGTCTGTGTTGACTGCAGGAAGATTGGTTCTGATTGGGTAGGTCTTGCGGGAGACTCTCTAAAAGTTAATATAAGCCTCTTCCAGTGCAGCTTTCGGAAAATGATTTTTAGTTCAGCCACGGTCAGCTTCGCTTCCGGGTGTGGTCAAAGATCCAACTTCTGTCGAAAATTACAACTCGTTCTAGAAACGAATCGTCCTCGTTGCGTGAAATAAGCGAAAAAGGGTTTTCAGAACAGCGATTTTACTTCTGCTCGGTCAACTTGTAAGCGGTTGTCAAGCTTCTTGAGCTTCCAATTTTCCAAAGGTGATCCGATGCTGCTGATTCACTTCCAGTTCTACCGCGGGAATACGCTGAGTTGTACTGGGATTCTAGTTCTCCAGTTTTTTGAATTCTCGTTGTCAACATCTGAAGAGCGTCTGTAACATGCCTCAACCTCAAGCAAATTCTCCACGGCGAAAATTCTGAATCCAGAATCTATTGCGCTTTGATTGTTATCGCTTCTACCTCCACATTGCGGGTCAAAATTATGATTACACAGACATCGTATCGCCAAAAACCAGTATTGAGCCAACGAAACAAAGTAACTTCAAAAAACAGTTCATAACTAATTTCTCACTACAATAGTACGTCAGAACTCAAATCTGAAATCTTCTGCGTCCACACAAGCTTGGAGACGACGAGGGAACGCATCGAGCGTGGCACGCAGGTAGGAAGCGTCAAGTTGATCCCAGGCTTTTTGCGATCCCTTCTTGAGACTGTCCAAGTTATTGTGTTGTTTTGCGCATGCTTTCGCTTCCGGCGTTGACCACATGGAGAAATCCATTGGATTCAGGTCCGGGCTGCTCGGTGACCACTCATCGAAAGCAATGAAGTCGGGAAACGCTCCTCTACAAATTTCTTGAACAATTCTTGATTTGTGGCCAGGAGCTCCATCTTCCTGAAATGTCCATTTCGAATGATCAAAGTGTTCTCTCGCCCACGGCAAAACCTGGTCCTTCAAGATTCCCTAGTAGGCTTCCCCGTTAACTTTTACTCCTTGAGGTACGAAGATCAGTGGTGTTTTTGCTGAGGTGCTTATTCCCACGAAGACCATCGAAGAAAGTGGATCTGCTTTGCGTCGTACCTCTTCCTTTGATTTGGACTTTGCATAAATCCTGTCGTTCTGTTTATTGAGCACTTGTTCCACCGTGAATACCTTCTCATCAGTGAATAGAATTTCTCTGTGACGATCTCCTTGAAACCGATGAAGCATCTGTTGTGAGCGGTCTTTTCTCTTCAATTTAGCCTGCTCACTCAGGAAATGACCTTTAAATCTTTTGAATGCTCTATCGTGCAAATGATCTTTCAGGATCTTGCGCTACGAACCTCGTAGGATATCTAATTCTTTAGACATTTTGCGCACAGATTGAGCTCCACTGCAACGCAGTCTCTCGCCCACTTTCTTAATATTCCTTCTAGAAGTCGCCGAATTCTTCCTACCTCTACCCTTTCTATCCGGCTATGTACCCAACTCTTTGAAGCGTCTTATCGTCGAATATACCAGCTTTCTTGTGACATTAAGTCATTTAGAAATGCAGCGTGCCAAAAGCCCTTGTAGATCCCTTGTAGATGCAAAGTGATGATTGTTTCACGATGTTGCGACGCTTTTATTCTTTAACAAATCAACCGAATTTTTATGTTATTGGGAAGGGAATAATGTAGCCAATCTAGCTAATTGCAAAAAACCGACCAAAATCTTGAAAACTTAGAAAGAAATCTATTTGCGCGCGCTGTAGTCATAATTTTGGCCCACTCTGTACGTCGTTATACTCTTACTTTTTTGGCAGCATTGGCTTCGAGCTTGATTTTGTGGAAGATTACCCTAAACTGCTTTGACATCTTACGTTCAGCCTAGAAAAGATTTCGGAATTGCCAGCTATATCAGAGTTTGATATTGTCGGTGGGAAGCACGTATAATGGGCTCACCAATGGTATGCAATAGTGAATGAATAGTATAATAGAGATAATTCGTGTCGAAAATTCTAAGTCAATACGATTGTTCAGAAATCGCATCACTTTGTGGACAACCCGATATCAAAGATTTCGTCTATAATTTCGGTTCGTGTATACAACGACAAGTTGATGTTTCTTGATATAATTAATCGAGAACTACGATACGAATTATTTCCAAAATTTCTCCCCAGCATGGATCTATTGCCCGATGTATGTCATATTGGGTGCTGTCAACTCAAAAGTAGCCTGCATATGGCGCGATAAGTGTTCGAAAGTTGTCTACATTGTCTACATTGTCTACATTGACATACTCACCATTAAAGGATACCAAGTCGCAGTGGCCATTTAAGATAAGATGTACACCGGCGTATTTAGTTTCGAACGCTGATCTCAAGTCTGGGTCCCAAAACTGCGAAACGATTCTGGGAACAAAGTTACGGACCCCCTTTCCCCAGGTGTCATGTTACTTTGCAGCTTTTATACGAGAACCAAACAGTACTGAAACGTGCCCCGATGGCGCAGTTGGGAGGGCGGCGGACTGGTGGACGTGGCACGGAGGATTGATTCCTTGATGCAGACGCTTGTTTTGCTTTTTTATAAAAAGTGCCCTGATCTCTTGCAAAACCTTTTTACACTTTATATAGACTACCTACAGCCCTCCTTTATACTTATGGAGCCCCAGAAAAGCTAATACAAGTATATTTTTTAGTCGGCTCCCCAGACCGAATGGGGAGGGGTGCACATAGAACCCTTCTGCTCTCGGCACTCAAGATGTGGAAAAAAAATAGCAGCCCATGCACTTTCGAAAGAGGGCTCTTGGATGAGTCGTAAGGCTTTCGGATGAAGTGATGCCCCTCTATGGGTAGAAGTGAGCTGGTACAATCCAACTGTCATTTTTATGCAAAGTACTAGCTAAACAATAGGTGAGCACTTTATGAACAGATGTGATAATCAAAACACAAATTGCTTGTAGCAGAAAGGCTTCTCACAATGTGAGCAACGGCATAAAAGAAAGTTCGCTCCACCCGTAACTCTCACAATTGCCGTCTGGTTGAGGATATCCTACAGGAGTTCCTAATCCCCCCCCCCCAGGTCCCTAGCCAGGCGCCCTGATGCAAACCATGAGAAATAAAGAATTTTTTTGAATCTAGGTGCGCTAAACACGAAGCACGCCAGTGACATAAGGCGAAATGTGGAGTTGCGGTTGCTAACGTGGAAGTCTAGACCTTGAACAATTACGAAAGAGACAGCACGCTTATATATGGCTCCAAGTAGAAAGGGAAAATATACATCGAGATCTCAATTTGAGAAGTTGCGTCAGGTGGAATGTTGAGCACTTTCACCTCTCGCCCGTTAACACAGCACCTTGAATAGCTTCATGGCCCCTGAACGAACTCCATTAGTATGGTTGAAGACAAATCTCTTGATGCAATGCACGATCTAACCCAATTAAGCATAAGTACCTTGCCCATCATATGGATTGAATAGGCCCTGACCTTAGCTGCTGGGAGCAGAAGGGTTCTATGTGCACCCCTCCTCATTCGGTCTGGGGAGCCGACTAAAAAATATACTTGTATTAGCTTTTCTGGGGCTCCATAAGTATAAAGGAGGGCTGTAGGTAGTCTATATGAAGTGTAAAAAGGTTTTGCAAGAGATCAGGGCACTTTTTATAAAAAAGCAAAACAAGCGTCTGCATCAAGGAATCGATCCTCCGTGCCACGTCCACCAGTCCGCCGCCCTCCCAACTGCTCCATCTACCCACGTCTCAGTATTGTTTGCTTCTCGTATAAAAGCTGCAAAGTAACATGACACCTGGGGAAAGGGGGTCCGTAACTTTGTTTCCAGAATCGTTTCGCAGATTTGGGACCCAGATTTGAGATCAGCGTTCGAAACCACCTACGTCGGCATACATCTTATCTTAAATGGCCACTGCGACTTGGTATCCTTTCCGTCAGTGCTGGCATCCACAGTATAGCAGATGCCTTGATGATTCAAACAGCTGATCTGGGAAAATAACAATACATAAAACAACTAACTTGAAATTGATGCCTCAAAATTATCGTAAATTGAGTGACACATTTTTCTGGACATCACGTGAGGAATCTGTTCAGTTTCTAATTAGCCTGTGTTGATGATGATAGCAGAGCTCTCTACGCTCTTTGATTTATCAGATCTTTGATTCCTCTAAGGCTGGTACCCAATTCTTACCTGTGGAAGGAGGTCAAAACCAGTGCCACGCCCCTTCCGCAGCACCCTATATAGCCACCACCACGTTATTACTCCATCCTGTTTTTTCACATCCCCGCGAACCTCAGATGCCTCAGATCCTCGCTTCATTGAGAGTTGAGGCATCATTGGAATCAAGCTCGCTCCTTTCTACGGCTAAGAGGCCCTTCCTCTGTGAAGGGAAACAGACTAGTAAGTGAATAGTTTGTCTGGCTCACACTTAACCAGCGTTACGATGACGGCGTCGTCTGCTAGGAGAAAGTGCTGAGCGTCGATCTCCGATTGTGTGCCTTCCTATTTCATTTTCTACGTCATCTTCGCTGGGATTCGAAGGAAACACACGACTTCACTTTCGAGGCACTTCAGCAGCTGTTTTAAATACCTACGGTGTCAGCTCTTTTGAGGATGGCTCAAGTCGTAAGCTCATAGATCACCGGAAACATTCAGATGTGTAGGTTCACAATGAGTTACTCACACCTATCATTCGCTCAAAACAAGAAGTAATCCCTGAGAAGAAATGGAGAGATGGAATTTCAGCTACTTCTGATAAAGTGATTTCAGTGTGTCTGACATATCTGGCTAGTGCTATAGTTGCTGTAATGATCGTCTCAATGTTTTTAAATGCTCTGCACAAAGATGTTATCAACAGGTATGTTATAGTAGGTTATCTATTGTTTTTCACGTCAAATCAAGAAACAGCATCATGCTCACATTTTTCTTTATGCTACACGTTTATTTGCAAGGCGCGTCGATCAGATTAATATATCTTCCAAGGAGGTGAAAGTGGTATAGTTGCAGGTGGCGCACTATAACGCACGCACGGTCCGAAGATCGCATTTCAGATTGACCTCAGCGGGTGCCGACCAAGACTTGCATTTTTCCTGGTTGGTTGATTGGTAACCAGACTCATCCGGGAGTATAATTTTGGGTTGTCCGGGAGGTTTACGCCGGTTTTCGAGTAACCATGGAGTGAAAATTTCTATAAAAACAAAGCTGTCCGCCAACATCATACCCTCCATTCTGTTTAGCAATGGCTCGCCATATTCATAGGTTTCCTTCTCCCACTTCCCTAGAATGTTTTAGGAATCGGAGACCCTCTCGGGTCCTTTTCAGTCCTTCAGCGGATTGGACGATCTTCCATTCTAAAAACTCACTGTGAACCTGAACAAGTAGTCTGTCGGTGCTATGTACGATTATGTGAGGGGTGTGGTGAGACATCCCACCCAAGCTCAGCAAGTTTTGACGAGCGCATAGAAAGTCGTGTGCTCCGCAGTTTTCGTTTTGGACGACAACGCCTTTATGATTAACCAGTTCTGGGCATTTCTGGTCTATCGCTGTCTTTGAATTGTTTAGCTGAGTACAGCACATTCCCAAAGTCATTGTATGGTAGTGCGGCAGCAGCCTAATGAATGCAACGCAGCATGATCTTCTGCACCTGGATTTCGACTTTTTCATGGTTTGTGACAGCTCGCTTGGAAGGCTTCACGACCGTTTCGGCTCGATCTTGTTGTACTCGGCCCACTTTTCGTCCTGAGTTTTTATGCGTCTCAAAGACAAATCATTATCGTTTCCTTCAAGCAACGAGTCGCACACGGAGGCGCAGTTTATAACATTGCGCTCCCGCTCAGGTACCCCGTCCTCAAGTCTCTTAACAAAATCAAGTTCCAGGAAATGACCATGAATTGTTGATTTGGAAACACTAATCTTTCTCCCATTTTACGAACACTGATGTGTCTATTCGTTTCGATTAACATTGTGATTTGGCCGTTTTCATCTGCTGATAGCCGCCCTGAGCGTTGCGGGTCTTCGAGGGTAAAATCGCACCGATAGGATTCGCAAATACCAAGGCACTGTACGATTTCCTGAAGCATTGTTTACTCAGACCTGAGAAATCGTTCTCTTGCTTTGAGCAGCATTCTTGCCCTTGCGATAGAAGAAAAGCCTCAGGTCAAATGTCGCCATCAAATGCACGCTGCCGTGCTCAATCTGCACACGTCTTATGCGAAAGACTGAAGAATGTTTGCAGAGTCTGAACAGGGCTATAGAGTAAGATATACCTTTTCAGAAAATGCTCGTGCTGCATTTAAGGTTTTGCAGTTTCACTCGAATACGTTTTCAACATCCTCTGCATAGAATCATATAGACGGTGTCTCCAAAGCCACAGATCTTCTTAGATGCATTCGATGCAGATGCATTCGACAACATTCGGCACAGTTTTTCGCAGATTCGAAAAGATGCCAGACTTACAGAATGGGCGCTTCTACAATGCCAAAACATGGTCGAGGAAGCAAAATTTTGATGATGCTTATTGCAACCCTCACTAATCAGTTTTTGGCTTGAAAAATAGTAGAAAGCCTTTCTTCTTGGGTCTTCCTTTGTGAAAGCAATTTCGCCGTCGTGAGAGTCAAGTCTCTCGAGTGTTTCGACAAGGTCTTATTCTGCTGCTCCAATAATGAATACGCTAGGATTATAACGTCTTCAAAACAGATTTCTACTAGTTAATGATGACTTCTCGATATAATTAAGGAATATGACTCCTAACACTTCTCGATATATTTCAGGAATATGACTCCTAACACAAATGCTACACGAACACCCATGACGGGGCCTCATTTTTGTTTTACAGTGTTGCATTACAGTGCTACCTCGTTGAGATCAGTAACTTCGATGGCGGAAAATCCCATCATCGCGAGATGGTCTTTACTATCCGCAGAGAGATAACATACATAGCTTGTGCTGTTCGCGCAATTTTCGCGTTCCCATTTGGGGATATTATATAAAGCTCGCATCGGTACTAAACGTGGGTGGAGCGACAAAATAAAATCTTCAATGTTAACAATGTATGCTCTCTCGTCTTGCAAAATTTTAACGCGGACGGATTAAGCTGGCTTCATTTTGTTTGCTCTGACGTCTTCTGCAATGCATGTGTAAAATGGGCATTCATGGCTGACTTCAGTTTCTGATTTTTTCATATTTTTGATATTTCCAGAGGTAAAGCGCCTATATTTGACGCTCCAATTCTGAAGCAAACGCTGAAAAACTGCAGAAACCCGAAGATCATGCTGTTAGTACCTCTCACAGTTTTTAATGGCTTTGAGCAGGCTTTCGTGATTGGCATTTTCACAAAGGTAGAAGTGCGATGACATTACTTTATGATGGAGCCCTAACTTTTCTACAGCTCTTCGTTTTCAGGCATTTGTTGGATGTGGATTAGGCGTCCCACAAATAGGTTTCGTGTGCACCGCATTCGGTATATCAGATGCAATTTGCAGTTTAGTGTTTGGTCCCTTGATCAAGTTGTTCGGTCGAATGCCGCTGTTCGTTTTTGGTGCTGTGAATAATATGCTAATGATTGTCACTTTAATGGTATGAACTTTTCTCCACTGTTTCAGGCTATGAATCTCCATGTGTTTCACGGGCGCACCTTATTCTTTCAGATTTGGCCTCTGAATCCTGCTGATAAAGCGATACTTTATGTAGCCGCTACTGTGTGGGGTATGGCAGATGGCGTATGGAATACTCAGATAAACGGTTTCTCATTGCTTTATTTCTAGTAGTACACTTTGCGTTGTTCTCACAGAAACATCTATTTTATTGGCTATTTCGAATTAACAGGCTCCTCTCTTGATGAGGGTATTCATTGCTTTCTAGTCTTCGATTATACAGGACAGAGATAAAGAAGATGGAGTGATTGTATGGATTTCAATATGATGATGCTTCAGGATTTTGGGTAGCACTCGTTGGTAGGCAATCTCTCGATCTCGCATTTACCAGTTATCGTTTCTGGGAGTCCATCGGTCTGGCTGCTGGATTTGCCATGTCCAGGCTTTGTTCCGTCGAAACAGTGCTGCTCATTTTATTCTGCCTTCTGTTGTTGGGCATGATAGGTTATTGTGCAATAGAGCTCTATGATGATGTTACGGTGAGTATGGTTTTTTTTATGCTCACATCGTTAAAACGTAAAAAATGCAAAAATTCATTCGGTCGGTTCATGGGGTTGGTTCATTCTCAAAGCTCGGTCTCAGAGGACAATTTCAAAATAACCATGTTAGTAGTTACTCCGATACTATGAGGAATCTCTCCCATTTATAGAGCAGAAACTTAGTTTATCGGTTTATCAGTATAATTTTTGTCGGTCTGTCCGTCCGCAAAACTTTGTGAGCACGATAAATGTAGTGATATGGGAAACCCAACTCTATTCCACATTTCCTTCCTAAATATAAAGTAGTAAATTAGTGGGTAGGGTAATGGGGTAAAGCGGGTACTTCGACGCTGTTACTTCGATCAATACTGGCATGGTACTGTGTTTGTATACGCAGTATTTGGAATTTGGCTACCTTATTCATTCCTCTTTCTTCATTATGTACCCTTCCCATACCAGTCTAACAAACTGGAGTGAAATTCCCTTCTACCCTCGGGGAAGTGGAACCGATCGGTGACCCGTCACCTTCTTTTGATTCTATTTAGCGCATTAGCGTAAGCAACACCACATATTAGCTACATTGGTTGTGTTTCTGCTGAGGCCTCCTTCATCAGTACATACTGCCCCTTCCCCTCCAGCGTTTCTGTAAACAGAAATATCATTTGCTCCGGATTTTAACACCGCTGATAGCCAAGCTCTTTTCCTTGTTAGCTCCACTGGCACAGCGCCTTCTCTCTGACTGACCAGTCTGACTGACCAGCCTGATTGGTCAACCTAAAATTTCGCATGGTACTTGTTATTGCTCTCTACTGTTGATAACACCACTATCAAAGTCCATGACCAATCCTGTCGATTTCCACATTTTGGTGATTGGACTGATTTTGTTGCAACTGATATCTAAATGAAAAGAAAACGGGATCCCTTCACGAGTCACAAACACCCTACAACATATAATTCGCTAAGTGTGCCTGTTGGTTTGTTGATGAGTTTGTCTGTTTGCATGTATGTGCCGGTGTGTGTGTTTGAGCGTACCTCCTGCTCACGTTGAGCTAGAGCGTTGAAATTTGGTAGGAGTACAGGCGGTAACATGGGAACACTCATGCCATGTAGCAGGATCAGAATCTGTCCACAGAGGGCGCGGCATGCGCGTTATACTTTTTTGACCGTAAATTCATAACTCCTGTTCGCGAGGACCACCTAGAGCGTTGAAATATGATAGGAATACAGTCTACAGGACGGAAACACTCGTGACAGGTAGGAAAACCAGACTCTCCCCATAGGAGGAGGGGGTGGGGGTTGAATGGTTGAGCGGAAATTCATAATTACTGTTCCCGTAGACGTGAAGAGTTTGAATTTTGCAGGATTACAGCTCTTCGTATTAACAGAGGATATGGCGGAATCGTAGGTAATTGGTGACAGGAACCGATGATAACGTATAAGAGAAAATGAGGGGCCTGAGAGAGCAAGAACGACCTACAGGTCAAAATTCTAACCCTTCGGTAATTACGATTTAGCTCTGGCTGTTCAGTATGTTTCATTCGATAAGGCGAGTGATAGATCTCATTAGCGGCACTACGCTAAGCAGACGAGAATTTTGTTCATTTCTTGCTAATAGATTACAACCGCACCCAGCAAGATTTGCGACTCGATAAAAAATCCTCTTTGTTCGATATCATTTGCGACAAAACTCAGTCGACCGCCAGTGATCTGGGATACTCGCCTAATGTGCCTCTGTAAAGAAAAAAGTCCATTGAAAAAGACGTCTGACAATGGTGTTATCATTACTCGGAACATTTGTGAGTACTGCCCAAAGCTCTGGTTGCCTAATGGTTGATTTTAATGAGTATTTATTTTTGAGAACAAGTGCAAAAGATCGAGACTTACAATTAAAAGCATAAGCACCGACTTACACTGAATACATTATGCACTGCGCGTTAGTCCTGTGTCAGACCTCATGTTCAGGAAAATATTATTTGTTTCAAAAAAGGCGGAAAAAGTTAGCCGATTACTAGCACTTTATCGAATGAGGAGAGGAGCCCGGCGTTAGCCGGGCAACCCGACTGGTATGAAATAAGCTGTAAATATCAAGCGAGCGAATGAATCTGATTCAGTTTCTACCTTGGTTATTTGTACTTCATAATTACAAATCATTCGTCTCGCAAACGAGTACTATTGCTTTCTACTTAGGATTTCCCACTTCTACGACTGACCTTCGTTCCCAAGGCCAATGTCGTTCTAGAGACCATGAACTCATAGTGTCAAACTTTATCAATTTTATTCATTGAAAGCTATAGAGTTATCGGGGTCTCATATTGTTCAATGCATTTCTGGATTAATCGGGATAGGTTCCAATCAGTAATTTTGGTTATCTTAGTATTACCTGGCTATGATACATGATGCCTATTATTTATTGTAACTAACCCAGGCCCTAGATTTGCACCGCATCGAATGCAGCACTTTTGAAACAAGTATGGAAGAGAAAGTGGGCTTTTCCATCTCATTGTCAGTTCTGAGTGGAAAGGATGGCATTCGATCCTAGAACAGTAGCTTTGTATAATTCAACACTACACTACAATTGCGTGTATTTCAGAGTTATTGCTCTAAACTGGCGAGTGTTTGTTATATAAGGAAGGTGGATGGGACGAAATCTGAAATGTCACTGATCGCTCCAAACGTTTACTAACACGGCTTTGTATTGGAATTCTTAACATATGTGTACATTTGTGTATTGTTCAAAAACCAATTGTGTAATGTTGTTAAATACTTTATAAAGTCGAGTCGAGGCCGAGAAATCCGGAAACCACACAGATTACTTTGCCCTGACCATCCCACATCTAGTTGAGATAAAATCCTCACTATAACTTCATTCGAAGCAAGGCTTCTTTCGTAACAAATCGGTAATAGTCAGAGTTCATGCTTGAAAGGTGAACTGATTGGATACCGGAATGTAACTTTTCGGGTGAAAAAGGGAAAATTTGAAAGTTTCCGTGGGGGCTGTTTTATGTATTTGATAAAAAAGGTATTGGTATACCAAATATCACTAACTAGTTTTTTTTTACCATGAATCATCACACGTTCATACGCCGTTTGCTGAGGAACTAAAAGGAGCTCACGTTGTGCGAAAAACGACGTGATCTTTCTTCAGACCACATGAGACCCCTTTTAGTTCTACAGCGAACGTCGTACTGTGATGCCTCACAATGAAAAACTAGTTATCGAAAAGGATAATGCGACTTAGTCCTCCCTGCATAACCCAGACGAGAATAACCCAGAGTTCATTAAACAGAAGTTTGAAAGAATCGTCCCCTTGTGTACCATTCGTATAAGCTCAATATCGAGAAATTTCCCGTCGTTGACGTTTTTACAATACGAGTATGAATACGATGCGAGGAAGTGTTCTCTTCAAACAGAGGATAGAGCGGTAAATAACCAAGGGATTTGCTTCGCGTTACCTTCGCTGAATGACAATAGCTCTTCGAAAGGAGGTATGGTAGTGAAGACCAGGCCTGATCTAGTTCATCCCATGATCAAACCGTGTAGTTCCAGTGCCCTATCGTCAAGAGGGATTGCATAAAAAAATCTAAATCACAGGCTATCCCAGGTATGGCATGGTGGCCTAAAATTTGAGGCACTGCAAGGACCCTAATGAATGAACATAAACTGAAACACAGAAACTTCTCGAAGTGTGCCAACTGAGAACCGAAGTAGGAAGCATGAATTCTCGAACGGTAAATGGTGTAGCTCTGTTTCACGATCTTAGCGTACTTCACATCGTTGAGTGACTTCACGTCGAGCGGTCGAGTCTGAGTTCACCTTCCTCATGACATCTTCCGTAAAGGTGGTCACCAAAGTTTCCTTGCATTGTATAATATTTGGGTGGAGGTTCTTTGAGATTATGGGTTTTCAACATCACTAGGGGTGTTTGGGTCGAAAACATCAAGAATTCATTAAGACTCTTTGGTCATTACATTTTTTATAATTTTCTTTCTCTTCTTCATCATCTTCTCTCCAGAGCTGATCCCACGCCGTCGCAGGGTCTAATTAAAATTTGTATGAAGATGTCGAAAAAATCTTGGCGGTTTCAGTATATCAGGTTTAAGAAGTGATTAAAAAATATGATACATCGAGAAGCGAAGTGTTCTGGGGCATCACTTCCAAATGTGTAGTTGGTGATTCTGCTAAGCAACCTTGGACCTTGTGTTATACAACTCTTTTACCTCTTGGTTACTGACGATACAAAATTCCGACAATGAGCGAGCTACAACATTGCTAGAGTCACTTTCATATCAAACACCTCTGACATCGTTACTAAGGCTACCGAAACTATTTGAGTCTTGATCATTGATTTGACTTTAAGTACCTACATACCTTTTGCTCGTGCTCATGGCGCATCCCAGGCAAGCAACGTTATAGCCAGTCACAAGATTATTTATGTTCTGGCTTTCTCCCCACATAATGAAAGGTCGATAGGTTGGATTTTTTTTTCGAGTTAAGTAGGAAGATTTGAAAGTTGAGATATCGAGACACATTATGGGATAGTGATTGCAGTTAACAAAGTAATATGTCAAGCTCAGTTTGAAATCATGCAGTATAAGATGTCAGAGTTCGAGGTGTTATCTATATCTTAACATCTCGGTTAGTCACTACCAAGCCTTATGCTGCACACGTTGACTTACGCTTGATGAGGTTCTAAGGTGTCGGATTGCTATTCTGTCTGGTTTTTTGTAAAATTTTTGTTTTCGCTACTGTACCACTTCTTCTCTTTGGCCATAGAGAATCCTCTATAACTATCACACTATGCATGTTATCAAAAACGGTGGAATGAGAATGGGCTGTTTGTTATGTAGAATTGTTTGAAATGATCTCGCTGATTGTTGTTTCTTGTATCAGTGCATAACAGAGTGAAGCAATGAATTAGGGTTCTATTGATCAGTGCACTCGTCTCCTGCCTTCCTGTCCTGCCGTCAGTACAATAAATATAAGAAGAAGTCTCGCGTGGCAGCAGTACAACACACACAACACCCGGACACAGTACGTGGTGCATCGGCCGCTGTACATTCCGGAGAGAAGAAACGAAGACAAGTGAGTGAACCATTAAATTTAAGTTCCCCTTTCCTTTCTCTTTCTCACGACATTGAAGATGAGTTCTCCAATCACTGTATTACAAGGTCTTCCGATGAGAGCACAGAACCGTTCCGCAGGGACCCTAGAGACACACTCTGGTCTACTGCGCCTTAAACAGGAAACCTGCGACATCATCGTGCAGAAGCTGATCAAGAGGACGAAAGCATCGACGCTACTGAAGATACAGAAGCGATGAAGCGGTACGCCTAAGCAATCGACGGCGCGGACGAGTCTCCTTCAATATCGGACCTTCTAAATCGAGCAGAGGCTCACATTGATACAGTCCAGAGACTCCTGAGTGAAGCGCATTACAATTTGAGGGCGCTCACGGAGCTGCGAGAAGACTTGGTCGATCCGGGAAACCCTAGGAACACAGCTTCGGGGCAGTCTGGAATCCCATTCACGCCAATACCAATACCCAAATTTGATGGGGACTTTTGGGAATGAGAGATCTTTTGGCAATGTTTTGAGAGTAGCGTGCACCCCAAGGATATCGACGAAATGTACAAGTTGAGCCATCCCTCGACACGTTAGAGGGAGCAGCCAAAGATTCAGTAAAGCATTTTCGAGTCGCCGGTCACACATCCTCTAGTCATCGCGCATCTGAAAAAAAGTATGGAGACGCGCAGGCATTGGTAGATTGACTACTGAGTAAGCTGCAATCGGTCGAGTCAGTCAGCGATAACGTCACAGATCAAGAAACCCTATGCGAGCAACTCACTTCCATTACGTCACAACTGAATCTTCACGGAGAACATATCGATAGCACATTCCTGCAGAAACAACTTTTTGGGAAGTTTTCCGTGGAAGTTCGAAGACAGATTCTTCGTCGGAAAGCAAAACTCCAAGAGGTGGCGCCATGGAACACTATGACGCTCTTGAAAACCGCAAAAGAGCTTGTAGAGGCTGAAATGATAGTCATAAGTCACGTCGAGCGGAACATATCCAGTAACAAAGGGAACCATGCGAACGACATTATAGAAGGGAAGAGAACTGCGACGAAAGGCAAATCAACGGAGCTTCAACATTCAAAGCTTTGTTTTTACTGTTCAAAAACAGATTTACTGCGAAAAACTGCACTGAAGTCCCTACACTTAAATGGCGTCTCGAAATCTTAAGAAAAAAAAACTGTACCGTAATTGCAGCCGAAGAGATCATACAGCAGCAACATGGTGCAAAGGGGCTTACAGAATATGTGGGATCATTGGACATCACACCTCAATCTGTAAAACTCTCTTCCCAAACAATCGCAACAACTCTTCTCAAACGTCCCAAAATCCGAAAAAGCAAACAACAAAGAGCGCACAACGCACATTTTCAAAATCGTCAAATAACAACACTTCGGATTCCAAACCTTCGGATTTCAAACAAAGCTTGAGCTCAAATGAAGACAACGTACTTTACTTCAACAACCACGAAAACAATATGGTCCTAGCAGGAGAGGCTAAAGTGCACAACCCAACCACGGGATCGTTCGAACTTGATCACGTCATGTTGATTCGGGCGCCAATAGATTATTCATAAGCTGCACTTTTGCAAGGAGATTGTACCTTACAATTAGAGACATTGCGTGTCTCACTGGCAGAATGCTTGCCTGCCATGCGAGCGGCCCGGGTTCGATTCCCGGCCGATGGACCATGTACTGTGTCCGGATGTTGCGTGTGTTGTACTGCTGCCACTTCTTTTTTTTTTCTTTAGGACTTCTTATATTATTTATTGTACTGACGACAGGACAGGAAGGCTTGTACTGACGACAGGACAGGAAGGCAGGATTCGAATGCACTGATTAATTGAACCCTACTTCACTGCATCACTTCACCGAATCGTGTGTGTGTGGTGTGTGTGCATGTGTGTGTGTGTGTGTGTATGTGTGTATGGGTCTGTGTATGTGTGAATGTGCGTATGTGCGTATGTGTGTTTGTGTGTGTAGCTGTGTGTATGTGAATGTGTAGGTGTGTGTAGGTGTGTGTAAGTGTGTTTATGTGTGTATGTGTGTGTGTATCTTATAACGGCGGGCACGATATTAGTTGGAGCTTCGAATTCGTACTACAAGGAGACCTCACAAACTATTTTTATCGTGACTTGTGCCCTCAAAGGATTGTTGTCTTGAATGACCTTGAGAAAGTTCCGCAAGTTTTTACGGCAAACTACATTCGCACATTGAGTCTTTGAGGTGCCGTTTATGCTTTTATTCGCACATCAAGTATTTGAAGTGCCGAAGATGGTAATAAATTTGTCAATAAAGCTATGATCAAAGCTTATCATGTTGTTTGAAGAAAATGGTCGTTAGATTGTCGGAAACCATGGCATTATCGCCGAAAACAAAAAAATGATGGCTCGTTGAAATGGCAGCTCGCTATTTGCACATGATAGCTCAAACCAGAGAAGTCTGTTATTTCCATCAATACGGTCGCCTCAAACTCGAACCAACTCTTGTGATACATAGTGGAAAAAGTGTTGGCTAATTACCCATTCAAAATTCATGATAGCGTCACAACTTTAGGCGAGTGTTCCTACAAAGGGTCACCCCCTACATACTTGAGACAGAATGATGTTGAAACGAGGGCTTTATACTAAATTTTTTCGGTAAGTCTCTGTTTTTTTTTGAGAAGTTTTGTCATGTAGGTATGCTTAGTTTAGCTCACTGTTGGCCCCACACCACGCTAGCAGTGAGCAAACACGGGAATATTCATATATCTAGTACTTTGTGGAAGCGAAAGTGATTACACAGTTGGCTTTTTCCGCCATTTCCCTCCACAGTGTATTTAAGAAGGCACGGCGACTTCCGGTGTGAGACTGCACCAGCAAAAATAAGGAGAAAATTCGTTTTCAGTGAACAATCTATACTTTTCCCGGAATCTGTTAAACTCAAGTATGCGAAATCAGCGGAATTATAACGTAGAGTGCTTGATGCTAAGGTTCAGCAGGAACGGGGTTATCAATCTGAATACTCAACAGAGCCTTACTATTTTAGTTTGAGCCGAAGGAGGTGAACAAGTCTCATTAAATCATTGCAAAAATCATCAAAAGCAGGAAAGGAAATTCGATCAAATAGATATATTGATTGACGAAACTGATGCACCTGTTCACCTACCAATGTGTGTAGTTTATCGTTTAAGATGGGAAGTGCATTTTTTCGAGTCGACTAAGTCTTTTACTCGTGAATTCGAGTTTAAGCCAGTATTACTGGTGCTCGTCATAAATGAAATGCAAGCCGGAGGTCGAAAAGGCGATTAATCTACTTGTTAGTCCACTATATAGCGAAATACTCGTTTTCTCCAATGATCTTTCATCGCTCTTACTGTGCTTAACTTGGTGTGCTCACGTGCTATCTAAATGTGATCTGCGTCGCCTATTAAAGGCGCTCCCACACCTGCTCGGGGCACTTGATTCAACTACAAACCTTCGTCGCTTCATCTCGACAATAGTTATTGCTTATATTAGCCAACCTCATTATGAGCACGTTCTCTACAGATTTCCAATTGAAATAGAACTGTCTATTAGTTTTCTGCAAAATGACATCTAAAAGTTTTGGAGACTGTCAGAACAATGAGCACTGTACAGGTACACTTTATTAAACATGACGCTCATACTCGATGAAGCTCTGTGGACCAAAATTCATGCCGCTTTGACTTTTCAGAGAAGGGCTATTGAACTAAAAGTCCTCTTTAGACAACGTGTATTACCACTTCTCCGCATCTGTTCCTCTGACTAATCCTTTTTTGGGAACTATGGCTGTCTTGAAGAAAAAAGGAATAATAGTCAAAAAATATTCGCACAGCATTCCGTTTACTACTGTTCATGCCTGTCGGACACAGTTTTCAAGAAAGTGTCTTATAATGCGATGCCGGTGTATAAGTCTTCCCATTCTACCTCCTCTCTCTTCCGATGATTCAAACACCGTGCTATTAAGAAGAATAATGTATGAACCATCCTGTGACAAAGAAAGGCTTCGGGTACCGTCCAGAGCCAGAATTTTGCCTACAAATCGCCAACTTTGTGGGTATTAATAAAGCTCCTATTTCATCACACTTTCCTGGCTCACATAAACTTTACAGTCCACCTGGAGCCTGCGTGACCTTTTGCTGGCTGACATACAAAACGACATAAAACGATTTCGACGACTATGGCGCCTATCGTTGGGCCACATTTTTCAAGTGTTAAATTGATAGGATCCTACTAATCTACCACATAAACTTCGAAATTGTGCCGCAATGGTTGGAGCCGAAGCCCTTCAAGTCGCCACGAGTTTCGCCGCGCCATTTGCAGCGAGCATATCCAAACGGGCAAATACTCAGTCCTCAAGCAGCCACATGAAGTCATTGCTTTAAAGGCACAGTTCACGAAAAAAACGGTTTTTGAGTTTCTCCCTTAAGATGAATTTGAGGCCCCCGCGTATACCATAATATGTCACTATTAGATCAGAAAACGGCCTAGGTGGGGAGTTATAAAGGTTCAAAGATTGGCGTGGTGTATCCTCGAGCGAGTTTCACTGGCATTATAGAGGCTGCACCGATCACAAGTGAACTTACAAGTAGGAATTTCAAACAACTTGTTACTAGCGTTTACGATAGCGATGGGTGGAGGTGGTGTAGTGGCAAGGGGCGCACTACATCACACGCACGGTCAGGGTTTCGAATCCCGAATCGATGCCCGCCTAGCCCAACCAATCCTTCCATCCCTCTAGGGTCGGTGAATTGGTACCAGACTCGTCTGGGAGGATGAAAGCACTGACTTGTTCATCGGCTGGCCACCACAAGCCATTGTATAGGCCACATACGCACTCATTACGCCACTACGATTCTGAATGAAGCTCGAGTACGGGGGCGCATCCCTCAGACGGGATTGATTAACGTAAAAACTTTATCATTTTATCCTTTGTTATAATGGCAGGGAATGACAATTCTGCACAGTTCTGGCTTGATACAGTCAGCTCTTTGTGCAACTGAAATAATGGAAATCTCGTCCGAATACCGCCCGTCTGACTGATGCCTGTCTATAACAAACGATGTTTTACTATACATATGTATATGCCGCACTGCGACTTATGACTCAGCAGCACTATAACGTGATCTTCCATATCACAAGTATAAAGGAGACAGCAAGAAGTCTCATTCTTCGCTGACAGCCGCTTAAGGCGACAGCAGATTGTGTCCGCTCGAGCGGCAGAGCCGTTGTTAGTCATGCCTCAAATTATGAGTTGTGAATTTGGAGTCACATTTGCCAGGGAAGATAACGCGCTTCTTGGATCTTGTGAGAATCATCCCCAGTTGTACTCAGGCCTCTGAAGGGGACGATCTCGTCGAAACGTCAAGCTGTTGATTAAATAAATTTTCCCAACTAACAACTTTGCACGGCACAAAAACATTTCAATCTAAACCACCGTGCCGAGCTCAAAGCAAGAGAGAAGATGGATACTATCCTATCCTCCTGTAGATCATTTGAGTTTTCTGACGGCTGTTTCGTCTGTGCCACTTTCTGTATTTTCTTGTGAGTCATTCTAATTCGTAAAGATATTTTACGTCGATTCTTCTTTCGGCGACATAAGAAGAGTAGCTACAATGAGCGAACTACATCGTCCATGTCTAACTTGCTTTACTGAATCGTGTATGAGGCCAGTTCCAGAGAGTGTGTACCCGAAGATTGTGCTTGTGAGGACTAATCTAGATTTTTTTATATATGCCGAACTGTTGTCGAGATTTCGTTGTAGTATTATTGATGCTGTCCAATAAGTAGATAAACAAATGCTTTATCGAAGGAAGACTCTGCTTGCAATCAAAATATTCTTATCTTCGATGAAGCTCTTGTCTGTCCCTGACACGGCACTTTTCTCAGATGCTGTTACTTTGTCTTAGGTGAGGAGTGAAACTTGCTACAGCTTTTCTGAACTGTGATAGCTCTCTGATGTAGGATTAGAAAGGTTCTCGTAGCTCTCCCGACCATACAGAAGTGAATTATGTGGCACTGAGCGATGGCAGCTTGAACGATGCTCCAAGTGATGACCTGATAAAGCACCGTTGAACTCTGCAACCCAATAAAAGTTACAGCTCGAAAACCCATCCGATATTCACCAAAATTTGAGCTGAATCTGTTTGTATCACACGTTTGACTTCGAGCTAGATTGTAATGCTCGGTTGCAATAATCACCTAAGGAGCATGTTCGTAAAGACTTGAACTTTGCCGTTTTCATGTTCCTGGTTGCGCGAACCTGACGAATGTTTTGAGCACTCGTGGTTTACCGTTTTTTAAGTTGCTTTGGAATGAGCAAATGGGGGTGGGTGCTGTGTATTGTGCAATGGGTATTGTGCATGACTTGGTGCCGGTTGCCTTTTATCAGAGATGCAACGTGATGAGAGGTGTTTTCGTTAAGTTTCGGACATTTTGTGATAAAATGTGACGAAAATCACCACGCTTCACTTTGTACTTCTACTAAAAGCAGATTGCAACCACTGGGCACACCAAGTCATACATATGTATGTGTAATAGTAGTCATACATATGTAAGTATAATATTTCGAACATCTCCTCTACTGGCTTCGGCCCTACGCTCCAGGAGAGACTTTAGTTCTGAACTGTGCCACAGATCAACCCTGTGAATTTCGCAAGTGTTGGACGTCTACTCATTCGATCTGCGTTTATTGATATTCCCCTTGCTCCAGAAGTGTTACTTTCAAAGAGGTTGGCGCAACGGTGCGGCAACTCCTTTGGGTTCCTTGAGCTCGTGCGTTTTTTTCGGGGTGATAAAGTATATCCCTCCTCTCGCGGGACCTGGCTCACTGAGGAAGCTGTTTTTTAGAGCGCCTTTGCCAGTAAATCGCTGTTACTTGGTCGCTAAAGTTGTCATCGCCGTAAACTATCGACTTGAAGACTTACCAAAGGGGTCGAATTCCATATAGTTCTTTGAAAATGAGAAGACTTTGAGTAGTGGACGTCCGACTCGAACTTACTTTCTTGTGACGTCGCCGCACTGGTCAACTTCTTCTTAATGCTGATGTTGCTTACAGCGCGGTTGTCGCTTTCTTGATACAACATCATCAGTGCACCTTGTTTCACCAACTCTCCTTTTCTGAACTCGATCCTAACAGCGACTTCCTCTACATTTGATTCTACTACCTAATGTGCTTTTCGTGCCCTTTAAACTCTCCTATTTCACAAATATTTCCCATGGATATTGTAAGCCATCTGCATGCTGAAGCCAGGGAATGGTAATGTAATGCTTTGAAGACCCATTTCACGTCATACGTTATGAGGAGTGGCACTTCGTAATGTCTTCCTTGAAGGAATCTCACATTTGCAATCATATGGATCACGGAAAACTCTTCAGCGCTTCCGTTTATACCACATATATTTTCGAGACAAACTTACCCTTCGGATATCTGCTTACAATTAGCTGCAGACCAATCACTGAATTACATGGTTATTTTGCCTTTATCTTAGATGGGACTTCAATTTTTCTCGAATATCAGTTGTACGAGGTGTAAAAATTGATTAGGACATACATGAGTCCAAGCCATACACAACTATGTATGCTTTCTAGCTCTTTCTTTCGACGGTGCTATTCGATTCTCCAAAAATGTTACCAAGAAATACGTGTTTTAGTCGACTGTTAAAACATTACAAAGAAAGAACATGAACAATTCCAGTGCCAATGCTGGGAAAATTGTTGACGATCTCTTTCGTTCTATTTTGTTTGAGCATCATCACAGCTCAGGGAGCTCATCCAGGAGGGCCTAAAGGAACAAAGCCTTCGTAAGTTTCCATATCTTGCTTGACTAATGAGAGCAAACGACTCACTTGGGACATTTCTTTCAGCAAAACACCTCCTCCCCCATATGTTGAAGAGCTCGTGGACTATGGCGCAGACACCGGACATGTTCTGCAAGGATTACTCGTCTATCCGAGGCAAGTATTCGGAACCCGTCAACAATGTCACAGAAGCATCCAATGTCTACAGCCATCCATAAATTCCATATTTCTTTTCAGGGGAGCAAATCAACATAAAAAATACCCTGCGGTTATTGAGTTCCACGCGTTCACTGGAAGAACAGAGTTTGATAACCAGAAGGCAAGGGATCTCGCCAAAGTGAGTTCCAAAGTCTATTTCACTTCTTATCATCGCATAGATGGATCAGTAATCTGTGTATAAACGAAAACAACGGATAAGACCCAAGTAAAAATCAGCCCGGAGTTCGAAAAGAGACGGAAGAGAGGTTGAAATCAAAGAATAAATACATTTACAATCCAATATCACTGCAACGCAACTCAGTGATTCTACGAAGTAATCCTACAATATATCTTGGTATACTTATCTTTATACTATAATGTGTACGGTGGGGTGTAACGGGACAGTGGATTGTTCGTGCTCGAATAGATAACACCTGTTAAGGAATTGCAGGAAAAAAGTGACAGAAGGTAAGAGTCATTGGGTCTTCTACGTTGGTAACAGTGGGGGGGGGGGTTGTATTAGGTTGAGTCATAAGTCCTCGGACAAAATGATAGTGATGACTTCTAGCGATCATAACTCTTGACAGAGGTGACGAAAATGAACGTGCGAGGCATTGTTAGATAGAGTATGGGAAGCTCTTCCAAACGCATACTGGAGAACGCATCCAGCTGTTCCCTTTCCCGCAACTGTGCCTCATAATTTCAAGCCGTCGCAACTCCACATCCGCAACACCATCATATTTATTTTTTTATCTGGCCATGAACCCGCGGCAATCGATAGAGGTATGAAGGACGTCCACAAGCAGGAGGAGTACAATTTTAAAGTTGCATCAGAAGTTCACATCGGGCGACTATTCCGTCGAAAATGAAGACCGTCCGGGACGCTCAATGAAGTTGGATTTGAAGGTGCTGCGGAGCCAGGTGGAAGCCGATCCTTATCAAACTACTCGTGAACTGGCAGCCACTCTTTAGGAGTCAGTCCACAGTTCTTCGTGAACTGAAGCCAATCGACAAGGTGCGAAAAGTCGGTCCATAGCTGCCTCATGCTTTGAAGCAGTATGACATAGACCGCCGCGACGACGTGGCACTTTCTCTCCTCACGCTCAAGAGCACCACACGTGGCTCGAGTACCTAGTCACCAGTGGTGCGAAGCCGAACCTCTACTCTAACGTTCACCGGCGTTCTCAACAGATTGACAAAGGGGCGCATGCAGAAGACTCCCCCAAACCCAACGTACACGCCAAGGAGGTTATGCTCTGATTCTGGTGGAGCGCTCTCCGTGTCGAATAATGGAAGCTGCTAGACGAAGGATGCACAGTGACCGCACACGTCTATATTACGCAACTGAGGAGTTTGAAGGCGAATCCCGAAGCTACACGTCCACAGCAGCACAAAGTTTACTTGCAGCACGACAACGCTCGCCCTCACATTGCAAGAACGACCAAAACTGAACTGACGAATTTCGGCAGGACAAGTTTACCACACCAACAATGTTCCTCAGTCTTGGATCCCTCGGATTACCACCTTTTTCCCCATCTTCAACGTCATCTGGATGGTCAGGACTTTTAAACCCGCGACGACATCAAAATGGCACTGGTGCACTTCTCCAAAGGCCAGCTCCCAGCGTTCTAAAGCAAGGACATCTACGATCTGCCCAAGCATTGGCAGAAGACCATCGATGCCAATGGGGCATATTTCAAATGATTCGCTATTGTCGTTTGAAAATTGTAAGATAAATATTATCATTGCCAATTTGTCCGAGGACTTATGACTCAACCTAATACATAGATGGCCGATGCGTATCACCTTACGAGAAGATACACCCGAATTCTGGTGTCCTTGTTGATCTGCATGAGTACACTGATGTGATCTGATTCCGAGCTCATTTCAGCTTTCTGCTGCAAATGCTGAAAACATATCTGCTTAACGTAAGGGCCTTCGTTTCATGGAGATGATATTGCGGTCAGGAGGCTGCACCCGATGTAAATAATCAAATGGTTCAAGTGTAAATCTATCAAAATAATATGACATATACATTAATAGAGGAGAACTGGAACGGCTGACGTACGAATAGCAAATACTTACAGTTTAGTCCTGTGCGTTCATAGGGGAAACTTTCTGCTCAGGTTCTCGCTGACTGGGCTGCTACATATGCTATTAGTAAACAAAGTCTTGTTTCCAAACAGTGCATGAAGTGAATGAATGAGCGAAGTGATAGCAGAAAATAAGGAAATAAAGAGAAACTGTCAAGTTGGCAAACGACATCTGTGTGATATCCTCGCGCTCCTAGTCTTCGCGAGTTCTCACAAATCTCATCGGATAAGGAATCCCGGTAAGGAGTGCTGATGTTCACTTCACTGAATTTGGGCGGCGTGTTACCTCAACCACGTAGTGGCGACCCTGTCGAGACCAAAATTCTTTGGAGTTTGAGTTGAGCATCATGTCGATGTTACCGCTGCGGGACCTTCACTTTTACGCCCCTCGTCCAGCTTCTACATGACTGCAACTAACAATACAATCCGCTTGTTTGCCGGCAACATTCGTACATTAATCGGGTCTCATGAGATACGTGGATTTATTGTACTTTTACGCAGAGTGAAGGCCCGAAAATAAGAAGTTCTCAAACTCAGCAATACAACGTTTACCATCCATCCCTTGCCAAGGCGAGCACTCATGATGAGGCTTTGGTTAAAAATAGATTGGAGTGTTCAGAGCTACAGTAGCGCTCAAAAGTCTTCGGTGAAATGGCTCTTCAGCGGGAATTTTCAATCGTAACTTCTTTCCTACTGGATATAATCATGCAAAATTTCTATATTTGGAGCTTGGGTGTATTGTGAATATTTGCCACTATTAATCTGCAATCTCATCATGTTCCAGATATTCCAAATAGCATGAACTCAAAATCGACTGAAAATATAGATGATGGTCCTTCTAGAATCTCTTCCCTTTTTGTCATGTCTAACGTGTACGAGCGGTAACGCCGGACACAATAGATGAGAAAAACGCACATAAGGTGCGAATAAGTGCAGACGTCAACAACTTTAGTTTTAGCGAAATCTGCTACCGCAACAAACTCCCTGCTCTATCTGTGGATATTGCAGCTTTGCAGTCAAATAGTGTTGGGTAGGGTGAAATACACTCTAGTTAAACATATCCAAATTTCGCGTGATTTGATCTCCTAAGAAAAAAGTTATGAACGAAAAAGCGTCAAAGCGTTTCACCGAAGACTTCTGAGCGCTACTGTATGTAGATTGTGATCCGTTAAAGCCCTCTTTTTTATTTACCCAACTGTTTTTCGAAAAGGAAAATACGGTGTTAGCGACATGATTGAAATCGTCGATCATCAAGTCTCAGAACGAAGGCGTCAAAATGATGGCTCACAACTAAACACAACAAGATAAATTAAAAATGGAATAGAAGCAGAGTGCGCAACGCCAAAGAAGGACACAAGGCTTAAGCAGTGAATATCGTACCGCTCATCTGATTCATCTTAGTTTTGCCGCTCTTTTTTTGTTGTTGTTATCTTGTAAGATCCTAAGTCAACTGCGGAGAAAGGCGTTTTTTCCCTTTCAACAGGAGCCTTTCAATTGCTCGCGAATTTCAGATCAGATGCCATTTGACTTCTGTTGTTCACTAGCTTTTTTTCCTTTTCAGCTCGGTTATGTAGCCTTCGCATCTGATGTTTACGGCAAAGGCGTCGCGTCAAATGATACGAACGAAAACTTTGGTTTAATGGCGCAAATGCTTGCCTTGCGGACAACGACACTTCAGCAAAGAATACGAGCAGCATGGAACCTGGTGAAGCAGTTGCCGTATGTGGATAGTCAGAAGGTTAGTTAACAGAAAGTTTCCAACACGTTTACTGCATCATGTTGCTCATGCTGAGAACTTCACCATGATTGAAGCGAGGAATTATTTGGTTAGCGCTTGAGCCAATTACAGGGTTCCTTTCCCTCGGTGCTTTCGACAGATGATCAAATAAATGCCGTACAGTTGCTATATCTGCGTTAACTGCCGGAACAGAAACAGAGACGCGGTCATACCGAAATGTTAAAGATCTCCCTGGCATTGTCCCGAGTGCCATTTAACAAACAAGAAATCTAAATTGACGTATTCTGTAGAAGAAGTCATCTGAGGAGTTTATCGCCGTATGTTATTACGATTCAAAACTCCCGTCGTTTTTTAAACACCAAAGATGACACCCACATTATTCTCGAATCCTTTCCCTCTCAATTTGAGAAAAAAATATGCAGTGCCGGGCTAGATGGGAATGGGGAACAGACATTTGAACTAGCAAAGGTTGAGAACGGAACCTTCCATGACAGGCTGCTTAAAAGAGAGATATTTTGATTCAAATTGGATTATTTGCACCTACGCTCGCTCGCTGGTGATGTGACTTCGCATATGTAGTTGACTGTTGAGCTCTCGGCTAGACTCAGATAACCAATGTGGATTCTACGAATTGGGACCTTCATAGTTGGTTTGTAGGGGTATGCGATAGCTCTGTCCATCTAGTCCGCGTTCAGCAACTCATAGTGGACGGACCCCGTCATCCTCCGTTAAATTAGGGGGGACTATGCTCGGGTTACCTCGGAGGCTAGTATCTCCTGCAGTGAAACGATCCAACCGATTGTTGACCGTTAATCGGTGAGCAGTGTTAGCACTGAATAGGTTGCTGATTATTCGAGCCGCTACACCCGCATTTTGCCTTGGCGTGCTCGGTAGAAGGTGAAGATATGAATCGGGTGTTGTCCATTCATTGACCGTAATGCTGCGAAAGCCCATACGCGTGCCCTCATTTACTCATGTGTTGATTGTTCGGGGATTGTCGTACTAGTTTATCACCCTCGCTACCGTGTTCACACTGTTGATACAAATTTTCAACGCTTCAAATTTTTTGTCGCAGAACTTTCTTTCCAACCTAATACGAGGGTTGCCTTTTATATTTCGGGATTGAGCAACCCTAATGTTGCAATCTGGCAACTGACAGCTCTATCGTATACTTTGACTATTTTGAGGTCATACTTACTCAGAACTTTCTGACATATGAGCGGTCCTCGTGTTGTTTACACTACTTTCTGTCATATGAGGCGGTCCTCGTGTTGTTTACACTAACTTAAAAAATTTACTCAGGCCCTTGGCGCCTCCACCCCCCACTTAGGCCGAACCTCCTTCCCCCTTAACCTCCACCTTCCCCTTTGGCGATGAAGCTCAATCAAGGACCAGTGCTTATCGATGGTATGGTGAATTCAACCGAGATCGTAGCTCACTCCAAGACGAATTTCGTGGAGGTCTCCAATATCAGTTGTTGATGAGATGCTGTGCGCAAACTAATATTGCAAGATCGTTATGCGACCTGTCGTGAGATTGGAACAGCCTCAGGCACTAAAGGGACCAACATACATTCAATATTGCATGAACATTTGACTGTAAAAAAATTGTTTTTGAAAAATTCGTCAATCCCCCCAAAAAAGGACTCGTGTCGATTGGTCGAGAGAAATACTCAAAAAATACTATCGCGGCGCTTCGGAACACGCCTATGACATCGAGATAGGTGATGGATCATGGGTTAAGGGTATGAGAAAGTGAATAGCAGTCGACCGTATGGGTATTTCAAAATGAGCCAAATCCAACAAAAGCTGTCCGCGCACCAAGCACTTCCGCGCAAATGATCTCCTGTTTTTTTTTGGAAAAACTGAACATGTCGCAACCGTACCACTAGGACAAGCAGAGCAGTCAATTCTAAGTGGAATTCGACCGTTAGTTTGCCAGTTGTCTTCCGAGAAATCAGGAAAACAAAATGCCGAAGTCGGATCACTCATCACCACGACAATGCGAGCTCCCACACATCGGCTGAAACAACTGCATTTTTAGGCACTCAAAACAACGATTTGACGAGCTATCAGCTATATAGTCCCCGGATGACTTCTTTTTATTCCCATACGTACAGAAAAATGAGAGTTCAACGTTTTTCGACACCTGAAGTAGCGATTGATGCGTTCAGAATGCATGTTTCAAGAGTTACCTACATCAGAGTGGCAAAAGTGCTTTGACAATTGGTTCGAACGCATGCAAAAGTGTATAGATCTTCATGTGGAGAATTTTGAAAGTCAGTAAAGCGATTTTCAATGTTTAGTATTTATTTTTGTTTTCTAATCCCGAAATATAAAAGGCAACCTATGTATATATCTATTCGGTCATGTCGACTAGGCCGAGTATAATTTGAGGAGCCACCTTGTAAATATTCACTAACGACTTCTCTTTGCTTGATGAAAAGTGAAAAAAGGTTGGAGAAAACAGAAAGGACCATGGATCTTTATCTCATCCAACTATAGGAGCAAGTTTTGTACCACTACCGTTTTCCTAACCGGTCATGCAGTGCGGGAATATTTATGTATTTGGCAGTCCTTCAAAAAGGGCTCATTGTGATTCGTAATGGTAGCAGTTCAGGCCGCTAAAGCTTTGAGCGTAATCGAATATTTAGCTTCAGATGATTACTGCACGCATAGCCCTTGACAGTTTCTGAACAAACAGTTGGCAGGATTAATGTCTATATGCAAATATATTTACTTATTTATTCAGATCGGCTGTATTGGTTTCTGCTTTGGTGGTCTTACCTGCTTGGATCTGGCTAGATTCGACGTCGGTCTCAAAGCTGCAGTCTCTTTTCATGGGACCTTAACTGACTACCCGGGGAACGACACGCAAGTGTTCCCAGATTATGACCGATTCTATTCATTCAGAGCAATTTTAGTCTATTCTTGCAGGTCTATCGGAGCGTCTATTCAAGCTCATCACGGCGACATCGATCCACATACAACCAATGCCGATGTAAGATCACTGGATATGAAAAACATAAGTTTGAAGGATAAAGTTTTTGGCGTTAATCAATCCCGTCTGAGGGATGCGCCCCCGCCCTCGACTTCCATTCAGAATCGTAGTGGCGTAATGAGTGCGTACGTGGCCTATACAATGACTTGCGGTGGCCAGCCGGTGCACAATTCAGTGCTTTTATCCTCCCAAACAAGTCTGGTACCAATTCACCAACCCCGGAGGTATGGAAGGCTTAGTTGGCCTAGGCGGCATCGATCCTGGATTCGAACCCCTGACCGTGCGTGTGATAAAGTACCCCACTTGCCACTACACCACCTCCACCCCATGAAAAACATAGCCAACAGCAAATGTGGGGTTGAGAGGAGAAATCGTAATGTTATGATATGATGACTACTGCTCTTATGCAGGCAATCCACTAACTTAGCTCGTTGCACCCTCACAAGGTGTTGACATCACTCCGGAACGAGACCGTCTTGAGAATGAACGTGACATCAAAGAGCAGACATTATAGTAGCCCATGGATGATGTGTTTCATTGGGTAGAAACGACAAAAGACAAGATTTGCGACCAAAGTACGTTGAACTAGTTTGTAGCCTATGGAAGGGAATCGAAGAAATTGGTTTGTGTCCTATACTGCTAATCATAAGCCGTAGCAAGCTGCCAAAGAAAAGTGAGATTGAGCAGTGGAGAGCGAAGCTGCTTTCATGAACACGGCCGAGAAATCCCAATTCATAAGGGATTCCGTACCAACTGAATGAAAGAGTCCCATCCCTCCCTTCATTTGCGCATCATTTCATGTTTCCTTGCAAGAATATTCTAGTTAAAGTCTAGTTTAGATCAATCAAGATGCAGGTGATAGGCAAAATGCTATATGCCTATACTATTCAATCTTCGAAGTTACTTCTAAAACTAGTAAATATACAATCTGCTTGTTTGTCATGTGTGAAAGTTTTAAGGCTGAGTCGTTCAAAGAAGAAATGCGAGCCAGAAATGCTGATTGGTTCTTCACTTCATACTCGGATGCTATGCATGCCTTCACCTTGCCAGGTCAGTCCAAAAACGATTTCAAGGCACTTGGAGTGGTTCAGGCGTAACCAGAATGGCTGAAGGCCAGCGAAGCGCTTGTAAGCTGCAGCAATTTTAGAAGTTTTCATTAGTTTTGTTGAGGGCACAGTTCACAATAACTTTGAGGGGAACTACTTCAAATAAAACAGTAAAAGTTGTGGAGAAGAATAGTGAAAAGGTGATAAGAAAGCGCGAAAATAGGCGGATTTTATCCGAAAGTTATTAAAAAAGCGGGTTATTCGAGACTCTGACCACAGAAAAGGCTTGGAATGTATGTATATGGTAAAGAGAGAAAGTCCCACTACGGTGGTGTCATTTCATGCTTACGGCATAAGTGTAGATTTCAATAGCGAAAAGGTCGAGGGTCACGAGTTCGGCATGACCTAAGTGCCTCGACGATGGAATTACAACGCACCTTTAAACTAGCTATCAGTTGGTGTAACTGCATAAGGAGCTGATCGCAGTGAACGAAAATGCCAAAAATTGCCCTCCTCTGTGTGTACTCATAGTACAGTCGTCACAACGCCAGCAATTTTCCGTTGTTTGATACTATGCAAGTCGATGACCCATTCTGCAGGGTGGGGACCTACATCTAACGGATTTGAAGGGAACACTTGAGCGTAAAAATTTTCTCAAGCGAATGCAAGTAAGATGGAGATGGTTATCTAAATATCGGAGTATCCGAGCATTGAAACACTGCTCCATACTTGGGGACGGAACATTCACCCAGAACTGTATGGACGCGGCAAACTGCGCGGCGAATTCGTGGTGATTAAAACGACTCCGGCGCCTATCATTGGGGCACAAATTTTAAGTGGGATAGATAAGCAGCATCAGCTGGCATTACTTATCCAAGCTACTTGAAGCAATGATAGGGGCCAAAGCCGTTTTAATCACCGCGGATTGCGCCGCGCGGTTTGCCGCGTCCATCCAGTGCTGGGTGAATGTACCCATAGCCGGCGCCAACTCCTGTCATGGGCCGCCACCGACGGTTCCAATTCTCAAGATGTGCAAGATGGGTGCTCTTTGTGAAGGTGCACCTTTAATATGGCCGTCATAACAAGCCTACTTTCCTATGTGCCCCTCGGCTAAGCCGGTTTTGAAGTCTTTATTACTCGTTTGCTAATACAACAGTGCCCCCATGTGCCATAATTGGAGGCCATAAGTTGATCCTTGCGCAACTTCAGAGACAACTTACATGAATTTTTAGAGGTATGGTTCATTATAAAAATGGTCTCCAAGGTTCCCTATAGGAGCGAATCTCTGGCCCCTAAAGCTGAAACATGGGTCATTTTCGGTTTGAAAAATGGCCTAGCTAGGTGCAATAAGAGCTGAAAAGTAGTCTTCATTGCATTCTATTCCCGAAGAGGTCGTGTTTGAGGGGAAATAGTGTCAAGCAACCGATCGCCCTAGGTTTTCAGTAATAATAGAAAACAATATTTGGCATTTTTTGTTTACTGCCTTCACGTAGTTGAACACACCTAGGACCTATTCCTACGCTCTACCAAAGTACTCTTCCATACCACTTTAATAATAATCTCGTTCAACTCCCTTCCTTGAATAGTTTAAGAACCTTTGTAATTCACGAAGTCTGCCGATTTTCGCGCTTCCGTCGCTACCGATGCATTATTCTTTATTTCGTTCACACCAACACTTCCGTTTACCTTGAGATAGTTAGATCCGAATGGTCAGCGTTCCGTTTTCATCGAAGGGCTGGGTTGGCGTGCAGTTGAGAACTCATTCTGTGATGGAATTTGGAAATATAAAAAAATGGGACCGACATTCACAAGATGCTAATTTAAGGAGTCGAGAACTGGGGAATTCCTGGTGCAGCTTACAACGAGAAAGCGGATAAGCGGTCATGGACAGCCATGCAAACATTCCTCGCCGAAAAACTTCTGTGAAGCTTCCTTGGGAATGATTTCTTCATCAAGTTTCCGTCATTCTTCTGAGCACTAATTTACATGAGTCATTTTTTTGTGTGGCGAATAAATGATTTCGATGCCTTTCAATGTACTTCTGTTGCTAAATCTATAATATTCTCTTCCACGAGATAGGTCTGAATGGATGCACCTAACACACGCGCAAACACTCGTCGGTACTAATCCAAAAAACGCTCAGTTAATAGTTTAAAAAATACGAACGCGCTCAAACGAAAGGAACTGGTGTTCAAGGTGATTCCCTTAAGTATTTCAAAATATTATTATGAACTGACCGACCGGTAAACTAGTATTCTGGGGTATGAATATGACAATACGGTATGATGGTATGACAGAGTAGCATCGCGAATATGGTATGATAGACTAGCATCGCGTTCATTGATATTCTGGTCGGGAACTTACTTTTACGTTGCTTTATGAGAACAGAAAAACATTCACATGTCCTCGTCTCGTGTAAAGCTACAGATGTCGCAGGAGTCCACATTTCTGTATAGGTATTAGATACGTGGCAAACTGCTACTCGATATATTATTTATGAGCGAAGTGTTTCCTATCTACTTGCAAACGAACAAGCAAAACAATATGGGACGGCTAGGAGTGAAGATGGAATGTGGACTTCGGAGAGAGGATCACGTGTGGAAGGATGGGAGCACTCTAATGTGCCTGAAAGAGAGAAGCGCCAGTTTCAGCCTTCAATGAAGCCTAGAAACGACTTCGATTGAGAATGATGTTTTTTCCATGAAACCCCAAAAGCACCGGTAGTGTCAGTGTATATACACGCTAAGGAGGCTCAGAAATGTGAGATCAGCTGTTGCTTTGTCGAAATCAGACAAAAGCATGTACTCCTCTGATGACCATCCTACCATATATAGCACCCTAACATCTGCTTGTTATTGTGTGTGTGTGTATGCGTGTATGTATGTATGTATGTATGTATGTATGTATGTATGTATGTATGTATGTATGTATGTATCGTATGTATGTATGTATGTGTATGTATGTATGGTATGTAGTGTATGTATGTATGTAGATGTATGTATGTATGTATGTATGTATGTTGTATGTATGTATGTATGTATGTATGGTATGTATGTATGTTATGTAATGCTATGTAGTGTATGTATGTATGTATGTAATGTTATGTATGTATGTATGTATGTATGTATGTATGTATGTATGTATGTATGTATGTATGTATGTATGTATGTATGTATGTATGTATGTATGTATGTATGTATGTATGTATGTATGTATGTATGTATGTATGTATGTATGTATGTATGTATGTATGTATGTATGTATGTATGTATGTATGTATGTATGTATGTATGTATGTATGTATGTATGTATGTATGTATGTATGTATGTATGTATGTATGTATGTATGTATGTATGTATGTATGTATGTATGTATGTATGTATGTATGTATGTATGTATGTATGTATGTATGTATGTATGTATGTATGTATGTATGTATGTATGTATGTATGTATGTATGTATGTATGTATGTATGTATGTATGTATGTATGTATGTATGTATGTATGTATGTATGTATGTATGTATGTATGTATGTATGTATGTATGTATGTATGTATGTATGTATGTATGTATGTATGTATGTATGTATGTATGTATGTATGTATGTATGTATGTATGTATGTATGTATGTATGTATGTATGATGTATGTAGTATGTATGATGTATGTATGTATGTATGTATGTATATTGAGCCTGTGTCCGACCGGAAATTCCGACAGCTCCAGTTCAAGTGGACCTAGAGGGTTCAGATTTAGTAGAGGTACAAGAGGCAGGATGGGAAGGGTGGGAGAACGTCTGTTGCGCTCGTCCGTCGAAATTAGGTCACCCCGCCCACTTCGCGTGTGGCGCACCCTGAGGTCTTGACATGACATTACAGTACCATCAAGTGTCAATGGAGAGAATAATTTGCATTTGTCCGTGTTATCTTCTTTTTGGCTTACTGCCGCGGACCAAGCGTAATCGTATGTCCCACAGACAACTGCAACGTTTGCCAAAGATCGCGGGCTGACGCGTTGCATGCGACGGCTGCGGCGTGACCTAGTTTGACGGACGCGCGCAACGAAGCGCATCCGAAAGGGTGTGGTGCCCTCTCCCTGGGAATCATGTCGTGCTCGCGGCACCCAGTCGTGCGCGGCCGCGCGCTATGAAGGAAGGTTGTGAGTTTTCAGTGGAAGGATGCGAAATTCGCCGCGCAACTACAACGCTCGCCGTAGAGAGTTTGGAAGAAGTACCGCTCTTGGACGGAACTACTTACTGTGGCCCTTGTCGACCCTAATTTCACTAGCTTGTTTGTTCCCATACTTGATTCAATGACAAACAAACCGACTGTGTCCATAATGTTTATGGCAACAAAAATTGAAGGCGCTCCAGGGACACGCGTGCCGAACACATGCTATACTTATCCGCTGTAGAGATCTTGCTTGCGTGCCGAGTTTGCCATGATTCAGGTAGAGGTTGGGTTTTGCTATCAGTCCCACTATCAGAATCATCTGTATAAAAGCAGGGGACAGGCAAACTAGACAGTTACCGCAAACAAAGCCTTCAAGCTTGATGACTTCGACTGAAACAAGGTAGGATATACGCTTGCTCCTGTACTGACGTTGACACTCTAGTCTGGCGAAACGAAAATACAATTAACGTTTTCCAAACGTTCTCCGTTAACTTTTGTAATCACGGAAATAACGAAGGGAAAGCACTTTCGCTCCCACGCATACGCCTGATGCAATCGTGATAAACTTGAACTCAGAAATGTTAACATAGCATTACCTATGAAACCCTCCGTAAACGAATTTTTTTAGGATAGTATGGGCGTCATAACTGCTTATCGGGTTCATGGGAAAGGCGAGGGAGACGAAGTTAAATTAAATATACAAGGTGAGGCAACACAATGGCTTAGCTTAATCTGTTGGATATGTTCTTCTTTATCAACATCCTGACTTCGCTTCCTTGCATTTCGCTCAAGTAATCCACGAGTCTGTACTTTCTCATTCCATCGTTATGTGCGATGTTGCAGCAGTGTAAAGATACCTACCACTCACTGTTCTACGATAACGTTAAAGTTAGGTAAACATCCTATCATATGTAATTCGCTAAGGGTGTCTGTTGGTTTGTCGGTGTGTGTGTGTATGAGTGTGTGTGCGTGTGTGTATGTGTGTGTTTGGGCGTGGGTTAGACTGCCTGCAGCGTTGAAATTTGATGGGAGTACAGGAGGCAGGATGGGAACACTCACCACTTGTAGGAAGACCGGTGCTCCTACAGGAGGGAAGGGTTCATAACTCCTGTTCGGGTAGAACTAGAGCGTTCAAATTTGGTAGGAGCACAGGCGGCAGGTAAGCGAGATTCGCTGGATTGCCTGCTCGTTTGCCGTGCCACGCGGGTCCTTTTGTCGATACACACTGTCTTCTGACGCACAATTTATTGCACGTACGGTCCACAAGTAAACTTGAAGAGATGAGGATAAGAGTAGTGATGTGGAGGCAAGAAAAGGAGGCCAACCAACTCGAGAGCTGCTGGCCGCTATTTATACGGTATGTGGGCGGAGTTGAGATGAAGCTCACAGATAAAGCGTACAGTGCCCCGAACAGCGAACATTTTGCCCTTTTGAGCTACAGATCAGTTAGATGATAACGTCATGAGCCACAAATGAGTCACACATATGTATAGGAGCAAATAAGATGAACATCACAAACATAACATATGTAGTGTACGTTGCACCAGATTTGTATAGTAGATATACCAACTATATCGCAGACCTGTATAACAGAAATATACTAGGCCGATACCGATATTGTGCCACGCGAGTCTTTCTTGAACGGACTGAATCAGGGTAATACCAATAATTTATTGTTGTAACTACAGCGAATAACGGGAACGAACTGGATCTGCAGTGTGTCCAATATTGGTGGGATTCGTCGTCCTTGGTGGTCGTATGAGGGAGAGGTCCTTTCTCGATAGTGACACTCGAACAATGGCAATCCTATAGAGGTAGGAACAGCCGAAGAGTCGAAACCTCGACTCCAGATCTGGTCCCCATTTATACGCCTTCTGCAGCTGGACGACTGACTGGCACAGCAATAAGCATAAAGCAGGTGGCTATGGAATGCGGCATGTCCTGTAGAACTTAAAATTAGTCGTTAGCTATGGGCTAAAAATGCCATATTAATCAGATGCAACTATAAAGTGATAAAACTCAATTAGGTTGGAATAAGTAAGTAAGCCTCTCTATATACAAAGTAGCATTCACTACACTCCCGGGCGCACTACTGATTACTGCCGAGGCGCTCAAGTCTCTCCAGCTGAGTACGCACATTGCAAATGGCGTGTCGAATTCGGTCTCTAGAGTCTGATACGGAGCACAGTGTGCGGTGGTGTCCGTCGTCGTCCGGGATAATGAAGTCCAGCACGCTATTCATCACGATCGAGCAATACCAGTATTGTTGGTTGGCTTGTCGGCATTCATCCGCCCTTTTGTTGCATTTCCTGAGGCACTATTGACAGATTCCTTCTCTCGTTATGATTTTGAACCGTTGATCCCCTTCGATGCACTCCGGGCAGGAATCAGAAAAGTGGTCGTTCCGTGCTTTGCAGAATGCACATACACCAGCCCCTCGAAATCGTTCCCCAATTCTTCTTTGAGGCAGTCGTCGGAGTCCTTCTTTGAGCAAGTGAAGTTCTCCCTGCAAGCGTTTCATCTCACGTGAAGGCGACTGCTTTCTTCGGCTGACCGTGGATTGATTGCTTCGATCGTACTTTCTTGTGTAATTCAGCGCAGGCCTCTCTTGCTTGCCTTGAGGTGACTGTTCCGCGTTGCTAGTCTTGGATTGATCCTTGTTTCGATCGTCCTTTCTGGTGCATTTTTGCATAGCAATATCCTGCTGGCATCGAAATTTCATCACGTTCACAGGTTGCGAATTGTTGATCGTTCCAATCATCTTCTCGGATCAATCTGTCCATATAGCCGTCATCAGAAAGATTTGCACTTTCGGATTGCTCGCTCTTGGCTCCTCAACTGGCTTGCTCCTCAGGTGTGGAGCGACATCCGCCGTATTGTTGGGGTTCAGAGCAATTTTTTCTAGATGTTCTTCCATTCGTTGCAGCGTGCCATTGACAGAGTCGTTATCGTTGAGATTGTTGAGAATGCTTTCAATACTATCTTCTCCCTGCTGATTAGTTCCCTTGCTCGCTCCATGTCGCACTCGAGATCCTTGATTACGATGTCCATTATTGAAAGGCTTTTCTCGACTATCGAAGTGGCTGCTGTATTGCTGGTATCGTGTTTAGTTTTCTGTCCTGTTTCCCACACTAAGCGTTCGCGTTTGCTGAGTTGCCCATCGTCAGTGAGAATGAGATAGATGGAATACATGAGGATGAATCTTTGCGGTAGGCTTCGCATTTTGCCATTCGTCACCATGGCGGTGGATAGCAGCCGATGCGCCATCATGGCGAGTTCTCCGGCTGTGTCGTCCGTGCACGTGGTTCGAGAAGATGGTGCTTGTGGGATTCATCGAGTATCATCGATACCTTACTTGCGTGTAAATCACCTCCAGTGTTGCCGCCATATCTGATATCAATTCTTTACGAAAATCCGAGAGGAATTGCATGTCTTCCAAGGAACTTGTTTCCTCTGCCACTGTGTAGGGACCTGTAATAAAATACCTTGGGTCTAGGATCGAACAAAGAAGGTATACCAGCAGAACAAATTCCCTCTCTCTCTCTCTCTCTATATATATATATATATATATATATAACTTCTCTCTATATATACATATATATATATATATATTAGGTTGTTCGGAAAGAAATGCGCGTTTGAGCTTTGAAATTTTTTATTATAAAAACGGAACTAAACAAGATCAGTTCAAAAGAGAATCTCCATCACTATCAATGACTTGTCGCCAATGTCTACGCAAAAAATGGGTTCCTCCTCTGGAGTACTTGACCGGCTGTGACTCAAAGTAGTTGGACACCCAGAGTTGGACTTCTTCGCGGTTTCTAAACTTTTTCTCGGCTAGAGAGTTCTGCATCGACCGGAACAGATGGTAATCGGATGGTGCCAGTTCTGGGTTGTATGGCGGATAAGGCAGGATTTCTCAGCTCCTATTCCTCAGTTTTTTCCATAATGATTTTCGCGATCCATACCCGCGACCCGACCCGCGACGCGACGGTGCGATACTCCTTTTCCGCACCTGTTCGTCTTGCCAATCGACAGCACATGTTCATGGATGGTAGAGTTTGAGCAGCCAGAATGTGTTGTCAGTTCACGAGTGGTTTGGATTGTATCCAATACAATGACGGACTTTGACACTCGTTATCGACGAATTGGGGCCAACTTCCATGTTCTTTGTCCTCTAACCTTACATTACCGTTTTTGAAACGCCGGAACCATCGTCGACACTGGCTTTCTGACAAGGCTTCCTCGTCAAATACCTCAAATGATCAGTTTCAGCAGCCGATTTGCCTTGCTTGAAGTCATACCACATGCAATCCCCGAAAAGAGTTCCCGCTCAAGCACTTCCTAAACTTTTTTTTTCTTCAAAGAAAACAAAGTAGACATAGACAAAAAGGATGGAAAGATGCCCAACAAAATCTCTTTCTAATAGGCATTATTGCTTTGGTAAAATCATGTAAAGTAGGAGAGAAATAATTGGTCAAATTCAATGCGCATTCCTTTTCGAACAACCTTATATATATATATATATATATATATATATATATCCATTTTGCGGACTACTGTTGTTTCTTGTGCCGCTTGTTGATGTTTAATAGAGAACAGGTAGCGTATCCCCGCTTTTGCCGGAGCCGCGATCAATCTTGGAGGTAGCAACAACATCCATATAGTGATCTTTGCTCCCCAGTTGGAGAGTGTTATGTATGTTAGTGCCAGCAAGACTAGTAGGCAAGCTATGCTATCAGCATGAAAGACTCCATAGATTACGTCGTCTACTGGTTCCAGATATATGCGATGTATAGACATCCAGAGCTTAGGCAGAAACAGTCACACCCCGGGCCACCGCAAGATTCTACACAAGCTGTGAGGCCAAGAAATCGATTTCCCTCTTCTAGCTCGGGGATAAGGCAGGATGCGTTCACCGCGCCACAGTTTTCTTCCACACACGACCCCATGTAGGGACAGCGTTTGCTGTCCACGATTCGGTACACGGTATCTATAATGAGAAAATCGGTTTCTTTCTTACAGTGGAGGACTAACCCTTTCCATCGTAACCGTATCTCCTGTATTGGTGTGCTATTGTGAGAAAGACGAATGCAGGCTCCTTGTTTGAAAGTATTGATTTTGAAAAGCTCGGAGAGTTGTATACGGCAGACCTCCTTAGTTGACTCACCTAACGCAAATGGTGGAATAGTGTTTGAACACGTCTACCATCTGAAATGCCTGCAGTCCTTGGCGTGCTAGATCATTACAACTATGATCTCAGCGAGAGTTCTTCTGCGAAATCGCTGGGTATTACCTCTCCTGATATGCGAAGGCCTCAACGTAGCAGGTACCATGCAACTTTTCCCAGTATTCTGATGGGTTTTCCGACCACCAGGGGCACGTAGAAGAATACGTAACATCCATTTATAAGGAAATAGAGCAGGGTCATTATTCCGAGTATCGCACTGATGAGCCAACATTTTGGATTGAAGAGGTTGACTCTACAGAAAGTGAATTTCACCACCCGCAAAGCGGTGCCGCTGGGCATCGAGACTCAACCGTTGCAGTACCGCGATTTTGTGTGATTTTCCCATTGGACTGCGCAGTCATACAAAACTACTTCCGGTGGAAAGCTAACGTTCTCAACAGTCTTCGAGTTGTTGAACATTATACAAAACTGATTACCACATATTTCGTACGGGATCTATTCCTCTGATTCGAGCCTGACTCCTCCTTGAAGACATTTAACGACCCGTTTGGAAATGGAAATAATTTCTTGCGCTTCTGTGGTAAATACACACAAAAGCAGAAAAATAATCATGCTCAGTGAGAACATGGAGAGAGAAAAAAGATTCCATCCATAGGACGAGTGATCTTCGTTGTAGCTAATGTTCTTTCTTTGGCGCAAAATATACCGGATACGATTCGCCCTTCCTCGCTCTGCTCTTCTTCTTCCTCAGTCTTGGATGTTGCATGGACAAAACGTTTTTCCTTCGCATCGCTGTCCTTGTCCTTCATCTTCGTGTGGTGCTTCAAGTTCCAAAGGTACAAGAAGATTAATAGGCCGTCTGATCAGTCGCTGATAAGGCAGCCGTACGACTGCTTCCTGGATTGTTCCCTGCGCGCTACTCGTCAATGCTTGTATGATTTGCACTTCCCATCATCCCGCGGCTGTTGCGCGTAAAATTTTTTGCCTCCTACATTGGGCATATGTTTCTCCCTGCTTCCCAGGTCAAGTATTGTCGCTGCCAGACTTCCAAAACTTTTCCGTTATTTTGCATGATGCTTCCACCGCAGCCGTCGCTTGACTTTTTGTCTGTATTGCTCACTTTTCTTGAGGTGGTATATGATCATCATCTCTATGATCCCTGCTCCCTCAGCGTTGGTACCACGGGATAGGCAGGGCAGAGATCCTTCTGTAGGAAGTCAATTGGCGTATAGTTTGATTTCTGTCCAAGTCTGTGGTTTCATACGTAAGCGGGCGCGTGTTGAGGATCGATTCAATTTCCGTTACCACCGTGGATAGTTCCTCGAACGATAGTAATGACCTACCAACGGTTTTATACAACTACTTGATGGGCTTAATCATCCTTCCATAGAATCCTCTTTGCCAAAGAGCGTAAGGGGTGATATGTTCCTAGTCAACTCCCTTATTGCTAATCTCTCTACTAATCGATGGATCGTCCTGCGCCGCTTGGAGACTTTCTTTAGACAATTGTCTGAGGAACCCCTCTGCGCGAAAAAAATCGCCACAGCATGTGCAGAAACGCGAAAGTCGACGAGTCTGACATCACGCCAAAGTGAATAAGTCTGGTGACCATGCATGTAATTATGACTCCATGACATTTTCCTTGACTTCCATTCTCTCGTTTCACTGACAGGGGACCAAAATAGTCTAGACCGGCATGCTGGAAAAATCTTGATCGTACTACTCGCTCCTTTGGTAAATCTTCTTGAGAAGGGTAATTATAGGGAAGGTTGTTGAATTTTTGACACTTCACACACTTATGAATCAACTTCTGAACTTGTGAGCGAAGTTGCGGGATCCAGTATTGTTGCCTGACAAGACTCACGGTATGATTGATGCCACTGTGTCCCTTTTGATGAACATCACGAACGATGATGCAGTACAAAAACGGGATATTTCACTTTGTAGTCAAGCTGGGCTTGGCCCAAGCGTCCGTAGCAGCGTAATACGCCTTCGGTGTCCCTTCGTATATCCAGATCTCTAAGGGTTCTCGCGATAGTGCTGGTCACATGCAACTTTTGTTATGCCAGTATAATCACTTTGCCCGCGAATTCCAAACTCAGTTCCACAATGGGTCTACCCCAAGGGGAATTCCCGGTAGTGTGATCTGAATCGTGGTTATTCTTCTTTCCTTGAGTTTTGCCACAGTGTTTCGCACAAACCGAAGAGCGTACGCTATAAAGTGTTTTGCTCGAGCGAATGTCCGCACATGGCTTGATTGCAGGAGTTTGGGTTCATATGCCATTACACCTGTTGTAACCATTACATTGGTGGTATCCCCTGGGTCTTCTCCTTCGTCATAGGTGTCGCGTCCGTAGGTGTCCGAAGATTGTGTGTTGTGTAGGCCAAGAGGTCGTCTCTTTTTGGAGCCAGGTTTGTCCTTTCCACCGGCAATGTTGACTAAATTCGGTGTAAGGTCAGTCCCCATGTCCCGCAATCCGCAGGATTTTGTTCGGAAGGCGCGTGTCCGGATTGCACGGGACAAACTTCATGTGTTAAGTGGGTCACGATTCTTCTTATTTCCAATAATTACAAGCAAAGACTCCTACTTCTCGATTCGGGGGCTTGTGACCCAGCATAGTGCAAATTCGGAACCCGAGAAAATGTAAATCTCTTTAATATTAAGAGTCGTCTTCAGCTGGGTTGCAATTGCATTCGCTAGGCGACCAGCCAATGTAATAGCGTTCATCTCAAGTTTCGGTGTAGTGGAAGCTCCGTGGGGCGGAGGCAACTTAGATTTTGCCATTAGAAGGTGGACTTCTCCTGAATGTGCGAGATAGCCTCATGCACTCATTCCTGTAGTGCTAGCATCCCCAAAAACCACTATTTTGACTGCGGACTTCTTTGGATTCAGAAACCTAGGGATTTGTGAAATCCCTTCAAAATGCTGCTTATTTTGGTCTACTCCTCTGTTTTCTAATTCGTCAAAGGGGCATCTCGCTCGTAAAAATCGTTCCACAAGCTCTGCAAGAAAATTTTTGCCCGGCGAAGACGCCCAATGGATCGTATATGGAGGCTATTGCACTGGTAATAGTCCGCTTATTGATGGTCGGACTCTCCTTCATTGCGCAGCGCACTTCCAACAAATCATTGCGCGAGTTCCACTCAGTTCGAGCACCTTCGGACAACGACTTTTTGCTGTGTCTACCTGTGATATCGAGTTCATAACTTCTCCCTTATTGGAGGTAAACTCCCGTCAATTCATTCTGAGCTTTACGAATATTGCCTTTGGATCTGATATAAAATTGTCGCGCTTCGCATGTATCAGAGGTGAAAAGGAGGTTGTCCACCTAGAGATTGGTCCTAATTTTCTGCCCAGGTCCTTGCTTCGTGCCTGTCCAAGTGATAGTGGACTGTTCCCGCCAGAAGCAACGGAAAATTCTTCAATCCGAAAGTGACCCGCGTAAAACGAAATATCTGTACCTTATCTATTGATGGGTTTCTTGTGAGCTCTGAGCCATAAGAAAGTAAGTCACATCCCAATCCGTTTCATGAAGACCAACTTGAAGGAATGCTTTTTTAAAGTCAGACATAAAGGCTATATGACCAATCCGCATACGATGCAGGAGGCCATATAGTGCTGACTGGTAGAATTGCGGGACCTCTATGCAAGACGTCGTTAAGCGAGGGACTGCTCTTGTAATGAGCGGAAGCGTCAAAGAAAATGCGGAGCTTCGTGATCTCTTTCTGCAGAGTCAGGACAGGTTGGTGCAGGATATAACGTACCTGAGAAGCCTCTCTCGAATCGTTATCGCCTGCCAGTTCCACAATGCCTTGCTTGAGCTGATCTCGATAGACTTCATTGTACTGATCCATCTTCTTGTCGTTTAATAAACCTATTGAATTGCTCCCAGACTTGTTCATCCAGCTTGGTTTGAGCTTCCTTTTCCGGTCCCTGGAATTCTACTGTCCCGGCTGAGTCCATTGACCAGTATTGCTCTCATTGGTCTCTTTCTTCTGCGTTGTCTCTTCATCACGTTTTCCTGATATTGTGGAACATGGAGGATTTCCCGATTATTCTTTCTAGGCTTTCCACAGATCAGGTAACCTAGTTCCGTAGGTAAAATATGCAATCGGAATGAATAAGTGCTAATATGCACTTCTTTATAATATTATAATATTTATATTATGAATATTTATAATATTTATAATATGCATTCATTTAAATATGCAATAAGTGCTAGTGGGGGTGTATCATGCCGTATAAATGACCAAAGCAAATCGCATTCTAAGAGATAGATGGCTGAGTGACTCGCTTCCCTTGTTTGAGATTTACTGACAAATTGAGAGTACGAAGGAATTCCTGATCTTGATTTGAAAGTGGCGGCGGGGCGTAAGAGTAGGTCAAAATATCATATGTAAGTAATTCAATGACGTCAGGGATCCCTTCCTATATCCCTTCCATTCTCATACGTCTACACGCAATTTCTGACATTTTCGTTTGGCTACCTAAGTTGTTCCAAAAGTGTTCAATTTGATGTGTCGCTCTTCAAGCACCCGAAGGTGAAGCTTCCCCGTTAGGGTGCTACCTGTAAATGACACCTCGACTCCAATATCGAATAAAACGTCCATTTTAATAAGACTCCCTGTCTTCGAATCCAATAGTGTGAACTCTCCCGTGGGCAAAGAAGGGTGAGGAGTATTTTGTGCACTAAAGACATTGTGAACGGGGGGAAGTGATGCCTTTCCAGGATTGTTTCCTTTCTCGTCCTGGGTAATTACTGTATTCGAATGAACCGTGCGTGGGTACCCTTTATTGGTATCCCTTTTGTCTTTTCCTTCCCCTTGGACTTCTTGAAAAGCCCTCTTTTGTTTTCACAGGGCTTCTGTCCCGCATGGACGACAACGGTCTTGGCTAAGTGGGTTTGATACAGCACGATGTGTGACGCGGGCCATTGCAATTGAAGCAAGGACGACCCTCACATCGATCCGAGGCATGAGAAGATGGTGCACATATAAGGCAAAGCCTATTGCGTCACAGGTATGCCGACCTATCTTGGGGCGTGGTATATTAACTGCAGTGCATTGCTAGATGACCCTTCTTCCAGTACATGCACATAGCCATGCATTGGTTGGTAGGTCGTCTTTTCGCATAGTAGTTACGCCCTTTTGCGGTTTGTGGCCTGATATCGGTATACAATTGGAACGTCTCTTCTGCCGATGGAATCTCATCTATGAACTTGAAAAGATTGGTCATTGTAAATAGAGTACCAAAAAGACCTTGTCTTTAACTGATGACTTTCCTTTTCGGGGAATCGGGGAACTGAGCCGAGACTTTCTTGATCAGCCAAGAGCTATTGATGTCCCCCCTCTGTCTTCCAACTGGGCGGTGATGGGTTGAAGTTGTTTTAAAAGGGAGCGCCGGTCCTTTATTGAAGGGGTACGCAGCATGCAGGCTTCTAGTAGTTCGACTAGTTGGTTCACCAGCCTTTCTCCATCCCTATATTTGTTACGGAGATACATTACCGCCTTTGCATAGTTTTCGTATGCAATTTGAACTTCATAGTACACTCTCGAGCATCCTCCGTAAATGTTGTATTTGACCATTTCGGGTATATCTCTTGAATGGATATTATTGCTGAATATTTCCCAAAAGTTGTCCCATTCTCATATATTCCCCGCAAACACTGGGATTGGGCGAGGGGGTAGCTCCAACTGTCTTGTCTGCACATGAGTCATCGCAGCTGGCGATGTTGGCGCTGACCCTTGTACTGTACCAGATCGATCGCTGTGCGCAGTGGTCTTTAATGACAAGGCTTGCAGCCGGGCTTGGAGAAGTATATGGTGAACGAAGGCCATAGAAAGCGCCGTCTCTCCCTTCCCCATGTAACTATCGCGGTCGTCTGTTTCTTATCCCTTGCTATATTCCAGGCCCTCAGCAGCTGTTGCTAGTTCAAAAGGACTTTCTCCACTTTGTCCGATATTGACTGTATTGCGCTGATGCTTTCCTCCAGGCGGAAGATGGTATCAATTCGTTCTTCTTGTTTAGTACTAGCTTCAAACGAAGATTCCTCGAGTTTCTCTATTTTAATTTGTTCTATTATATGCTTTGACTTCTTGGTGAACATTGTGGCTAAGCGTTCACGAGTTGCGAGCTGAGAGGCAATTGAGAGAGGAAAATTCGAATTGAAGAAGAACGTAATAAAAACCGTTATCGGCAAAATGGTCGAGTGTGGAAAGAAAATACACTGTTGGGGCAGAAATGAAGCCGCACTTGAATTTAGATAACGTAAAACAGAAGCCTGGACCGACCTGATCCTTTTGACCGATGCACCCATTTGTAGTGTACGTTGCACCAGATTTGTGTAGTAGATATGCCTACTATATCGCAGACCTATATAACAGAGACTAGGCCGATACCGATATTGTGCCACGCGGATCTTTCTTGAACGGACTGAATCAGTGTAATACTAATTTATTGTTGTAACTATAGCGAATAACGGGAACGAACTGGATCTGCAGTGCGTCCAATATTGGTGGGATCTGTCGTCCTTGGTGGTCGTATGAGGGAGGGGTCCTTTCTCGATGGTGACACTCGAACACTAGCAATCCTATAGAGGTAGGAAGAGCCGAAGAGTTGAAGCCCCGACTCCATATCTGGTCCCCATTTATACGCCTTCAGCAGCTGGACGACTGACTGGCACAGCAAGAAGCATAAAGCAGATGGCTATGGAATGTGGCATGTCCTGTAAAACCTAGAATTAGTCGCTGGCTATGGGCTCAGAAAGCAATATTAATCGGATGTAATTATAATGTGATAAACCTAATTAGGTTGAAATAAGAAAGTCAGCCTCTCTATATACAAAGTAGCATTCGTTCAACATAACAAAAATATGGAGAGCAAAAATTAGAGAGATCGCAGACCCTCTATAGCAGGATTGGAACACTAATGATAGGTGATAGAAGGTGATAACAATTGAAAAGAGCTAACAAAGAGACTCAGAAACCGCCGTCGCAGATTATGATGCCTCCTTCGTGTTAGCGATGAAGCCTGGCACTTTAGCAGGGTGGGCGGACTTAGAACGGACCGCAGATGTTCATTAATATGGATTGCCAACACTGTTTGAGGCTGATAACGAAACATAGTGGGCAAGAGCCACTATGTCTACAACGACTTTCATATCAACAGTGGGGCACTTCAGTAGGTGGTGTGGAATGTGAAGGGACCGAAGGTGATTGGTGACAAATTCTGATAACAAGCGGGCAAGGGCTGACAAAGATCCTAGAAGGCTAGCGCTACTAGGTTTCTAGTCCCCTTGCTGTCAGCAGTGGAAACCTGGCATATTAATAGGTGATGTAGGATGATGTGATGTGGTTGTAGGTACTCTGTGATAGGCACTGATAGCAACTGATAGGAGCTAACAGGGGAACTTGGAGAGAAAGAGGCACCCACCAGTCAAAAGTATTCACAATCAAACATTGACTCTCTGATATGTTTCATTTGATAAGACAGGCAAATGCAGTAAGGAGGACCGATAAAGGGCATGTGTTTCATTGATAACGACATGTAATGATGGGCATTATTATCACTCGACAACATTTATGAGCACTATTCATGGTTTGGATTGCTTAACAATTGAATCTCTGATAGTTAATCACTTTTAAGATGGAGAGCAACAGATCGAGACCTCTAATCATAGGCGAAGCATCGGCACACCCTAAATACCTTTTGCATGCCCTATTGGGCCTGTGTCAGTTTCGTATTCGGGAAGCAGCATTTATTCAGGAGTGGCGGGCTGGTCGATTATCACATTTCTGTCATAAGAAAGAGAAGAGCTTGGCGTTAGCCGGGCGATCCGACTGGTACTTAACACCGCTCAATGCATGTTTTGGTCTGTGAGTGTGTTTATTCGTGTGTTCTGGGTGGGTGGGTGTGTGTTGGAGTGTGTTTGACTTGTATGACTGAAGATCAACAAGATGCATGGACAATCTGCTGAAAGACATTGCATAAACATGCATATCCCAGAACAAACTTTACAACATTTCACAGGAAATCTCTCGAACGGTTGTATACAAGACAAATGATAGTCCTGACATTCTACACATACACTCGAATACATTACTTTCCCAGGAGAACGAGTTTGTGGAAGTGGTCGCTTTTCGAATGTCTACTTGGCAGATCTCATTGAGCCTGAAACTCGAAAAGTTGCGATAAAAAACTCATGGTTAGTGTTGCTCAACTACTATTTCATAACTCAATTATTCAGCATTGCATTCATTAGAATAGGAGCTGTATGCATCGAAAGGTACCAATTTTGGTGGTAGAAAAAGCATGGCTGAATAGCGTACACATTTTATTATATAAGCCAGGCATCACTGAAAGGGTTTTCTATTTTTTTAGGGTAAATCAGGGCTGTAGGTAGTCATTATGTGGTGTCTCTCTTGTAAATTTCTGGAAGTTGTAAAACGTGCTATTCATCAAGGATTCAAAGCTTCATAATGCGCTTGTATAACCTCGTCTTCCTGCTTTGGTAGACCTTGTCATCCAATCATTGTAATCCCATATCACGAAAACGCTTCTGGTATTTTGTATGTTTAACACTCTGTTCTGCGCTCTACGCATCGGCTAGAGTATTCTTGCTCCCACATCATCTCGAGTTCGCATATGCATACACGGATGTCAATGTTGAGACACCCCTTATTGTTATTTAGAATACAAGTGAAAACTACCAACGCTTAAGCGCTTCGAAGTTGCACAAATATCATCGCTCAAATAATGTTTACGAACTCATATACAAACGAGTTCTTGAACTCTGCTTTATAACTTCTCATGAGATGTGCAAAGTGACAGTAATTTTCAAGCTAATCGTGAGTAAATAGTGATATGCAGAAAGCCTCAATATCGGCAACCCTCCCTTGCTTATTAGCACCAAACCAAACGATAGGAGTGCATCTTGATGGAATCCTAATTCCCCGAAATACGTAGACGTCCACTTATAGATCTGCTCCTTTAGCTCTAGAACAATGTTGAACCCTCGGCTACTGTATACACGACATTCTACAAACGTTCCCGTTCAGGACTGGACCACGCGCTTTTCATTCTTAAAATGCAATATCACATTGCGAGACGCGTTGTCAGGTTGGAACAGTAATTCATTCGCTTATTCAAGCCATTGTCGAAAAAAAGGGAGCAAATGACTCTCAACGGCTTTTGTTATATGTACATTGACAACCGCATCTCATGAGCAGATCTCTTTCCGAGAGCTATGAGTGCCATCTCTTCATCGAGATCAAACTTCTTTTCTTAACAGAAAATGAAAAACAAGCATCCTTACTCCCAAGAAATTTACCCGCATGGACGTTATCTTTAGTACAGTGTGTGTTTGGACCTTTCTTTGATGAATCGATCCTAGCATCCAGGGTTCTGAGCACGTTCACGGCATTGCACGCGGTATGGTCGATAATTCGATTTGTCGACGCACAGTTCTTCCACTCGCTTCTGTTAAAAGAGTTATGCGAGTTTGGCTGCTGTCATGATCGATTCAACACAGCCTCCAAAATTCCGTGGCATTCCTTCCCCTATAGTGGGTATTTCCATATTCTTTCGCATATTTTCTTGTTCATTATTTAGCAATATGCTTAATGCAATTCGCCAAGCATTCTTTCGAGCATTCTGGATCAGTGGCAGTTACGCGATGGAGCAAACAGAAGCATAAAAATCCAACGTTCAGTTGACTGATCTCTAATGAGTCACATTTTCGAGAGAGTATAGGGACCTGTTGCGACTTGCAAATTCTTTCTAGATTCTATATTGTACCTCCGAAGGCCAAGTTCAAAAGATGTGCGATCAAATGCCGTTTGATGAGCAGAAATCCCTAATGACTCTTGGCTCTGCTGAGGGCGGTTAAGCCAAGATGTTTGCCTGATAAAAAATTCTAACATCCTAACCAAGGTTCATCAGTCAGATTTATCTGAAGTCGCGAAAGGCATCGACCAAAATAGGTCTGCTCTGCTTTACGTCACGCTGGAACTATGAGTGTTCATGGGCATGTCTTGCTTAAGAAGATTAAAGGTAGAACTGTGTCCTTTCGCAGCGTTCTTCGGTTTGAGACACTGATATCGCTCTAAACCATTGGATACTTGAGAAGCGGTCTTCTTGGAACTAGCCTGCTTGTGTGAGAGTTGGTCAGAAAAGTTGCAGGTGACTCTAAAAAATTTAGCTGTGATGAAAATAAGGGTCGCTTTGTCAAAGCAGAGGGCTCCTCTGCATCTTGCAAGATTCCCGTGAGTACTTTCTTCTTTTCTGATCCTTCCAATTTCGCTTTGCTTTCTCGGTGAGAGCTTGTCATCCTGGCAGGCAATCTCTTCGAGACTTCGAGAAAAAAAACCCCCGCGAAAAAATTGTTGTGTTCCCCTGCCCCCTCCCCCGCTCCTGCTTATCATCAGTGACATGGGCAGCTCCTCGCCATAGTTGAAAAATACTTTTTGAGAGCTCTTATTAATCAATAAGTCTGGACGCGATCCGCATCGGTAGTTCAAGCCCTCAGACTACTGGCCCACCGGTCCTCTTCACCCATCCTGCATACAAGATGGGCGAACCAGCCCCCAAAGACCATGGCTGGGGGGGGGTCCCAGCTTTAACCCGGCAACCCCAGCCAGGGTCTCCGCCACTGCTCCCTGCCTTCGCGTGTACGATATGATCTACTTCCCCGTCGCTCCGTCGCAACCAGGATGCCTCACCTGTTCTATCCCCCAGAGAAGCTCATAGGTGAGGGCACTGATTCACTATCAAATAACGCACTATTAAAGTCTACACTACTAAGGATTAACACACAGTGAAAGAGTAAACACAAATTCATGGAGAGTAGAAATACTGCTCATGCACACATACACGAAACGGCGCAGTGGGTGTTGACACGACACTCACCAGCTGATCTTCGGGCTCTGTTCGAGTGCAAGAGTCATCAGTTAGAGGCGAACGGACCTCCATTGACTTCGGCGGAATTCTTGCCTTCCTTCAGTATCAGCATACAACTGTTGGCGGGCTGCATCCTCGGCGATAGGAGGGCTGGATGCTAGTCGAGCTCCCACTGGCGCGACATTGTCCTAGCGGGCAACATCGTAGCGTTACCTGGTTATAGGACCAGCTGCCGACAGTCAATCGGTCGCGATGAAAAAAGAGCGCCTATTGATCTTAACATCTGAAGGAACGCGTTGTGGAAACCGAGCAAAGGTAAGTAGGGGTGTTCGGCGGGTCACACCCGCGACACTTACTTTCGGAACACCCTTTATTGGATGGTCATGACAGATCTTTGATTACACGACGGTCATACGAAAATCACAGGATTGAACGAGGTTAATTGATTGTGTGAAATATACTTCACATTAGATAAACTGTGTTCTATATTATTTTCTAGGGAACCAAAAAACGTTGCTGTTGCCAAGGATCAAGTGTATCCGGAAATTGAAGTTCTCTCCCACATTCCTCCACATCCAAATGTTGTCACACTTCTCTACCACTTCACGAGAAAAATAGATAAGCAGGTATTGAAATCATATCGAAAATATAACTCATTCGTGAGCAGCTTGAAATATAAAGTGGCCCAGCTTAGCATTCATCGAACTCATTTCTTGGATTCTTTTGATGCTGCTATGCTCTCTGCGTTCTTGCTAATAGCATCTAACATGGTAAGCACAGATCTGATTCAATGTTGGTGATCGCTGCCAAGTTTACTATTGCCTAGATTTTCATGCAGAACATCTTTAACAGCACATCCTCTCCTTGACTAAATCAGATCCAAAACAGCGACATGCCAAACAGCCTATGTGCTATCAGCTTCGGGATGAGGATGCAAAAGGGTGAACCCGACCTTCAGAGCACGCGCAATACTGATCCTTCCAAAAGACCCTATCATACAATCGAAACAAAAAAAGAAGAGCACGATACTAGCTATATTATTTACCATATCATTACATTAGAGTGTAATTAGGTGCATTGAGGCTATTCCTGTGATCGCAGAGCTCCTAATCCCTGATTGTTTTTTTTTCGATGCCATCTGCTCCTCTCTGTTGAGCAACGGTTTTTGTCGTTGTTGCAAAATCATAACCTACTATTTTTTATTCAGTTTCGCCCAATCAGTGCAATATGTTCCAAGCAATATTAATCAGCATTATCATTATCATCTTTGAAAAATCGGGGCGGAAGTGGTGTAGTGGGAAGTTGCGCACTTTGCCCACGCATGGTCTCTGGTTCGAATCCCCGATCGATATCCGCTAATCCGGTAATTAGTACCAGACTCGTCTGGGAGGATGAAAGAACTGACTTGTACATCGGCTGGCCATTATAGTAGGTCATTATATAGGCTAAGTCATTATATAGGCCACATACGCACTCATTACGCCACTACGACTCTGAATGGAAGTAGAGTGCGGGGAAGCATCCTTCAGGCGGAATTCATCAACGCCAAAACCTTCATCCTTTCTATTAAAAAATAGCAGCACTCATGTTACTGCATTCCGTTTTCTTGTTATCGCCTTAAACATCCAGCATTCGGCCCTAACACACTACCCATTTAGTGAATTAGATTGCAGTCGATATCGGAATGAGTACACCCCAAGTTCTAGGCGGCAACCATAAAATACTCAAAATAGCTTCATCGCCGTCAATATATTGTATATTCCTCCTATTACACTTTGATACAATGTTATGATAGTGAACCCCGCTACTGATTCAGAGACACGTGGGTGTATGTATTCTTTACCAGCCTTCATCTTTCTCAACAGACATCACCTTAGCCTCCTACTATAGACATAGGTAGTATACATAACATTGAGATTATGGATGCAAAAAAAAGCATAGACACCTTGTCCTCAGATTCCTCATCATCACCGATGGTCACGACATGTCGTCACGTATCTTTCATGTTCTTTCGAAATTTAGAAAGCTGCTGACCGAGAACAGTAACTATTTCCGAATGACACAACCTTCGCGCAAACTTTCTAGCCACTATCCTATCCTATATATATTACTGCTACCAGGTTACTACTTTATAAATGAGAGAGATGTTAGACTGAAATGAGGAGAAGGAAGAAAGAGCAATGATTGAGGTAGCCCAATTCCAAATTCTGTATAGGCAAACAAAGTACTATGGGAGTAACGATCAATGTCACAGTCTCAAAGTATTCGCCCCACTCAATGCTCACTATATCCGCAACACTCGCTCCACTCCATTGACCTACCCACCGCCGAGTTACTGCTTCACAGATAAGAAGGGAATGTGAGAGCTAGATTTTCCATATCACTGCCTTTATCATAATCATATTTTTGCGGACGGACAGACAGACACACCGACAAACACACAAACCGACAAACCGGCACACCAAGTTTCTGCTTTATAAATGATGAGAGAGATATATATACAGGGGTATATACATATATCTCATCGTATATATCTCTCTTATTATAAAGCAGAAACTTGGTGTGTCGGTTTGTCGGTATGTCGGTATGTCTGTTTGTCGGTGTGTCCGTCCGCAAACTTTATGATCACGATAAAGGCAGTGATATCGATAATCCAGCTATTTTTTACATTCCTCTTTATTTCTTGACTTAAGTAGGGGGGGAGAGAGGGACACTTCCAACTGCTTAATAAACGTAAGGAATGAGGGCCCGGCGTAAACCGGCGGAGCAACTGGTATATATATAATACTTCGTAAAGTGTGTCAGTTTGGTTTGTCGGTGTGTTTGTGTATGTCGGTGTTTGTTTGACCGAAAATTCATAACTCCTCTTCTAGTGGACCTAGAGATTTCAAAATTTAGTAGGAGTACGGGGGTAGGATGGGAGCACTTATGGTGGGTAGCAGAAGCAGACTCCGCATATAGGGGGTGGGGCGCGCGCGATAGAATTTTTAGGCCGCAAACTCATAACTCCTGTTTACGTGGACCTAGACCGTTGAAATTTCGTAGGAGTACAGTGGGCAGGATGGAAACATCTACGATAGATGAAAGAGCAGATCCTGTTCATAGTGGGATAGATGGGGCGCGCCTGTCGACCGCAAATTCATAGCTCCTGTTTGTGTGGGCCCAGACGTTCGAACTCGGTGAATTACGCTTTTCGCATTAAGAGTGGAGCCTCGGCATCTCAAAAAGTGATGTAGGAAATGACGGGATCGTAGGTTCTTGGTAACAGGAACCGATAATAACTCTCAATAGAAGATGAGGGGCTCGAGAGGAGCCACCTACAACCAATCAAAATCCTGATATCTTCGGTATTTACCATGTAGCTTTGACTGTTCAGTATGTTTCATTCGATAAAACGGGATGCTAGAGTCGGATTCAAAAGTGAGTAGTAAGGCAGTGATAGGGACCCATCAGCTGCAATACGATAAGCAGATGAGGATTTTATTCACTTCATGCTATCAGATTACGACTACCCAGCAAGGTTTGTGACTTAATAAAGGATCCTCTTTGTTCGATATCATTTGCGACGAAAATTAACCGACCGCTAGTAGTTTCGGATTCTCAACTAATGATATCTCCGTAAAGACGAGGTTCCATTGATGACGACATCTGATAATGGTGTTTTCATCGCTCAAACATTTGTTAGTATCGTCCAAGGCTGTCTAGCTGTCCAATCGTTGATAAGCGTGCCTTTTGAAGAAAGAGAGCAGAAGATCGGCACTTCCAATCAAATGCATAACCACCGACTTTCAATGACTACCATGTGCACTGCCCTGTTAGTACTGTGTCAAAGTTCGTGAACAGAAAACTATTATTCGCTTCAAAAAAGGAGTGGAGACTAGCCAATTACTACAACTGGTATTTACATAACCAGCTATATGAAGTAGTGTTATTCGGTGTCTCTTTTACTGTGTTTTATGCGTAATACTTTACTCTTACTGGATACTGGATTTTCTCTGAGAGCATTTTCACGTTTAGAGTCCTAATGCGAACTATTACCTTTGAGCGAGCTCGTTCACTTAATGGTAGCCCTCTCACATTGCCTGTAGGACTCGGACTTGGGCTGGGCTTTTGTTTTGTTTTTCCACTTCTCGGTGACGTCTTAGCTTTAGCACTGGTTTCCTTTGAGACTCTTGACAAGAATGGTGTGACTGACTGGTGAGTTCTTCCCCAAACAGCAGGCCCGTTAGCTCGGGGCGAACGCTGATACTTGTACCGTTTTTCTAACTTTCGCAAGGAACTGATTTCATTCTGGCAGGGATCGAGCTCGGGCTAATTTTCAAGCGCTATTTTCTTTTTCTTAAACACATCCCCGCTCTTTTCTGGCGAGCTGCAACAAAGATTATCCCAGCGCTACATCAACATCAATGAAGCCCATGAGCAGGGTATTTTCGATGGCGCAGTTATAGTTGCTATTTTCCCTATGTTCTGCCGATTTTACGATGGAAATTACTGATTCTGAAAAAACCACGCGTGAAACTTGAGCGGTCAGCGGTGAGATCCTGTATTCTATTCACCTCTCAGGTCAGTATGCTACTCTCCAATGTTCCCTTCACTAGGGTTCCGCTACTTTCTAGGCAATAAATGGAGACGTTGCGCACGGTGACCTCAGGTGGTCGATAGGGGAGTTAATCCTGATCAAAAGCCATCGATACATGCCGCGAGACGCAGATAGATTCGAGAGCCACCTGAGATCACCGTGCGTAAACTGTTCACTGATTGAGAAAGTAGCTATAAAAGTCCCTGTTGCTGCAGCACGTTGCTGTTGCTTTTTTACTTTGCATGTCTATTCATGCATACGTGTTTGGAAAGTCTGCAAGTGCGATTTGCACCCTGCACATAGATTCAGCCAAAAGCTTGCATTCAAGTGGCTGGAAATTATCCAAAAGGCGATTCGAGGCAACCTTTAAAATCGAATACTCGCTCTGGAAGAGCTTGGCTAGCTAGCCGGACCTAACCAGGCTCCATGTCATAGCCTAGTACTCGTGGGTACATTCCTGCTGACAAAGTATATAGATAGACCTAGCTGGAGAGGGAAGCTTTTTTTTTCAAGAGTGGACAACAACTGTTCTATGAAACATGCGACAGCAGAGTTTCATCACCCAGATTGCTCTAGAAAAAAGGCTAAAGAGCTTCATGTCGGGACTCACGGGACCTAGTGGAATGAACAAGGTGAACAAGGTCAATGATCGTTTAAGTTTATCACGTCAATCCTCACCTATCATGACAAGTTTAGAAGCCCTCTCGTACACGATGGACATGGTGGTCACCTGGTAGACAACTCCATATTGAGATAAATCTCATCACCTTCAATTCGAATTTTTTGTTTGCTGATATTACTCCGAACTTCTACGCTTAGTCGGACCTCCGTCTCCTCTGACGGATTCAGATTCTATTTTTGCGTGGAACGAGAGTTGCTATGTCTAGGAAAGAAAGCGTCAAGGCTGGACCGCGAGGTGGAAATATTCTGGTATCGACAAAATAGATGAGGAATGCAATGGCTTACCGAACGTCTTCACGATAAAGCTAGGAAAGCAGAGAGTCGACATGATGTCAAGAAAATCTCTCCTTGAAGACTCTACAGCCTATACGCCAGCATGGAATTACGACCTACACGCAATTTTCGAGAACCGTCTGAACTTAGGAAACTGTGCAGAAAAGTGTTAAAGGAAGATCCAAGAAGAGAAGAGTAGCAGTTGTGGACTGAGGCCAGAAAGAGCAGACGAATCAGCTTTACGATAGGTACAGCTACTTCTGCTCCCGCTTGAAAGTTACGTACAGTAGACTCAAGAGTCTTCAACGAAATGCTTCGACGCTTTTTCGTCTGCACTTATTCGCACCTTATGTGCGTTTTTCTCATCTATTGTGTTCGGCGTTACCGCTCGTACACTTTAGACATGACAGAAAGGAAAGATATTTCAGAAGGACCATCATCTGTATTTTCAGTCGATTTTGAGTTCATGCTCTTTGAATATCTGGTACACGATCAGATTGCAATCTAATAGTGGTAAATATTCACAATATACCCACGCTCCAAATATAGAAACTTCGCAAGACTAGATCCAGTAGGAAAGGAGTTACGACTAAAAATTACGGCTGAAGAAAATTCACCGAAGACTATGAGCGTTACTGTATATGCACCACTTCTCATCTCCTTTGATGAGCACGTCCAATCAGATCCCTCGGCGGGTGTGGAAGAGAGGTTGCAGATGGTATTCCATTTTCGAGAGCTGGTCTACTTACGAGGAACCCAATTGTCAAATTTCATAACTTTTCCGAGAAGCAATGACCCCCTGTTCACCAATTATTTGGGACAGCCGAGTATGATTGCTAGAGAGAGAATCGTTTCGTCCGAACTCACTTCGATCAGAGAGCATAGCTCATCCAATTCAATGTGCACGAGCCCTCGAGACAACCTCATGTAAGGATGCTTAGTGAGCTCCACAAGAATCAACGATCGGGATTTCGTCATTCTGCAAAGATGTCACCGTCGTCGTGAAAACAGGAGTTCAATAGTTCGAGACCATTCCGCCCAAATCTTTCTGTGCCACTGTTGAGAAGATCATGCGTCACATGAAATGCAAAGTTTCGTGAGTGAAGGTCGACGGCCGTCACTAACATAATCTTCGCTTTGCAGACGACATCGTGTCTCTTGGTCGAATCGAATGCTCTAGCTATGCAATTCTATGTAAATAGGTCGGCAAGTCAACATGTCAATCACCTAGCTCCAGATTACGGAGCTGGACAGAAGAAAGATGCGGCGTCGAAGCTCGTATAAGCTAGAAAGCTGGAACTTCTGTTGCTTAGACAATGGTGTGCAACGGGGTGTCCTGTCGTCTCGATCATTCCCAGACGACGTCGACTTGCATCATCATATCTTCGATACACCTTTCTGATGCAAGCGTTCGTGCATAGAAATTACATTTTACTCCTTTTCCTTTTAGGCAGCCTATCATGGCCCTGAAGTTCAGTAACCTCTCTCGAGCAGCTCTACCCAGGGCTGCCGTACTGTGTGCTCTCTCAAAGTCACTAGAACTTTGCAATAGAGCACATGATAAAACGCTGAAATTCGAAGAAAGAGTTATTTTCATCACATAAACTTGGAACGATTGAAGCGGATACGCTCACACCCCGCGCGTTTCACCTCGTCACTGCGTTGAGTTAGTAGGCCATTGGGAAGGCCTAGCTCACTATATTCCAGTTAACTTAGAACTCCCATCAAACCTCGACCGATCCAACTGCACCACATACCCAACATATATCACCTTTTTCTGATCCATCTGTTTCGTAACGTAAACAACGTTCAAACTTTATCAGTGAAGATCAAAGCAAAGTAGGCTAAAAGACATTCACTACCAGAGCTACGAGTCTGAATGTGACCGATAGAGTATGCACTTGTCTTGGCTGTGATCTTCGCTGAAATCGAAGTGTTTTACCAGCTCCGCGCTAGGGGTGAAATGTTTGCAACTGCTGCTAGCGTTTCACCTATAGCGTATTCAGCTTGTCTTGAATTCCACACTCGCGTGCTGTAATGCGAGGTAATTTCCCCTTCTCCCAATTCCGCAATTATACATTTCAGGTCATTCACTGTTTGGTACTAGACTATTTTCCGGACGACGTGCAGAAACTACGTGAAAAAGGCATCCGATTTGATACACTCGATGCTCAGGTACATTTGCTGGTTAGATGATACCGATGTCAGGTTTGCTTTTTCGCGGGACTACAATATTACTTAGTAGGACTGCCCCACCACTCCGCTCACAGGAGGATATGCATGCGTGAATATGTAGTCATGAGGCGTTCAAATTTGATATGGGCAAAGGCGGCAGTATAGCAATGATAATAGGGGCTCCACTCACAGTGGGCGGAGCATGCGCCAAAATGTTGGTTGGGATCTAGGACGTTTGCATTTGATATGGGTACAGACGGCAGTATGAGAGTGCTGATGGGAGCGGGCATGACTAGACTCTGCTCACAGTGGGCGGGGCAACGTAATTTGAGTATAAACGGGCAGGATATTAATAATTTCTGTTCTCTCGAACCACAACTTTCACAGAAGGCAGGTTCCAAGTTCCCTATCACCAAGAAGATATTTCGATCAGCTCTCAACTGCAGGACGGTGCTACGGCACTATATGTTCTCTTCTGTCTGGCTGCTTACGTTAGAGGAAAAGTCGTCTAATTTATTCATCCTTTTTAGCTTCATTTTACATAATCAAAACGGTCTAAGGGGATGTTTTCAATCGAAGCAAAAATCCCAACAGTTAGAGCGTCTGCGTTCTCTTGATAGCTTCGAGCACGCTCTGGGCCTTCCTAGCTTTTTGTTCGGTCTGAATCGGAACTCAGGATTGGTTGGTCCGTTCAGGACAAAGCCGGTCTCATCAAAAAGTTCAGTGAGGTTTACTTGCCTAGTTCCTTTTTCAGTTATACTCGTATCAACTATTTTCGGCTGTGAACTGCCTCTGCAACTGTAAAATTATTCACCTGGATATAAAACCCTCCAATCTAGTTCTTAACCACGCGGTAAACTTTATTGAATGTTGTCCCTATTGATCGCTTGGATGCAATCGCGAAAGCAGTGTTCAGGAAGGAGTTTTGAAGTTGGCAGACTTCGGAAACGCCGTGCATTTCGGTACTGTCGGCACATCGCCGTATCAGGTGAGGGTCATTATTCGATACTTGCAGTTTACATCCCCTGTCACTTGTCACAGGAGGACGTACATTCCTAGACAATTGATGCCTACCGAGAAGCATTCATAATGTTTATAACGGAATAATCAAATCCAAGCGAGCACACGCAACTATGTCGAAAACGTGTGCATGTGGGGTGCCATCATCCCGACGGATAGCTTCTGTTTTCAAAATTTCACTATACGGGATCCCGTCACAACTTCCGTCATCTGTCAAAGTGCCGGGATGCACGGTGCCTCAAAGACGAAAAGGACCACATGGTTCCTGTTTTCTATGACCCCTTTTCAGGCAATAACAGTTCTTATCAGTTTCTGACATAGACGGTATGACCATACGGCACTGCCAATCATGAATCATCAACCAGAACAACAAGATTCCGCAGTTTCTACGAAAGGCTTAAGAAATCCGTTTGTCTGTTGCTTGCTGAAGCTCTTTATCAGTCTTTGTCAGTCGTTATAAAACCTCGGTACCAATCGTATATGATCCCATTACCTTCACTGCACCCTCTGAAAGTTTATGGGGCCAAGGGTAATGCATAACGAACTATTTCTGTAGCTTTCTCTTTTTCAGTCTCCCTAACATCCCCTTTCAGTCTGTATCAGGGCATGCCACCCATCATCAGTTTTCGTACCCTAACCTACATAATTGTCCCTTTCAAACTTGATGTTTTTAGATACAGAGTAACAGGAACCCTCACATAGTGAATTATATGCAGTAGGACAGGTATCAGTTTGCTTTTCGCTGAAAAACTAAATAGGCTTGATTCCTTGATTTAGCAACAATGACATCATTGTTTTACTAGAATCATTTCAGACTTTATTTTTTTCATGTTAAGGGAATGTGCCTTCCCGGCCGTTGATCATGAAGTATTGCTCATGGGCATCTCGCTCATCATGGCGGATATCTCGCTCCTAATCCTTTTTCAAGACAATCTCTTTAATCCCATCGTAACATTCATCACCTTCAATGTGCGAAGATAGCTGGTGGTGGAAATCGTAACAACCGATAAGAGCATATGAGGGATTCTGTGAAACGGGAGCCACTATAGGCTCCACGCTTCCCGCAATTACAAAGGGACCTTGACATATTGATAAATGATATGGGTGTGACAGAATAGTAGATGGTTGGTAACAAAGACAGACAACATTCAATAAGGACTGATAAGGAGCCGTAGAAAGGGAGGGCTTCCCGATCTCTCACCTCTGTCTTCTTGACGATGAAACCTTTACACCATTATAAGTTACACCATCCGGTTCGCCCGGCTATTCCCGGCTTCCCTCCTTCTTTGGCAAAGTTGTAGTTATCGGCTAATTCTCCACTCCTTCTGTGAAACAAATAACATTTTCCTGTACACGAAATTTGACACAAGACTAACAGTGCAAATGGTATTCAGTGAAAGTCTATGCTTAAGCCTCCGATTCGAATTCTCGATTCTTTGATCTTTCTTTTTTCTTGAAATGAAACACCCATTAGGTATTCATTAATAGGCAACCAAAACCTTGGATGGTACTCACAAATGTTTCAAGCTATACTAACACCATTGTCAAATGTCATAATCAATGGAACCTTTCCTCAACGGAGATATCATTTGTTAGGAATTCCAGACTACTAGCGGTATTGTTATGACCGCTAGAAATCTGGCATTTGGTCGGTTAAGTTTCGTCGCAAATGATATTGAACAAAAAAGGTCCTTCATTGAGACATAAAACTTGCTGGGTAGCGGTCGTAATCTAATAGCAGGAAATGAACGAAGTTCTCATTGCTCATTGTGGTGCCGCTAATGGGCCCCTATCACTGCACTTACCACTCACTTTTGTCACCCTACTCTACCATCCCGTCTTATCGAGAACATACAGAACAATTAAAGCTGCATCGTAAATACCGGATTCGTTAGAATTTGGTGGCTCTTGCTCTTTTAGACCCCTCATCTTCTATTATCAAATATTGTCGGTTCTGTCAAAACTCTCCGTCATGATTAAAAGGAAACACATGAACACCTCCACTATTCAGTCACTACATCCAGCGAGGCTCCACAAATGAGGAAACTTCGTTTGTTCTCGCACCAAAGTACAAAAGTGCTGGAATTTCGTAGGTTCCCACACCAAAGAACAAGCGCACCGCCCACCGGGCCAGTATGTAAGCCGCTCATTTTTTGGGTGTAAAAGGCCTACTTCGTGCCAGTTCGGGCAGTTCCCGACACTTCGACGACTCCGCAGCTCGGCTGTTCCACAGCCGGGCTGTGCAGCGGGCGGCACTGCTTTCAACTCTTTGACTACGACAACCCAGTTACACGGAGGACGGACAATCGTTTCTAAGACAATAAACAAGAAGGGTGCTGTGCGACAACTCGATGGAGAGAAACGGAGCGCAACAACTTGTTGTCTTTCGGACTCACCACCATCAATCCCAAACAGAGCGAACAAGGTTGCACAATAACTTAGAGTGTTTGAATCTTTGTGACAGTACGAGATTGTATTCATGGCTTGTTAACCCAATGAATATTGAAACAAGTATCCTATCATTCGAGCATTCTACCACCGAACCTTTGAAACAGGACGCTGCCTATCGCAGCGCCGTCATTTCCTACATCAATTATTGTAATGCCGAGGTTCCACTGTTAATACAAAAAGTTGTAATCCTACCAAATTTGAACTCTTTAGGTCCAAGGAAACAGAAGTTACGAATTTCCGCTAAAACCTTCACTCTGCGGAAATCCGCGGAGTCTGGCCCCGCTACCTGCCATAAGTGTTCACATTCTGCTCCTGTACTCCGACCAAATTTCAAAGCTTTAGGTCCACGCAAACAGGAGTTATGAATTTGCTGTCAAAAATTTTTATCGCGTACGCCCCGCCCCTTGGGAGCAGAGTCTGGCCCTGCTATCTGCCATGAGTATTCCCATCCTCTCCCCCCGTACTCTTACAGCCATAAATGTTCCCATTCTGCCCACCGTACTCCTACCAAATTTGAACTCTCTAGGTCTACGGAAACGGGAGCTATGATCAACAAACAATCCGACACACACAACACACCAACACACGAACACCTACACTTAGCGAATCACGTACAGTGGAATACTATGTGGTGGTGAGGGATGGTAGAGTAGGTTGCCAGAAAGTGGTATTTGCAATGGTAATGATAGGAGCCCATCAGAGTTAGTTCTACTTGAAGAGGACAAAGTGATTTACTCCATGCTATCAGATTACCACCACTAAGCAACATCGTGCGCAACTAAATGATGGTCTTGCTCGTTTTACTCTTCATTCCAACAACAGCTGCGATGAAACTCATCCGGCTACCAGTAATCTTGGAATTTCGATCAACCAGTCGGGTCGCCCGGCTTACGCCGGGCCTCATTCCTTACTTTTACAATCTAGTGAGAAGATGTAGTTGAGAGAAGGGGATGCGCATCGCCTGAGGGCTAGAGTGCGAAGAAAAATGGGGGCTGACCTTACTTGGTTTCGAGAGGTTCTAGGCAATCTAAGCCCGAAGAGGTGAGTAACGCCGGAGTGGGGTGATTAGCTCGTGCAAAAACTAGGGCGACTTGGATAGTCGATCGACTCACCTAATTTTGCTTATTCTTTTCTTGAACTTATCACGAGTTTGTAAACGAGCTTTATTAGGCTGACGTTTCGGCGATATCGCTTCTTCAGAACCTGAAAGGGTCATAACAATCTGTGACTAAACAAAAACAAACAAAAAAATTGTGACAAACGTCAACCTAGGAAAGCTTGTTTACAAACCTCGTGAAGAGTTCGAAAAAACAATAAACTCATCATTGCAGTCATGCCGAGGTTCATAGAAAGCCGTACTTGCAAGTTCGCCCAATTGTATAGACATACATAGCACGATGCCAGCACAGATGCAAATCACACCTTTGAAATATCCACTTAACATTCCTCTCTTCACTCCGCAGTAATTGCTCGACTTCATTGACCTAACCCACAAGTTACTACCTGATCCTACTCATATAATCGGCTAAGTGTGTCTGTTGGTGTGTTTGTGTGTGTTTGTCTGACCGGAAATTCATAACTCCTGTCCCACTGGACCTAGAACATTCAAATTTGCAAGGAATACAGATGACAGGATGGGACACTTATGGTAGGGGGTAGGACGTGACAACAATTGATAGAGGAACTAATAGGGAGCTTCAAAAGGCAAAAGCCACAGAACCCATATTTCCCTCAGTACTAACGATGAAGTCTTGACACTTTGGTAGGTGATGTAGGATGTGAAGGGATCGTAAATAGTTGGTGACAGGGGATGATAGCAAGTGATAGGGGCTGATAAGAAATCATAGAAGGTGAGAGCCACTAGATCTGTAACGCACTTCCTGTTAATAATGGAATCTTGTTGGAATTTTAGTAGGTTATGTAAGATGTGACAGGATCGTAGGTACTCGGTGACGGGATCGAAAATGGTTGGTGCCAGGCCAGTGGCTGATAAAACTGACAAGGGCTAATGGAAATCCTGCAAAGCGTAGAGCCACTATAATGATGGCATTAATAGTGGAGCCTTGACAGTTTGGCATGTGCTGTGGAGTATGGCGGGATCGTAGGCGACCGATGATAGGAGCTGATAACAGCTGATAACGACTGATAAGAGTCCTTCTCAACTGAATTTAACTCCTGTGGTATTTACGATGTATTTATCATCACGACTATAATATAGATTACGACCGCTACTCATTGAGGTTTGTAACACGGTGGAAGATCAAGGTTACTTTATGCTTTACTTAATGCATTTACGTCAAAGCTCATCCAACCGCCAATAGTTTGGGATTCTCAACTAATGATGTACCCCTGGAGGAAAGAAGGTCCAGTGATAACGACATCTGACAATGGTTGGCATGTGGTGCACGCATTAGCGCGCGTAGCCCAACTGGTATACAAAAAAGAAATGAAGGGTTTTCCATGTCACTACACTTATCGTAATCACAATGTTCTGCGGACGGACAGACCGACAAACTGACAAACCTACAAACTTACAAACTGTGGCAAATTTGCAATGGCGGCATAGATCTGAGATAACACTACAGAAAATTTTGTGACCGGAATTGTTTCATTTGTTTGAAAAAAGATTTTAAAGTGGGTATTCCACGTTTGACCCTCTCCACTTTGTGAGACATCTTACCGAAAAATGTGGAGAGTATCGCATTTCCTTATTTATCGCGCGAAAGATCGTTAAAAGGAGGTTGGACGAGAGTGAAACCAGAAAAACGAAGAATAATTGGGCGTTTGGTCGAGTTATACAATGTGTTCAACGCGTACGTGTGGGTCCTGGTGCGGATCGCTGACTACGGTGAGCAAAAATCCATTCACTCATAAGCATCGGTTACAAAAGAACCCCAGTAACAGCGAAAGCAGCCCACTTTTCGCATTTGAAATAGCTCACCTCATCCTGGGGTAGAAAATTGAAGTATGGATCGCAACAGCAAAAAGAATGACAGAGAACAAAAGAATAGGAGGAAAAGATTGCCTCATTACTTGGCGATCAGCTGATTGTGTGTGAATCCTTGAGCGAAAATTTGCAATCTGTATCGCCTCGAAACTCGTCTGACGTGACATCGGTTGAGGGGCGGGAAGACCGCGCCGCGCGAGCCGGGAACAGGGTTTTTACAATGACCTAACCGTCGAGTTCTTAGGCGCGAGAGGGTCCTTTCTATTACCCTCCGGGGCCACTGAGTATTCTAGGGGAGAACTCAGTAACATTTCATCGTGAACCGCACCTTTAAAAAGGCCATGAATCTGATGAGATTTCGAGCGGTAGGGATGCAGTTTCTAGCGAGGCTGCATTACACCAATACCTGCATTAATAGAAACAAATTCTGCCACGGAAGGTCAAACCACATGTACAGCTCCTTGGAATAATACATACACTTTTTCAGGTGACTAGGTATTATCGACCGCCAGAGCTATTGTTTGGGAGCACGATCCTAACCCCAGCTATAGGTAATTGTACGCATGATACATCCTCTCAGTCGGTTCACTCGTTCCTTGTTTCGTTTCAGATGTGTGGTCGGCTGCCTGTGTTACTTACGACTTTATAACAACACGACCCTTATTCAAAGGACGAAATTCTGAAGATCAGGTCAGTTAACGAATTATTTTGGGCGAGAAGCTTCTCCGTTGATTTCACTGAACGCAGAACCGATTCACGACAGTGCTGCTGCCGGGCAGAGGGTGGCCTTTTTGCATCTGCGCTTTATTCAAGATGAGTTTTGGGAAAATTCAGGTGAAAATTATTGTGAGTGTTCTTGGCTATCCCACTGCCGAAGAGGTGAAAGCGATGGCATCAAGTCGTCCGCGGGTGCACAGAAGTACTGGACGAGGGTTGGACAAAGTATGTCTACACAGAAGGTTCATTACCTCAACTAACAGTGTTACTCTTATGAACAGTACGTCGGTGCCGATTTCGATGCGATAGCACTTTCTTTGTTACGAGATGTTCTTGTTTACGACCCATCCAAGCGAAAAACGGCAGCTGAAGTACTCAAGCATGACTATTTTGAACCTTTAAGGCAGGTAAGTCGCAATTTCGAGCTGCTTCGAGGAACAGAATAAAGGTGATATAAGGCAGATTATGTACATATGGGCCCTAGACAAGTCCCTCAGCAGCGTACCGGTAGCTCTGAGGTGAATTCCTCTCGCAGGCTCTGAGTCGAAGTCGAATTGTTTAGAAGGGCTTGGTATGCGGTGATAGGACCCTCAATAGAGACCAAATGACCAAATGATAGAATCGTAACATGTTCTAGTGGTTACACCACTCTCGTAACCTAGTCGTAAAGTATTGCCTAGTTGCGGTACTAACACAAATCCCAAATTTTTGGCGTTCTCAGTCGGCTTAGGTGCATGATCAGTCAGGGTACATCGGTTGAAAGGGCACAGAAAGAGTTACTATGTACATTATGGCTTCCGCTGCCGCTACTCAACGATTTGAGATGCCGCCACCAAAAAGAAGCAATGGTAATGCAATTCCGCCCTTGGCTATGGATAGATGGCGTGTACTGTCCAAAGAAGCTGTGAGTAATGCTGACTTGTTGTTCGAATTAGAAGTTTTCGTTTGTGCTATTCCTTTCTAGGACGAAGGCGAGGATGACTCCCCCACCCATGGCAATAACTGAGAGGAAGAAAGAAAATACTAAATGGAGGATCTTCAAGACAGCATTTTTCCTATGATTGTATAACCACATACTTTACAAAATTAAGAAATGAATTGCTCGGAACCTTGATTAATTTTGATTTGTACAACGTCTTTCAGTTCTTAGCCTACAACCGTCCTCTATGTGATGCCCATTGCTTGCATTTGCACTTTGGCAATGGATCCGTGACATAGGTTATGATGCTGTCATGACTCTTCGTCATGATTACGAGGAAACACATGAACACCATTATTCAATCAGTACTTTCAGCGAGGCTTCAAAAATACGGAAACTTCGCTTGTTCCCACACTAAAATACAAAATTGCTGGAATTTCGTAGCTTCCCATACCAAAGACCAAATGCACCGCTCACCGGGGCCAGTATATTAGCCGCCAATTTTTTGGGTATAAAAGGCTCAGTTCGTGTCGGTCCAGCAGTTCTCGACAGCCCTCGGCGAGCTCGACAGCTCTCGGTGGCTTTCTCATGCAGTTCTTGACAGTTCGGGGACTCCACAGCTCGGCGGTATCAAAATCGGGCAGTGCCACGAACAGCACTGCTCTCAACTCCAAATTCCTCGCCCTCCGCTCTCCAACAACCCAATTATAAAGAAGACAGACAGTCGTTTCCAATGAACAATGAACAAAAGCGGTGCGGTGCAACAATTCGAAGGAAATAAGCTGAGCGCTCCAACTTGTCGCCTGTCGGACCCATCACCAGCAATCCCAAAACAAGACAAATAAGGTTGCACAATCCTCAGACTGTTTTACTTCGTAATGGTACGAATTGTATTCGCAGGTGTTAACCAAATGCAAATGCATCAAATGCATATCTTATCGAACATTCTACCCCCGATCCGTCGGAACATGGTGCATCGGCTGTGTGCACAAAGAACTCGAGCTTACAATATCCACAATGCAATTCTAAGAAAAAAATTTTTATAGTCAAAAAAAACAAAAACAAAAATAAAGATAACAAAAAGGATAAAAATAAAAACAAAAACAGAAAACAAGAAACAGAGAAAGTGAAGAACTGAAAGAATACAACACATCAAAATTGAAAATAGTCGTAGAGTTATATGTTCGTGCTTTATGACATGATCTCACCACGTGAGACGTCACGTGGACCCCTTTGATAAAGCACGATCACTGATCTCATTATAGACGAAAATAATGGAAAAAAGAAGCAAAAAAGTTGCACACACACATTTTTAAACACTATTTGCACATATTATAATACATTCATCTGCCGAGTTACGGACAATCTGTCTCAACGCCATTGGCGTTCCATCAGATTGTTCGATTTATCGAGGCTCCGTGAGAAGGAGACATTTCTTGAGCATCAATATTATCTGTTGCTGCCGGCCTATGTTAGTGCCTGAGAAGTACAGGCTCGTATTGTTGCCAGCCTATGCCAATGCCTGAGAAGTACGGGCTCCTGTTGTTGCCGGCCTATGTCAACGCCTGAGAAGTACGGGCTTCTGTCACTGCCGGCCTTTGACACCGCCCGAGGAATACGGGTTCCCCTTCTAGCCGGCCAATATAAAACTTTCAGATAACTTTTCTTCCGAACGAGGAGTGGAATAATCGCTCATCTGGTAACCCAACTGGTCAAAGGTGTATCACGCCAATCGGTTGGATGCAACCACAACAAACCCAAATTGGTCATAGACCCTAACACAAAAAAACAAAAAGGGGGAAATTATAAAATGCAAAAAAAAATTTCGTTTGATATTTCAGATTGATAAGAGCTATACAGCTCGTTTTCAGAGCTGCTTACTTCCTACAACATCAAAACACAACAAAACCATTGTTATGATAACCAGAATGAGAACAAAAAATTAATATTCAATACCTGGAAATGCAAAGAAATTTCACTCCACCAATTTCCAATCCTGCTACTCAACAGTACTACTGCTACTCAACAGTTCTGCAATGTCATTCAACGACCGAACATCTTCACCCATCCACAACGGCGACACACCTACAATACATGTGGGCCTCCTCGCCTCCTTGCCAGTCGATGTTTTTGCAGAAGATATTATGAGCAAGCTTCAAGAGTATGAAGAACGCCTAATCTTTGCCTTCGTCACAATCCACAACTTGGAAGGAAGACTCGCTGGATGCATGCGAGCGGCGTGGAAGGAAGAAGGCTTTCGAGGAGAGTAAACCAAGAACGAAGAAATATCAAGATAACATTTATAGCCTATAAAATGTTCCAATAAAGTCTTTTTTCAAAGCTGTTTGCTTAAAAAATCTTGAACAGCACAACATCATTCCTTCTTGCCAACATGGCTTTAGAGCGGGTAGATCAACGGAAACTGCCCTTCTTTGTTCTCTCAACGATTGGTCCAGAGCCCTTGACGCCAGAAAACGAGTTCATGTAATTTATTTCGACTTCGCCAAGGCTTTCGATAGGGTACCGCATAAAAAACTGATTCACAAGCTGGAATTACTTGGGGTTTATCCACTGATTGTTCGCTGGATTGAATCCTTCCTCTCCGGACGCACGTATCAGGTACGGGTCGGGAGCAAGCTCTCTTCTATACGTAAGATTCCCAGTGGCGTTCCCCAGGGTGGGGTGCTGTCTCCGACTCTTTTCCTTGCGTACACTGCTGACCTTCCCACTTGTGTGGCTAGATATCAAGTATCGTGTGCCATGTACGCTGATGATATCAAGCTTTACAAAGTTATTGAGAGCCTCTCCGATTGTGATATGCTGCAAGCGGCCATCGACCATGTTGTCTCTTGGTCCGAACTATGGGAGCTACCCCTTGCTCCTGATAAAACCAAAGTATTCTCCATCGGGAATAATAGCCTTATCCAACGCTACAAAATTGGTTCTGTAGTATTGGAACCAGTGAACGAAGTCAGGGATCTTGGATTTGTCATGTCGAACAAGCTTGCCTTTGACTCGCACTATAAGGCTTTGGTGTCTAGAGCAAACAATAGAATTTACAACCTTTTCAAGACTTTACAATCAAAGAACCCCGCAATCTTACTAAAAGCATACAAGGCTTATGTGAGACCAATCGTGGAATCTGGTACCTCCGTGTTCTTTCCATTCAAGAAAAAAGACGTGCAGCTTTTGGAAAGTGTACAAAACAGTTTTACACGTAAGCTTATCCTTCGTTGTTCCGCCTTAAGTTTCAAGTCTCTGCCTAGTGGGGTTGAAAGGCGCCATCGTTATGCGTTACCTTCTTTGACGCATAGAAGGCATGTTAACGATCTCGTTATGGCTTTCAAAATTCTGACAGGGAGGGTTGCGGTGGATTCTGCTGATTTTTTCACTCTGGTGAAATCGAGGACTAGAGGGAGCACGGTCAAAATAAGGTTTCCTATAGTGAGAACACAAGTCAGAGCAAAATCTTTCGCTATTAGAGTGCTACCTTTGTTGAATAAAATCTACGATGAGAATATCATGCGCTTGACTCTCGGGGTGTTCCGCCGCAAAGCCATAAACTTAGTCAAAGCAGAAATTCCCTGAAATCCGGTAAGGTACGATTGATTGCCATGACTATGTCCATATTTGTTCTAATTGATATCTATCAAATGTTTCCATCATTGTTTTAGTAGTATAGTTTAGCACACTCAATTGATGCGTACTTTATCGAGAAGATTGTATGATCTGATTTCATTGTTGGTTGTGTTTTACCACGCAGTCACGCTGCGTCCATGGATAAATAAATAAATAAAAAAGGTATCAACCTTCAATATTTTAAAAAAAAAAGTTTTTTGTCTCAACTTTAAAACTTAATTTTTACAATTGATAATACTTTGTTTAGCATGGAAAGAGCGCCTCAATAACAGCGTCGACAACAAACGATATTCGAGCGAATCGAACAACATGACCGCATTGTACGACGACAACCACGGTTCTTTACAACGAGCCCCCCCTCCTTGGAACGACAAATGCAACAATTAGATAACGTCATCGTATGGAGCCGGTAGCCCATCAACGACCAACCGGCTCCCCAACGAGAAAGGGGATGAAGCCGAAAGCAAGAACATGGCAGTCAAGTCGATAAAACTAAAGGTGTTAACTATTCAGGTTGCTAATAAACTTTGATAGCATGAATTTTTGTTTAAGCATACCCAAGAGAAGAACAATAAAACAAACAAAACAAAAAAACACAACAAACACAGGAGGTCCCAAACTTACCATCACAAACGAAACAAAAAAACAAAAAAAACGAAGCAACAAGACTAAAACAACGAAAAAAACAAAACAAACAAACAAAACAAAATAGAAAAGAGGAGTGAACGTCAATCATATAAATCAGAAAGAAATCAACATAACAAAACAAAAAAAGAAAAAGAAAAAATAAATAAATAAAATACAAGAGGTTTACAACTTACCATTACAAACTTAATCATAATATACTTCATAATCATAAATAAAGAAGAAAGAAGGCAACCATAATTGCTAATAAGAAACATAATACGTTAGAACGCACGGCGCGACAGAACGCATCCAACAAAAACAAAACCGTTGCAAAAAAATGCAATGGTCAGGGTCAGAGTACGCTTAAATGAAGAATGTCATCATGAACAAGCGAGCTTGAGAAACCCGCTTATCAGCTTATAACATCTCACACTCACATACCTGTATATATACTCACTACTCATATAAACGCCCAACTCCGTACCTCCCCCAACCTTCAAATCTCCATGGTCGGCCAACATCAACATTCCCACCTTCAACTGACTCCTACGCTCACCTCCGTCATCACCATCCACAATATCAACAAAAAAACAAAGGCAAAAATTTTTTAAGTTAAGTCTAACTCAATTTACTTTAGATGAATCGAAGGTATTGTATTCAATCTCAAAGGAACACTCAGTTATGTCAATGGAATGAAGCCGTTCTGGAATTACATCCAAGCATGGAACGCTAACACAACTAACGAATATTCGGACTACTCCATCGAAGTAACCCTACCGGATTTCTCTCACTTCCTTCACATATGCAAACAATTCTTCCTATACTCGCTCATTATCCTTATACTCCTCATTACCGCGCTATCATTCAGCTGCAATCTGCTTTCGGAAAACAAAACAAGAACAAGGAAAAACTCCACTATCAATATTCTCGCCACATCACTTCCCCCACTGAGAATACTACTTCTCATCTATAACTCTCTCAAACTAGCAATATCATTTACTCACTTCCTACTTCGCCTCCATCTACGGCTCATCGCGTCGTCACGACTACTGAAACACTAGTATCCCTAATTATCGAACGACACCACCACACAAACCGCATCTCAACCATCACGATGTAGCACCTACCAGCGGCTAAGACAACAGACTTCACGACCACAATGGACACCTGACAAGACTACAATTCACCGCTTACTTACTTACCTTTTTGTATTGTATCGATTCCTGTGTCTCTGTTGTACGCATGTTTTACCTAATTCTGTGTAGTATATGATTGCAAACGCAACCTTGTTTTCGAAAGTAAAGCAATCACCTAATCGAAAGGTGGCAGAGAGGATGCAAACAGCAAAACCTGCGCACAAGGTTGCACAATCCCCAGACTGTTTGACTTTGTAATGGCACGAATTGTATTCATGACCTATTAACCAAATAAATATTGAAGTAAATGTACTATCGAGCATTCTACCACAGATCCGTCGAAACAGATGCCTCGCTATTCACAGAATATCGATCTTGAGTACTTGAGCATGACAAGCTCAAAGGGTCCGACCCACTACATACAATGCTTCCAAGCAGTTCAATCGACATTTATGATTTCGCCTTCCAACCTAAACATTATTTTTGTTCCTCTGACGCGATTCCTCAAGAGAGAAGTATTTTCGTATACAATGCCACCCGCACAAGCGTGAAATGTGAATACAGGCTTGAAAACCAATATTCTCATTATCCTTCTTTTATAAGAAGAAGTAACTTGTTGTGTCTGTCCGTTGGTGTGTCGGTCTGTCTGGCACAACTCCATGACTACGACAAAGAAAAAGAAAAAGTGAAATGGAAAGTAAGTTGATATTACTCTGCACATTTACTGAATTCAACAAATTGCTTACTTCTACAAAGTAGTGTAAAGTGCATTGTAGAAAGGGTATCGCTTGCTTTTAACATAACTGAGACCTAATGTGCAGAGAAGAGGTAGCTGACCTTACTGTACTTTGAGTGGTTCTAAGCGAAAGAATATAGTTTTTACCTAAGCCAGAGGAGGGAGGAGGCCGCGCTGGGAGGTGATTAACTCGTGCAAAAAGCTAACCAAGGAGGGGTAGTCTAATTATCTTGGAACTTTGAATGGAGATCCAGATGGATCGATAAAGTTTTGAATGCTGTATACAAAAATAGAAATTAAACTGCAAAATGGTTCTCAGTCAAAAGTTATGGGAGATCGAATTTCGTTTGTCAGAAATCGACAGTAGTAGCGATTGGTAATGCGAACTCGTCGCTTCGATATCAAGAGCCCACGTGGCCTAGTGTTAGCGGTCTCACTTCATGGGCGTAAGATCAGGGTTTGTTCCCCGTCATTGTCCGCATCTTTGCAAAGTGTTTTTTCATTCCATTGAAGACTCTCTAAGCTCTTTCTGACATCTTTTTAGGTGAACGCCTCATTTCTACTTTCATTTTCTCTCGTCGCCCCTGTTCAAGGAAAGTGAATCTACACGTTAATAGTATTATTCTTTTATTTTAAAATTCAGTTCAAAATTCAAGGGATATTCAATAGAAAGTCACTAGAGATGCGAAAATGCCTGCAAGAGACTCAACATTGATGGAAAAACTTTAAAAAGTGCGTGAAGCACACATGTTTTTCACAAACTGTGCACCTTATGCATGCTGACTTTCTACGTTCGGTAACAAAACAGTCAATCGTCTCAAGACTAAACGGGATGCAACAGGATTGATCAGAATTTCAACAAGACAGGGCGATAGAAAAATGAAAGTTATCCATAGGTCTTCATTTATCATGGCTTTGTCTCCTGTATCGATTCTTCTTGCTGAATTCGGGACGCCGGAAATAGCAGTGCTGCAACTCGTGAGGAAAGGAAGATAGCCGCATGATCGCTGCTGCTGTTGAAGTCGAAACCGATGAGTGCTTGGAGTCAGATATTTTTGCGGATTTTGACTGGGACCATTGTGATGAACTTGGCCACGACTATTGGATATTCACAGCGGCGCGAATGCGGTGTAGTAGCAGGGGCGCACCATCACACACAGATGGCCAAGAGATGGAACATATCAGTGACTTGTTTGTGCCTGTTATTTTCTTTGCTTTCCGATGATAAATCATAATCATAACTCCGTCTGGGGCAACCAAGCCTTCCATCCCTCCGGGTTTGGTTAATTGGTACCTGCTCGTCTGGGTGGATGAAAGCACTGACCTGTACATTGGATTACCGCGAATCATTGCATAGACCATATACGTTTTCTACATGCCACTATGTATGTAATCTAGTGCAGATCGCATCCCAAAGGCAGAATCGATCAGCTCCAAAGACGTGATTCTGTCGATCCTCTGTTTTCACGGTTAAATTCACAGCTTGTACCCCGAGGTTAACACAGCTGATCATAGCTCGTTTCTTGGCCGTTCAAAAATATTATCATCACCTCGCACACAATAACCCCCAATTTAGCTTGTTCACACGTGACTTGCTTTACTATTAGCTATTTCCTATTTCAGTTCTGTGCTGTTAGATTTAGATTTGGACACCTTATGTTATGTTATGTTTATTACGCTGCTAAGGCAAACGTAGTATAGAGATGACCTTCTGGAACCAACTTAAACGGAGCAAATACAAGGAACACATGTAGATAAAACGTAATCGTATAAAGAAGACCCCACAAAAATAAGGCAAGTGCCTCCTAGTTAGATATAAAACAGAGGTGTAGAAGAAGAAATATTCAACTGCAAGGAAATATGATAGGTCATACTCAGATAAAATTACCTTCACACAGCGTTTGAACTTAGTCAAGGAATCCGGAGCGATCATGTTTATTGTCACCTTTTTGTAGAGGCTAGCCGCTCTGAATGTGAAACTTCTGGCTCTGGTTCTTGGTCGAGGGAGATTTATTTTAGTCTTACCTCCTCTGATTCGGGAGTGAGCCTTATTATAAAAGTCAAAAGAACCAAGTTTATTACTTTGGTACAATAGCTTGTAAACCATGCATACGTCAAATACTTTGCGCCGTGATTCCAAGGTAGAGAGTTCAAAGTACATATTTGATGCGAACAGATGCTTTAGGAGTTCTAGAATAGGAAAAACTCCTACATCGGCAAAGGATTTTCCGCCTACAATTGTTCTGCACCTTTTCAAGTGCTTCAACGTCCCTTCTCCTAGATGGGTTGAACACAGCAGCACCACACTCAACCAAGGGCCGAACATATATTTTATAAGCTTCGAGAAGTATGGACTTACTGGTGGGAGACAATCCCTTGAAGATGTGCAGTGTACGCAATAAGGCCAGGGTACACCGAGATCTGATGTGTTCAGAAAAGCCAAGTGCGTCAGAATAATGAAAACCTAGGTCTCACAGAAGTGACAGTAGTGATTGTAACTCCTTCAACTGTATAAAGACTAGAAGGGATCTCGGACTTCTAACACTACATACACTTGGTCTTATGTGGAGCCAAGGGGAGCTGCCACCACTTAGCCCAATCACTTAAGATGTTTATCGCACTCTGTAGCCGCTCCTGATCCTTCGCTTCAGTTATGACCTTGTAAATTTTGACATTGTCAGCATACATTTTTGTTGTAACATCTAACCCATCAAACAAACAAGGAATCTCAGCTGTATATATATTAAACAATACCGGTGACAGAACTCCCCCTTGTGGAACTCCACTCAGCACCCTCCTACTTTCGGAGAAATTCTGTCCTACTCGCACTTGGAAGGTCCTGCCGTGAAGGAAATCAGAAATCCGACTTACGAGTGTGGGATGGAAACCCAACATCTCCAACTTATGAAGCAGTCTTTTGTATGGTACTCTATCGAAGGCTATCTCAAAGTCAAAGTTTATAACACCACAGCATCTCCTATTATCAAGTACTACTAACCAGTACTCAAGGCTTTCAATCATGTTTGTCTCCACCTACCTCCCAGGCACAAAACCATGTTGGACCCGTGGTATTATTCTGTTAGCTGCAGCATACTCAAGAATGTGTTCCTTAATCGTTTTCTCAAAAAGTCTACAAAACAAAGAAGTTATGCTGACAGGACGATAGTTCGTAGGGTCACAGGAAGGTTCCTTCTTGAGTTCCGGGGTGGCGAAAGAGTGTTTCCATCGTGCAGGAACTTCCCCCTTCATGAGTGATTGGTTGAATATGTACGAGAGAGGCTCACATATAACATCAGCAACTTTTTGAATGAAAAACAACGGAATGAAGTCCGGAGTGACTGAAGAAGATTTGGGCCAGCGCATAATCCGTTCGTACAACTGATCTGCGTAAAACCATTGTAGCTGACTCATAGTCGAGGCGGAGTTCGGTGAAAAGTGAGGAACGCTAACATCCTCATCCGAGAAAGACTTTGAGAACTGATAAGCAAACATGTTAGCTTTGTCATCTGGACTACATGCCATAACGTCTCCACACTTCAGAGACCCGATGCATCCTTTGTCGTGCAATTTTCTATTCAAATACCTGTAAAAGCTCGAATTCCCAGACTCAACAATTTTTGTCTCGATGTTATTCAAGTACTTACTCAGGCGTGTAAGGAAAATTTCTGTAAATTTATTATACCTAGACCAGCTTCCAGTTCGCCTTGCTTTTTGGAAGAGGCAGTCCCTATGCTCACTCATGTTACTCAAATAAGGTGGTGAAATAGTAGACTTGAACGAAGTCACCCTTTCCCAAGGAACATATAATCAATGGCAGTGTGCAGTACTGTTAATAGTAACTCATTCTTCTCATTGACACTACCACACCTCTCAAGTAAGTCGACCCACCGAATACGAGAAAGATCACTTCGTGAAGCCTCATAGTTACACGCGAAATATACTCTTTGAAAATTGTTGAATGCCGTGCTGTCGTACCCAATGATTTCGAAGACGATGCTGCTATGATCACTGTACCCAACTGGAGGAAGCATTCTTAGATTGCTAACCAAATCAGGCTTGCTGCTGAGAACCAGATCTAGGATCTTACTCAGTCTGGTCGGTTCAGTGACATGTTGCGTTAATCTGTGACTGCGAAGCAACTAACGAAAAGACGAAAAAATAGAACCATCAGAAAGCGTACCAATGCCATGATACATTCCGGCATGTTAAAATCACCAACAATCACTGATTGAGGCTCACAAGCGATGAGATCACTGAGGACTTTGATTTTGGGCGCTCTATATACGACTATAATTTGAAGCTTGAACTCTCGTTCAGAACATCGAGACAAAGTATTTCATATGCATCCTTTACGGACTTCTTGATAACTAGAGCCATGGAAAGTCTAGAGTGAACGAGAAGCACCACTCCCCCACCAGTCTTCCTTTGGCGGTCACACTTCTGAATGTCATAGTCCACACACATCCTCCCTAGAATTGGAGGAATAATATGGCTGGGTTTGAGCCCCAGGATTGGAGTGATAATATGACTGGGTTTGAGCCAGGTTTCACAAAAGGCGTAGATATCGTACTTGTTCAACAGAACGGATTCCACATAGATCGAGTTCTTTGTGATTTACCTCGCATTTGAGTAGAAAGAACTAATGCTCTTTAACTTAGTCCGAGGAGGAGAAATTAGTTTCCCTGAGCAGAATGAGAGATGGAGGAATGGGATGTCTTCACGTGAGCAATGATCGCCCAGTGTGGGAGACCTGGGCTCTCCTTCTTTAGCACCTTGACGTAGTGCCCGCCCTCGGTCACGTTCCTCTCTAGTGAGGGACTCCCTGAGGAAGATCCCACGATGGGGGAAATACCGAAGACGAGCCGCTCTCCTCAATATCATACGTTGGAAAAACCGCGAGGGAAGAACGGCTTTCAGTAATCTGTTCCTCTCTTGCGATGGTCTACCCATCCTATATACAGTCACTGGATTGCATTCTACTCCCAAAAAGTCAAATACGCTACAAGCACGTTGAAAGAGAAAAAGAGAACAATGATAATAGTTGCTTAAGAAGTCACTAGAAACAACAAATGGTGATTCGTTTCGCCACGTTCACTCAGACGAATCACCAGGTGGAGTTGACTCTCGTGGCTCGTCAGTGAGTAAGAGTCAACTCCACCATATAATAACTAACCATATGATTACATAGACAATAAAATGATAAAGGTCAAACTTCCAACAAATAAACAATAAAACATGAAAATTGTTAGCAGTGGACTAAAACAAGCTATCTCAAATGGGGGCCTAAAAACATATTAGGTTTGACTGATAAACTGATTTTATATTTACTGTTGAGAAAATCTAAGACTTTATGTATCAAGTTATCATATACATTCCTGATCTCTTTCCTACTAATTCCCTTATCTATTCTACATTTAGTACCTTTACTTAATATATTATTAAGTTCTATGTCTTTGATTATGCTCAAATCTCCAGTAATTACATGCCCATGATTCTTATCCACATATTTTTGATTAACTGTAAACCCGCATTCACAATTTTGTTTCAATATTCCTTTCAATTTTTCATTGTTAAGATTTCTAAGAATTTGATTATAGTTACAAACCTTACTGGCCACTGGATTGGAATACCTGACTGCTATGTATCTGCCATTATGACTATCATTACCAAATATGATACGTTTGATAACTTGAGCATTTAAAATTTTTTTACGGGAGCTCATTAAATGTCCTACTTTTATATTCTACTACGATATTGTGATAATTAATTTCCTTTGTTCTTTTATTCTGCGTAGCAATTGAATATTGTAAGTGAGCTAATAAACAAAAGGCCAAGAATTATGTTTTTTGACTGACTTGTTCCAGAAAATTTTCTTCTACAGATAATCTCAGTATCCTTTGTATTTCATCTTTACGTAAGCTCTTGAGTAATCTGTAATATTCAATGGGTTTAAGATTTCTTTCATTATTAGTAATTTCTGTAAGTATCGTATCACATTTATCCATGTTACTTTTTTTCTCTTTTTTCTCTCTGGTTTTTCCTCTATTGTTTCTTTTTTTAGTTACTTTAATGGCAAAGTATGGAGGGTTGCTCTTATTAAATAGTGGATTTTGCGTGTTACTAATGTTGCCATATCCTTTAATATTATCATTCAATCCAAGTGGGTGAGCTGTCATTAGCAATTTGATCCAGAATATTTCTTTATTAATTAAAGTTTGTTTATCGTTGTTTTCCAGCGACTCTAGAATATCAACTCTTACACCTTTATCGCACATAAAGAAGTGGTTATACAATAAAGTGTGTTTTTTATGATTGTATATATTCCTGAGATGCTCTCCTATTCTATCTCTTATCTTTCTAGTGGTCATTCCTACATACTGAATTCCACAATTAACACATGTTAAGCTGTAAATAATTATTGTTGTATTGCAATCAGTTGTAGCCCTTTTATATGTGTTAATTTTGAGATTAGTTATATAAGATCTAACGAAATTTCGGTTGTTGGAGATAGCACAAATCTTACAGTTAATATTTCTACATATGCCACCTCTATTTTCATTACCAAATTCATCCAATATATAATCATTCCCTTTTCGAACCTTGTAAAATTTGTTTTTGTTATAGTAAGGGTTGGTATTTTTTGACCTAGATCTAAGTATGTGAACGGTTAGTCACACATACAGAGAGAAGTCCCCTTGCTAAAGGTTTGGCAGGATTGCTGCCAGGGGTTGGCAAGCCCTTATTTAACGATTAGTGCTGGAGGCGCCAAGAGCTGACCCCTCTTGCCGCGCTTGACTTGCATAGCCCCATCAGCACTAATCCCTATTTTTTTGAAGAGGTATGGCCCTCCTGAATGAATGGTTGATTATTATAGTACAAGTGGAATACAAAATCAAAAAAAGGGAAGGGAAAGGTGAAAGATATAAGTGAAGAAGAGGTGACCAAAAATACAAATGACCTATATTAGCTGCTTTCTCAATCTACTGAGTTGTTTGTTAATATTTATTTTGTTATATTATATACATTATTTAAAATTGTTTATATTGAACTTGGTTAATATTATAAGTAAGTTGATAAATTATGGGCTACATGCACCGATTACATATTATAAATAAATTAAAACTTTATTAAAGCGTATTACCTGAATAAACTGTAGTGTTTATCCGTAAATTGACCTTATTTATCTAAATAATTGTAATGATAAAATATAAATATCACATATAATTACTTATGATAAAAATTACTTATGATAAAAATTACCCGTAGATTGTGTAATACAATTGAATAAATTGGAATGCACTAACTGCATCATGTCATATGACTGCTCCAATCCTTGTTTGCTACAAGGCTAATTGATTGAAAATATAATATTTGAATTTGCAATAGTATAGGCGGATAGTTGGACATTTATATTATATGCATACATTGAATGAATGGCTAAGTATTTACATTACTATTCATATGAGAATAACCCGCTCCAGTGCAAGATTGGATACCGTATATCAAAACCCAGATGTCCTTTAAAGTCTAGTGGACGCCATATTGATCGCAATTGTAGCTGTTGTTATTTGTTGTATTTATGCGCCAACTACATTTCGCCTTTACTACCATTCACACCTTGTCACATATTCTGATATTATTGAAATTAATGCCTTTTAGGATGACAATGGGCTAAAGCAAGGTAGCCACACCATTCTTGCTCCAGACGTGCAAAAAATTCAGAAACAAGGTAAGTAGGAGACATTATCAAGTCGACATTATCAACATTTACATTGGATTTGTTATGCAGATATGCATGTTCTAACTATATACTTATTATAGCGGTATAGCAATCAATGCCACCAATGCATTTATTCAACTCCAGTTATGGATCCAAATAATATGGAGTCAACCCGTTTAGATGTGATAAGTTATTATTATTATAACTAGATTTTATTGTTATATTGTTGGTTATTGTTTAGTTGTTATTGTAGTTATCTACCTTTTTATTTTGATATAACCCTAGCTTTTAATAACCATATAAATGATGTCAACATGAAAGAGTATATTATGATGTAAAACTAAATAAGTATAGTTAATGTAAACGTTACAAATTGTTTATAGAGACCTGGCGTTTGGCAAACCAACACTGACCAAAAACTCGTTTATCCCGCGAGCAGGAGTTAGTAAATCGCTTCGTTTTGTCGAAGGAAGTAATCCTGAATATGCCGCACGTCCCTGGATTGGGTGCAAAGGAGCAAGTGAACAAAATTGTATCGGAAGTATTGAAATATGGTCAACTAGTAAACATTTAAGTATACGCACCATAGAGTTTAGTTTAGATATGTAAATCCAAAGGATCCCTATCCCTTGCAATGGATAAAACCGATAGGAGGCGGTGGTGACCGCACAGAGCTCAAGGTAGTGTATAATAGTATTGCAATATATCCCTAATCTTAGCTTTATTATATTTATGTATAATAATGAGTGCATAATTAATAAGATTAAAGTAAGTAAAACCGTAGTTATAGGCTAATATGTCAAGCATATTTTGGGACCACTTTCTAGAACATGGAAGACGCAGTTTGATGGATTACAATCGTAATACAGGAGCAAACATACAAATAACTAGGGGGCGTACAATGCATGTAACAGACTTAGAAAACTTGAGGTGTATTTAACTAACTGATTAATACCTATACTATGACAATCAAAAGGGATAATTTAGTCTATTTCTTCGCAAGAAGATTCGCAATTACTGCTTGGAGAGCCATATACCAGTACCAGAAGTAAGTGTGAGAAAATCACAAATAATTTTGAAGCATCCAACCACCAAGGAGACGAAGGTTAGAATTGAAGTATTAATGTTTCGTATGCATATATATGAAATAACCTATTATTTAGCGCTTCAAGTCAACCGAATTAGCCGTATTACTCGGCTGGAATTACTCAGAATGGCAGGGCACCGCTATATATAAATTATTTACCAATGCGGAACGACGAAATTATGAAGTAAGTGATAAATTAGTATGTAATAATATATAATCTATGTATGTTATTACATGAACATATACTCTTTCAATATAGACCAACCCAAATATGTGGGGATCAAAAAAAAACTGGGAGATATTTTACGAGAAATCCACCTCATAACGAAAGAACTAATCCGATATGAGGTATAAAAGTCCAAATTAATATATACTAAGAAATGGTGTTAGTTATCATTGTCTTTTCAACTATAAACTTATAACCTTAGTTATTAAGGGTCGCAAACGAGCCGCCAATCATTGGATATCGATGACAACGCCTCGAAGTTAGCACGACACGAGGAGTAAAGAACTTTTTTTAAAAAGACATTAACGAAATCATTGTTGTTGTTACTGTTATACTTTCGTTGATTGTAATGATAAACTGACAATTCCAAAGAGATGTTGTTGACACAACCACAAAGATCTTATTACAAAACTGTCATTGAGAGATGTAAATTAAAATACATTACAACTAGCTATAAAGAAGTGGTAGATAAAATGAACGTCATCGACGTTTGTTGGACCACCGGTCCTCAACCATCACTAACCGGTGACTTGGCAATCGTCCTAATATGAAGTTGATTAACTAGTATTTACCCGAAGAAACTCGGAACTATCCCAGTTGCGAAAATGGGTTACCCTCATCATTCGAACCGGGACAGCCTACATCAAGAGAAAAAGAGAACAATGATACTAGTTGCTTAACAAGTTACTAGAAACAACAAATGGTGATTCGTTTCGCCACGTTTACTCAGACGAATCACCAGGTGGAGTTGACTCCCGTGGAAAGTCCACTGACAACCTCTCTCTTATATTTGTGGATTTAGATTCAGGAATCCCACTGATAACAATAGAACGCAGTCTTTCAACTTCACAAAATGGTAAGGTAGAGTCAGAGCCCGAGATAAAATTGCTATCACTGCGAGGAGGAGACGAGACCTTTCGAGAACCACTTACTACAGTACCATCAGGCATCTTACGCAGTTCCTTAATCTCGTTTTTTAAATCCATATTTTCACACCTCAGATGACTTAACTCTTCCATCATAGCACAGAGAACCTTCTTAACGGAATCAGTAATACGTTTTGATTTGCTAAATTCCTCAACTTTACTCTGCAGGTCACTCCATGATGATACTTCCTGTTCATTTTCGCCTCCCCTCTTGCGACTATCAGAGGAAGTCATTAGAACATCCATGTTGCGGTAACGGCGACGAAATAGCAAGAAAATAGCAATAGGTCAAATCACAGCAACTACGCAGCACAAAAGAAGAAAAATGTAAATGTACCTGTTACGGTGGCAAGGTTTCTTCAATACCCAGTTGCCACTCTGAGCAGAGCAGATCCACAAGCAATTGGCAGGTCTTGATAAAAACTCGACTAAATAATCCCACTTCGAAGCGATGCTGTCGTCAAACCACAAGGCGACAGACGTTGACCGTAAAAATCAATGAAGACGAGTTAAGAGGTCGACCAAGACGCACTCTTGAAGAACGATGTTAGAACAAAGTACTAGATATACCTGTACCGGTGGCAGATCTCTTTAAACGATTTTGCCCAGCTGCCACTCTGAACACTACTAAGACGAGACAGCCGGTAAACAGCAAGCAATATCAAGTAAAATCGCAGGTAGAAAGAAATGCAGTACAGATACCTGTAGAGAGCCGCCGCTCAGGCCACGCGAGGTTATCTCTTAGCCATCACACGTTGCCTGCTCCTTACGCACTTAACACGGCCATTTTGAGACGCCTACGCAATTCTGTTTTTGTTTTTCACATTCAAACAAAAATTGAAGCGATATTGCATGGTTTGAGTACGAATGTTGTCATCGCAACCATCAAATGGTCGCAGAACACGATAAAAACAACATCAAGGAAGTTCCTAGGCCTCAAGGAAAAATTCATTGCAGAGCAAATTTTTCAACCCCCCCCAATAAAACCCGAACTTTAGTCTCTCGACTATGAAGCGTCACGCTTACCACTGCTCCAACCCGCCGCTGGTAGACCTGTCACATGCATGTAATTTAAGTTCGCTTATGTTAGACCTTCATAAAACCTTTTCATAACTTCATTCAGAGAATCGCTTGTCACATCTGGAAAGTAGATTGAGATCAGCGTTAGAAAATACGTCTAGCAGTATAATAGGCTTCATTTTATTTGGCCACTTCAACTTGGAATTCTTCCCTGGTTAGTTAAAAACTGGCATGTCCCTGATGTAACACGGCATGACACGTTTCATTTAGTTCATTCCTTGTTAGACTAGCATTGTGATTGGTCCCCCCCCCCCTAACAACAACATTTTCATCTCATAGTGTTATCCGATATCAATTCTACGAACTTCCTGCCAGGCATTGAGCATGACCTTCTTCTCATGAATACCACCTTTACGAAAAATCCCGGCGTTTCATTGCGATAAGATTAAGCAGTTTGCCGGTACGGTTGATGTAGGGGCCTAATTGTAATGTTCAGCCGTGCGACTTCAAGAGAGTAGCTGACTGTAGGTGTCTGAGATGGCAAATTACCGAGCATTTCGGGGGATCGTAGACTATTGCCCATTTGGGCTCTGAACAGCCGGCAGTGTGTCAGAATGCGTGTCGGTGTTTATGGTGTGTCTGTGTGCGTGAATCTATGTGTGTCTGGGCGTGCGTATCGGTGCGTGTTAGTGTAGAGGGGCAATAGCAGTAATGGGACCTATCAAAGAAAGCGCCATTTCAGGAAACCAATATTTCCTTGCTTGTGTCAGATTATGACCGTCACGCATTATTATCTGGGATTCGATTTAGGGTTCCTTTTCATAGAGAATCCTCTATAACCATCACAGCATGCATGTTATCAAAAATGATTTGGAACTGTTTGTTATATGGGATTGTTTACAATGATCTGGCTGTTTTTCATGTTTCTTGTATCACTGCAGTAGAGGAGAATGATGTAGTGGAGTAGAGTTCAATTAATCAGTTCGTTCTTCTGCTGCCTTCCGGTCCTGTCGTCAGTGCAATAAATATAAGAAGTCCCGCGTGGCAGCAGTACAACGACAACACACACAAGACCCGGACTCATTACATGGTGGGAAACATTCCGGAGAGAAGAATTGAAGGCAAGTGAGCAAACCATTGAAAACTGGAGTAGCGGCCTTCCTCTTTCTCTTGACAGTGGAGATGAGTTCTCTTATCGCAGTAAGACAAGGTGTTCTGACGAGGGCACAGAACCGTCTCGTAAGGATCCTGAAGATTCATGATCGAGGTGCAAAAGCTGGTCAAGGAGACGAGAGATACAGAAGGTCGAAGAAGCGATGGAGTCGTACGCCCAAGCAACTGACAGCGCGGACGACTCCCCTTCGAAAACGAACCTTCTAAATCGAGCAGAGGCTCACATTGATGTCGTCCAGAGACTTCTGGATAACGCGCATAACAATTTGAGGAGGCTCACAGAGCTGTAAGAAGTTCTGATCGATTTGGAAAACCCCAAGAACACAACTTCGGGGCAGTCTGGAATCACATTCACGCCAATACCAATACCCAAGTTTGATGGAGACATTTGGGAGTGGGAGCTCGTTTAGCAATGTTTTGAGAGTAGCGTGCACCCCAGGGATATCGACGAAATGTACAAAATGAGCCAACTCCTCGACGCGTTAGAGGGAGCAGCGAAAGATTCAGTAAAGCATTTTCAATTCGCCGGTCACACATCCTCTAGTCATCGCGCATCTGAAAAAAAGTATGGAGACGCGCAGGCATTGGTAGATTGACTACTGAGTAAGCTGCAATCGGTCGAGTCAGTCAGCGATAACCTCACAGATCGAGAAACCCTATGCGAGCAGCTCACTTCCATTACGTCACAACTGAATCTTCACGGAGAACATATCGACAACACATTCCTTCGCAGAAACAACTTCTTGGGAAGTTTGCCGTAGACGTTCAAAGATAGATTCTCCGTCAGAAAGCAAAACTCTAGGTGGAAGAGACATGAAACACTAGGCCATCTGAGAACTGGAAAGGAGTTTGTAGAGGCTGAACTGAGAATCATAATTCAAGTCGAGCGGAACGTATTCAGTGACAAAGGGCTACCATGCAAATGACATGATAGAAGGAAAGAGAACTGTGACCAAAGGCAAACCAGCTAAGCTTCAATATCATGCGCTTTGTTTTTACTGTACAAAAACAGGACACACTGCGAAAAACTGCACTGAAGTCCCTACACCTGAGCAGCGTCTCGAGATCTTGAGGAAGCAGAAACTGTGCCGTAATTGCGGTCAAAGAGATCACATAGCAGCAACATGCTGCAAATAAGCTTGCAGAATGGAATAAGTGGACGCCACAGCTCAATCTGTAAAACTCTCTTCCCAAACAATACTTCTCAAAAGTCTCAAAACCTAAAAAGCAAGCAACAAAGAGTAAACAACGCACACCTTTGAAATTGTTAAATATAAACACTTTGGATCCAAAACAAATCTTGAGCTCAAACGAAAGTAACGTTCTCCACTTTATCAACCACGAAAACGATATGGTTCTAGCAGGAGAGGCTAAAGTGCACAACCCAACCACGGAGACATTCGAACCTGTTCACGTCATGTTTGATTCGGGGGCCGATAGATCATTCATAAGCAGCACACTTGCAAGGAAATTGTACCTCAGAGACTTTGAGTCCGTAAAGCTCAATATTAACACTTACGGCTCACAGCAGCCAATATCAAAAACATGTGGTGTCACAACAGTCCAACTGTGGGACGCTAACTGTGGGACGCCAATGGCACAAAATACACATTCAAGTTTACAACTTTCGACACAATCACCCAGTCAATGCAACAGAATCTTGCAAATCTTCATAAACCCCAATCTGAAAAGCATCTGCCCACAAATTCTTCTGAGCTGCACCAACCTCTTCTCTTCTGGACCACGCCACGACGCAACAGCACATACCACCATAAGGGTATCGACTCATTTCGTCCAAGCTTGGTTATCTAGTGGCAGGATACAATAGCGATTCCTCTACGACAATCAGCAATGACGAGAAGAAAATGACGATGCACACTCTGAAAGAAGTGGAACCTGAAGCGGCAGCGCAATTGTGAGGAGACTTCTGTACGTTCGAATCATCTGGAGTGGACGAATACGATAGCTCAAAGACAGAGGAACGTCGGAGAACAGACCACGCTGTATGGAACGCATTTGAAGGAACCACTGAAAGAAAGGTGGATGGCTACTATGTACTCTTCCCCTGAAAGTAAAAGACGATCAACAGCTGCCTGACAACAGGACTTCTGCTCTTTGAAATAGTAGATGAAGACAAACCTCTCGAAGGAGATATAGTTCATTGCTCGCCTCATCGGGCACTTATGTCCTCACAAGATCACAACCAAACTGAGATGTGATGCGTCCGCCTATCTGAAGAACGCTCCATCTTTAAATGACGTCCGAGAACCCGTCATGCTACCTGAGCCATGGGATATTCTACCAAAAATCAGAATCGGAGACGTAGCTGTTGCTACTGATGTCGAAAAAACATGTGTCCAAGTAAGACTCCACTCGAAAGACAGAGATGCAACTCGTTTTCTGTGGCTGAAACCAGTGATCCGAGACAACCTCATCATATATATTTCTCCTTGCAGGAACGATCAATTACCATCTTGAACACAATTCGAAGAACCTTGCAGTTTCTCACGAAATACTTAACGAAACATATGTCCACCATGGTGACTTTCAGTGCCGCTCTCGAGAATATCATGCGGCATTTGGAATGGGAAGACTTGGGAGTGAAGGTCGACGGCCGCTTCCTACATCACCTCCGCTTTGCAGACGACATCGTGCTTATAACACCCAACATCGAGCGGGCGGAACGAATGCTGGCCGAGTTTGATAGTGCTTGTGGAAAGATCGGCTTGAAACTGAACCTAACGAAGATGATGTTCATGAAAAACGGACCTGTACCTGATGCTCCTTGCACGATAAACGGAACGAATATCTCCTAATGCTCTAGCTATGTGTATGTAGGTCGGGAAGTCAACATGATGAACGACCTAGCTCCAGAGCTGTGCAGAAGGAAACGCGCTGCGTGGGGAGCATTTAAGCATCGAGAGAGTAGTGAAGAAGACAAAGAACATCCGGCTCTGCGCTCACCTTTTCGACACTGCTGTCCTTCCTGCTTTGACGTACGCTTCGGAGACTTGGACTCTACGAAAGCAGGATGAGCATGCTGTTAGCGTTACTCAACGCGCTTTGGGAAGGACGATGCTCGGAATTTCCCTATACACGCAAGTGCACAAAGGAATCCGTAGTTCTGAGCTCGCTCCGTCACCGAACGAAGATCAGAGATGCCGTTGATTACGCCAAGAAATCGAAGATCAGGTGGCCCGGACACGTTATGCGATATAGTGATGACCGTTGGACCAGGGCGGTTACTGACTGGATCCCTCGGGACATCAAGCGAACTCCAGGAAGGACGCCAACGAGATGGTCAGACTTCTCCATGAAAGCTCTGAACGAAAGGAATGTTGAACCTTGTGTCCCTGAGGCGAGATGATTCATTGAACCACCCTGGCTCGTGACAGGGACGAATGAAGACGTTACTGGCGCCCGCGCGAGGAAGTCGATGATCAACGGGACGACAGGTGATACAGGCGATACATATGTCGACAATGTGATAATGACTGGAAAACCTACAACGGAAGCAATTCACCTATTCAAGAACAGGTAGCCTCCATCAATGACCCTGTCGGAAGGGTGGCACCCAATACACTTCATGGAAAAGAATTTCTGCAACATTTATGAAAATGCGATTACAGATGGGACGGAATACATTTCAAGATTATCAACAGCAGTGGAAAGGTACTGTAGAAGAAGCAAATGACCTCCACTGCAAGATCAATAGGTGAATTACGCAAATCAACGACAGAGTTAAGCTTGTGGTATTCTCCGACGCCAGTAACCCTGGTATGGCCACATGAGTATACATTACATCGAACAACGGATCAGCTATAGTGGCAAGAAAATCCAAATTGCCGTCAGTGAAAGAAATACCCATGATCTGGTGTTTTTTATATATGGAGCAATAAAAGAGCGGCTGGATATACAAGAAATTGCAGTTCTATCGGATTAAGAAATTGTGAGTACGCAACCGAGTTCGTGAGATACAACAGATAGTTTTCAAAGTACTTCCTCCGGTTCGCTTCGGTCATGTGAACACCGCACCATTATTGGCCGCTGGAATAGCCAATACTACTGCGGAACTACTCGACTGGAAACGACACAGCAATCTCGGAAAATGCCAACAAAAGGTAGCATACGCCTTGCGTTTCATGAAGAAATTACTTGCTCACATGAACCACCACCTCAAGAAGAAATTAGAAAACAACATTCCCGATATATGGCACGGAGAATCATTGGAATAAATAATTGCTACAGAAATGAAAACGAGTCTAAGAGTTCTTGTTCGAAATCAGCAGAAAGTCCATTTGCCTGCAGAAAGACAAGCAGCCTTGAAACAGTTTAAGATGGAAGAAGGCGAGCGGGGAATCTTACGGTGCAAAGGACGGTTAAGAAATTCTAGTCTGAACGCCAAACATCCCTACCTCATTGCCACTAAAACCGAACATGATTAATTGTGGAAAGTGCACATTCACCACTGCATCGCGGTATGGCACACACATGGCAAATGTGCGACAACAATTTTGGACTCCAAAACTCAGGCAAATGGTTCGTACAATTATAACACGATGTGTAACGTGCCAGAAGATGAACAATCTACCTTATCGATGCCCAGAAATGGACGATCTTCCTGAGCAGCGAGCACGCAGAACAAGACCATTCGAACACATCGGAATTCATTACATTGGACCTCTGCTGATAAAGCGAAACGACGAACTTGCAAAAGCCCGCGGAATTCTCCTCACGTGCACATCGCCAAGAATCATTCACCTAGAACTGGTGCCGAATATGAGCACAAACCACCTGCTGATGGCATCACGCCGATTCTTTGCTCGGCGTGGAGTTTCGAACAGCATAATATCAGACAATGGATCCAACTTCATTCTGGCGGAACAAATTTTTCATGATATGGTTTCACCTGCGATCACTGTTGTTTCATTCATGCAATCAATAGCCACCAGTGGAATTATGCGGAAAACAATCATATCGTATGCTTTATTGCAGGGAGTTCTATGATAGAATGATTAAATCCATCAAACATAGTCTCTACAAAGTTTTGCAACGGAGAGTTCTAGATGAGAAAGCCCTCAAACGCTATTGGTGGAGATCGATGGTTGCATCAACACCAGACCTCTCACTTATCAAGAAGAGAAATGGGATGCAACATCAGCGCTACGTCCAATAGATTTCATTCAACGTGACATGGTTATAACGTATCCATGTGAATCCGGTGGAGAGGATAACACGAAGCCCAATTATCTTCCGGCAGATGGTGCCGTGATACTTCAAACTAGACAACATACGGAAGAAGCATTCAAAACAAGTTATCATTTGATAGAACACTTTTGGAAAATTTGGAGTCGGCAATATCTGACCGCATTGCGAGAATAACACAAACTTCACATCATCAATTAATGCGTTACTCCACCCCATCCGTCGGAAATGTCGTGTTGATTGCCGAGTCCTAGGTGCCACGAAACACCTGGAAATGGGCAGAATCAAGAAGGTGCACCACTCTCACAATGACATCATCAGAGATGTAGAACTTCGATTGCTAAATGGACGCACGTTTCGGAGGCCAGGGAATAAAAAAAGGGAATATTGATAATTCCGTTAGAATTGGGAAATGCGAGTTCACCAGAACTAATACATGGAGTCAACTACAACTGTATCCTCGCCCAAACCCCGATACAACCTACATCCTCGTCCTTCTGTCTCGGACGGGACTCCAGTCCGTTCTTGTTCTTTGCGGGGACCGTGCTCTTATCCCTTACACTACCGAGACCTCACTTCCCCTCGCCTTCTTAGTGGCTTATACGCCATAGCTCATCAGCACTCACACGTACAACGTGTTGGGCCAGTCGACCAATATCAGCAGAGGTCTCGGTAGTGAGACGGATAACGTGTTCTGCACGGTCCACGAAAAGGACAAGCACTAGCTCGGGCCCGTCCGAGGCTGAAGTTTTGTCCATATATCGCCAACCTTGTAAGACATAAGTGTTCCTATCCTGCCGCAAGTACACCTATCAAATTTGTACGCTCTAGGTGCACGGTAGCAGTGGTTGTGAGTTTTTGCTCAAACCCGCCCGTCCTGGGCGGAGTCTGGCCCCGCTACCCACCATGCATGTTCCCATCCTGTCGTCAGTACTTTTTACCGAATTTGAGGGCGCTAGGTGCACGGAAACAGGGGTCATGAATTTCCGCACGATCCCGCCTACTGTGGGCGAGGTCTGATCCGGCTACCCTCCATAACTGTTCCCATCCTGCCGCCTGTACTCTTACTAAATTGCAACGCTCTATGTCCACAGGGACAGGAGTTACGAATTTTCGGTCGGACACCTACAAATACACACAGACGAGCCAACAGACATATTAAGCGCTTTATATTTGTAGTATAGCAGTGCAAGTCAACCTAGCATTCCAACTTTGCCACAGGAATAATGGCTCTTTGCTGTAAGCCGTAAGATACGACTATGCTGTGTGAAAGAGGTAATCAACGATTGAATGAGTGTTCTGACAGTTCTGTATTTATGTAAGCTACAGATCCTTTCTTATTTCTGATTTGACACAAAGAAACGAAGAACAAAACTTTATTCGAAATGCAAAAACATATAGTACGCTTCCCCACGGAAAACATATTGGCACAGAAATTGATCTGCAAGTCTGTTCCACTGGTAATGACAGCAGTGTACAACATTAACGCCATGAAATGGCTCTATTTGGAACGGCAGTGGGAAATGGGAAACAGCTAAGGGACCCATGTTGAAAGCATAAATTTGACAGTATAAGTGTGTCACAACATCACATCGATGCAAGAAGCATCATGAAATTAGGTTGGGAGCTGGGCAAGACTCTAAATCATGTACGTCGCTCGCAGAGTGTAATAGTACGTAGAGTAAAATAAGTGCTCATCGCAAAAAAAGAAGGAATAAGGAGCAACTTGGACAGATCTTGAAGTTCAATGAGAATAAGAGGCTTCATTTTGTCCTAGATAAATGCTATACGTATATTTATATCAGTTGACAGCATGGTACTGAAAATCATGGCTAGTGGCCTACAAATCAAACACTCTTATGAAATGATTGATACTTTTGGAGCATGATTGCCGCTAGAAGTTTGCAAAACGTACCTGCTTTCTGGCTTACACGCTCCATATATTTAGGTAACTGCCCAATGAAATCATTCAAACATTTTAATTAGTTTCAATGTTGTTCTCATTAAAGCGCGAATGATGAGAAGCAATACAGCAGCCCATACGATCCAGTGTAAGGCCTTGTGCAGCTGACTTCAAAAATAAACTTGAAAGCAATAGACATTGTAAATTACAACGAGTTACTGCATGGCCAAATGAACGCGCATGGCGGATTTCTTCTCAAACGACTGATGATTTAGGACTTTTGTTGGGAAAGGCGCAATTCACCTCGATTTTATATAAATATTAGACTACCAGTAAAGTTATTAAGATCTGCAGAAATGTGTCTATGGCATAATATGGAACTTGTCGCGTTGCTTTTGGGCATAACACAGAGAAGCAGCAATTATGGAGCAACAGAGCACTATGAGTCCAGCGAGAAGCCAGAAGCCAACCAACGGCACACAAACAGCTGACGAGGGCGCTCCCGACGATTGAGAGTGGAGGGCCTCCGGTAATTCGGCGGCTGAAATTTTGAACAAATAATTTCGAGCGTTTGAGAGAACGAGAACTGAGCGCTGAAAATGTTGATGATTCTGAAAGAAGCAATTCTGAATTGACCTTACTTTACCTATCTGTCTGACCTTACATTTTGCCGCAGTTAATTACTGCAGGATTCTGCAGCATTTTCTAGCTCTACTCACGAGATCATCCGTCCTGGTATGAGCTGCCTTCACGTGGATAGAGCACCTCTATGGCGTTTTTTCCAACATAACAGAGAAAGCTACCGGTACTTGTTTTTTCGCCGTCTTTACATTTCTCTCTCATTGGTTCCTTCGGGGAACGGAACATCCACCCAATTCTGGACGGAAGCGGCAAACTACGCTTCGGAGTCCATGGTCATTTGAACGACTCTGGTGCCCACTGCTGGGGCACAAGCTTCATTTGAAGGAGATTAGTAGTATTAGCTGACCCTACTAATCTACTCTACTCCAAATTTGCGCCTCAATAATGTGCGTCAGAGCCGTTCGATCGTCATGTATTTCGCCGCAGCTCCAGGCTTGGGTGAATGTACCCACACCCGTTTCTCCCTATGTTCAAATAAGGAATTCGTTTATGGACGTACGCAACATATAAGGCCTATGCTCCTTTCAAAAGGGCGTGCTTTAGCGGCACATTTTGGCAACAAATATCCTGGAAGATTTACTCTATCTGGGAACTCGATGAGTTTGAAAGCCATTATCCACTTCCAGCGGATTTGCGACCCCTGGTTTTCTATTTGTGGCTATGGACTTGGAACCTTTGAAGCGATTCTCTGGCTTCACATATGAATTTAGGATGATGGAACGCCACATACCCGGGAAAACACATTTGTTTTGGAAGGAAATTATTAGACATCATCAGTTCGATTGCTCAAAAATGAATGTAGAGTTCGGTAGGTTACCAGAACTTACCTATGTCTTTATCGATGATAGTCAGCTCTGGTGAGGAGATGTCTACGTCGATTGCTTCAGCTTCTCTTCGCCGCATCTCTCTTTTCAGCTGTACGACATCGCTCTCGACAACGTCACCGTCATGCTCGGGGATGTGGTTGGCTCGAATTAGTGACACCGGTGTCGCCCGGTACGGTTTCAATATTTCAATACCTACAGCGAGTAAGCATATGTTTGATTTATACCTCAGTGTGTATAGGAACATGACGAGTTAGAAAACTGACCTGAGCCCTCGATGTCGCCCGCCATTGTTTCGCTCCCACTTGGCACATCAACGTTCTTGCGCAGGTAGTCATGAAGCGTGTCTGGTGTAGGGAATCCTGTCGCGCTCCAAACTCCCGCAGTCGTCGTCGACGCAGAAAACTTCTCAGTAACAGAATCTGGAAAATAATTGCAAGCCTTCGAACAAAGCAAACATAATCCTATCAGAAGTAATCGGATATGGTTGGGATAAGATTGACGGGAGTTCGGGATGAAATCAGCAAAAGGAAAAGAAGCTCTCCAGGAAGGCTTCTTCCATCTATTACGAGTTCCAAATGACATGTAACTGTTAGGGACTGCGCTGCCGCGAATCTATTGTGAATTATGAATGCAGAGAAAGCTTTTTCTGATCATAGAGCAGACTTTGAACCTTGGGAAAGCTAAGCTACAACTCATTCTGTTCTGTGTCGAACATCCAGCTTGAAGAAGTAATTCCTCAAGCAATAATCAGCCTACATACAAGCAAGAAAAAGCACAGACCAACGGATCACGTCAATAGATGTACTCACTGGTAGTAGAGCTCAGCTCAGTGTTTGCCCTTAACACGGTTCTTGATCGTGCTGTGCTGGCCAGCGATTCACCAGTGGTTGATGGCTGTGTTGCTGCTATCGGCGACGTTACCGACGGTTGTGTCGAGGAAGCAATAAGCTGGTCACTGTCAAGATCGTTTGCAAGACCATCTTTCTGTGGGCTCAACGGCCCGCAGCGTGGTGGCTGAAATCAATCACTATTCTTTTTGAGAATCTCCAAGAAACTGTTGTTGAAAGTATTTTTATATTGCAAACGACGAAACCGTGATATCCGTGCATCCTTCATCCAATTTATAGCAGATACGAACTTGACAGTTGAAGTAGACTGACTGTTGGTCAGGAAAATTGAAAGCACTCGCAGCCTGAAAATGGAGGAAAGTTACCAGGGTTCCTATGGGTAATCAGTAGTCATCTGCAATTCAGTTGTACTTGAGTCCCGCTCATTGAAAGTGCTAGCTTGAGTGGGTAACCCATGCATGGTTTCGAAGCTTCTGTTAACGAGTATGATTGAAGTTTTTTAGGTAAATTCTTTGTCCCCCAGGATTATTGTCAAAGGACACGCAGCAGAATGTGGGAGGGCATTGTTGCGCTTCTGCACGACGATGCTTGTCCACACTTTCTGAGTACATCAGTGAAAAGCCCCGGTAACGGAGGTCTTAAATAATGGCTTATCCGACGCATAATTTTGATTTTGCGTCCTCCCACTACAACTTGCTCGGAATACTCAGAGGAGCTGAAGGGGGTAGTGCAGTAATGGCTAGTTTCTCAGCCGGAACCTCTATTTTTTCAACGCATTAGGAGGCTTGTGCAACGATCGACCAAAAGCGCTGAAAGAAAGGGGACCATTTTTAAGAACAATGTGTGAGAAAATCTCATGGCTGAGTCGCAAGAAAATTTACATTGTGATCTTGCAGATGATTACTGATTTGCCCTAGGTGACAGTTGAAGCTAACTGGCCGCTTTATTAATAAGGATAGAACATCCGGATTGGAACCTACCGTGAATGACTTCGTGAGATCAGAAGAGTACGTAAGTTCAGGCATAAGGAATGTGTCCGTTGAGCACCTAAAACTCATTCATCAAAGATAGCTTCAAAAAACTCGAAGTCATTTGAAATTTTCGTGAACATATTTTTCTTGAAATCCTGCCGCCCAAATTAAAGGCACAGTTCACAATAGGGCTTGAGAGGGCCTTTGGGAGACACAGAGAGACACAAGTAAGGACATTCCTTCACTTGGGTTAGTAATAGAGAAGCCTCCTGACCACGAACGACTCTTGCCCTCTCCACAAGGATCCCGACGCCAACCTTCCCAGCATTTTTTTCCAGTCGGATAAGTCATATCTCGTTTTGTTGTTGTTTTTGTCGAAACTGTACACTTTTAGCGTTTTGGTTCCATACACGGTCTTGAAAAATACGAATATACGGTCAAACAAACTGCATGTCCTACTATAACAAAGAATTGCCAAGTAGTTTTCTTACCAGCTGTATTGCCAAGCAGTAGGAAGTATTTATTGGATCTAGGCACTTCAATGCAGTAGTATCAGCATTTAGTTTTATGTTATTTCATACTTCATGACTGTTCTTTTCCTGGTGTTAGTTTGAGTGTTGAACGCTATTCAGCTCGAGTTAAAGGCCCCGATCGCGATAAAAATGGTTACTGAGTTCATCTCTTAGGAATACTCGGTGGCCCCCACTAGAAGGGACCCTCTTGCTCCCAAAATATCGACGGTCAGGACGTAGTGGAAGTCCGTTTGCTGGCTTGAGTGACCTTACCGCCTCTCGATCGATGTCACTCAGACGAGTGTCGAGGCAATACAGATTACTATTATTCTTTCTAGGACCGACACACAATCAGCTGATAGCCGAGTGATGATGGTGATGTTTTTCTCTCATTTTTTTCCTCAGTTATTCTTGTTATAGAAGAAAATAGCCCACTACTTGAGTTAGAAAATTATTAGGTTGATGCACAAATATTGCAGAATTTTTTCAACAAATTTTAGTTGAAGAAACGGTAGAAAGATCTTGCAAAGATATGTTCGAATAATTGCTCCTGAACATATCCACCATCTGTCAAGCACTGCTTCCCATTTTCTAGGTGGTCGGATTCCACAGGCGAAGAAGTTTCGATTCTTGGAAGCGATCTCGCCCTGACGTTGGCTATCAAGCCATCCAGTTCGTCGAAAGTTCTGTTCGTTAACCAATTTTTCAACGAACTATCAACGTGATAATCCATAGGAGTTTCTGTTGGTGAATAGGGCGACCATAGAAGTATTCCATTCTTTATTCGGCGTTAGCTGACTGTTCCATCGCCAAGAAGTTCGTTGAGATCACGTTACGAGTGCGCCGATACCCATCATTTCTCGGAGTAATAGAGCATAATGTGGCGTATATGAAGATGACTTTCTAGAGATGTTTCTTTTAAGGAAAGCGAGAAAATTATTTCTACAAAAATCCCGAACTCAAAAGTTTGATTTTATCGAGAGAAAAGAAACTACGAAAAAATCCGCAGCAGATATGCATCAATCAATAAACGACCGCGGCAGCAAAAAGAATCCTACTATACATAATTCGCTAAGTGTGTCTGTTGGTGTGTCGGTGTGTTTGTGTGTTTGTGTGTGTGTCGGTGTGTGTGACTGACCGGAAATTCATAACTCCTGTCCCCGTGGACCGAGAGTTTTCCGGATGGTAACACCTATGGTGCGTGGCAGGACCGGACTCCATGCACAGGCGGCGATGCGTGCGCAATAAAAATTTGGGCCGAAAATTCATACTTCTGTTTACCTGGATCTAGAGCGTTGAAATTTGGTAGGATTACACTTTTCGTACTAACAGTGGATCTTCAGCATTTTAGTAAGTGAGGTAGGATATGACGGGATCATAGGTACTCGGTGACAAGAACTGGTCATAACTGACAAGAGAAGATAAGGGACCTAAGAGAGGCCACCTACCGATCAAACTCCTAACGTCTTTTGTATCTACGTTGTAGCTTTGACCGTTCAGTATTATTCATTCGATAAAACAAGATGGTAGAGCGGGGTGACAAAAGTGAGTGGTAAGTGCAGTGATAGGGACCCATTAGGGCAATACGATAAGCAGATTAGAACTTTGTTCATTTCCTACTTCTAGATTACGACCACTATCCAACAAGGTTTGTAATCCAATGAAGGGTCCTCTTTGCTCGATATCATTTGCGACAAAACTTAATAGACCGTCGGTAATCTGGAATTTTCAACTAATGATATCTCCGTGAAGAAAAGGGTCCATTATAAAGAACATCTGATAACGGTGCTACCATCGCTCAGAACATCTCTGCAGCATCATCTTTAATTGTCTAACAATTGGGTTTTTAAGGGCATTTATTTCTAAGAAAGACAGCAACAGTTCGAGACTTCCAATCAAAGTCGTAAGCACCGACTTTAACTGAATACCATTTGCACTGCTCTGTTAGTTCTGTGTAAAATTTCGTGCACAGGAAACTGTCATTTGTTTCAAAAAAAGAGTGGGGAGTTAGACTTACTACAACTTTAACAAAGAAGGAAGGAAGCTTTCGATTTCTGTTGTATCAAAGAAGGATTTTGAGCTCTGTTTCAGTTTCATACTCTCGCTCAGCTGAACAGCGAAAAAAATTAAATCTATAAACTTCGAGAAAGGGAAAAAATTCTTCAGTTCAACATTTCTCGGGATACGGTGTTTGACACAAGAAGGAGGAGAGCCTGGCATTAGCCGGGCGATCCGACTGGTGACAGGGAATAATAGTATAGGAAAAAAACAACGCCTCACTACTCGGCGATCGGCTGATTGCGTGCTGAACATGTGGGTCCTGGCAAATATTGCGATCCGTATCGCCTCGACACTCGTGTGACACATCATCGGTCGATGGGCGTGGCATCTGGGCGATCCGGTAAGGGGACTTCCTTTATGCCCTAGCCGTTGAGTTTTTGGACCCGACAGCGTCTTCCTGTTACTCTTGGGGACTACTCTGCATTCCTAGGGGAAGAACTCAGAGAACATCTTCATCGTGAGCTGTGCCTTTAAGACATGAAGGCAAAAGGGCTCCCAGAGGTGATTTGGGCCAAGGTAAGCGTGACGCTTAATGTGCATGAGACCACATAACGGATATTGTGATGGGCGTGGCTTTTGCATTTTGCGAGGTTTTTTACTCGAGAACGACGAAACCTTTCTATGCTACGTTTACCGTCCTCGGCGCCCACTGCCTAAGGTGATTTGTCCAATCTAAACCATACAATGTAACTACAAACTTTCTGCAAATAGAATTCATCACTCCCCTTCTTGAGGACCCAGAGGGTCCAAATTGGGTAGAAGTACAGGAGACAGGATGTGAGCACTTATGACAGGAGGCAAGACCGGACTTCGCCCACACGGGCAAAGTATGAGCGAAAGCTGTTAATTTGGATCTTGCAACTTCGTATGAGTACTGATGAGTACATGAGGCAGGAAGGAAATACTTATGGTAGGTGACATGGCCATACTCCGCTCGTGGAGGGTGGGGCTTGAACCGAAACGTCGACTTGGGCATGGAAGGCTCAAGTTCGTAATTTGTTAAGAGTAAAGGAGACAGGATCAAATACTTAGGGTGCGTTCGCTATGCGCCTCCGTCGAAACTAGGTCACGCCGCAGCTGTCGCATGCGACGCGTCAGCCCGCGATTTTTAACACGCTCCCAGTTGTCAGTGAGGATGCGATTGGCGCTTGGTCCACGGTAGTCAGCCTAGAGCAGATACTACGGACTAGTGCAAATCATTTGCTCCACTGACACCGAGTGGTGCTGTAGTGCCACCTGGAGATCACAGTAGCGGCTTTTATAGTCCACGGGCATGCGAGCGAGCGAGCGAGCGACGGGGGCGGTGCTTGCCCCTTGTTTACAATTGAATCTTGGTAGATACCGCCGGACGAGTAGCCCTTCGGCCGGCTCGTGCGCTCGCTCGCTCGCTCGCGGACTATGAAAGCAGCCAATGGGATGCGCCGCGCGAGCATCGGGCAGGGTGACCTAGTTTGACAGACGCGCCTAACTGATTCCTCGGATACTCATGACAGCTGGCGCGTCAGGACTCCTCTAGCGGAGCTGAGCGTGCGTAAAATGAGCGCAATCTGAGTGAAATAGCGCAGTCAAACTGGGAGAGGGGGATCAGTCAATTTTCTTAAACACACGTGAGTTCAGCAAAACTCCTTTTCTGATGATTTGCAATTTTTACATCGTGTGAAAGTCATCAGTTTGGAGAGTCATGTCTGTGTCTTAAGTCATGCCCCTCTGTCGCGGACTGGGGCCTCTGAAGGTGATCTCAATACAATAAGGTTTAGAAAGTTTTGACTTTAATCGGACGTGTCATCAACACAGAGCATCCAAAAATCCTATGATAAACAAAGGAAGGCTCTCCCCGAATATTCTATAATATGATGTGAAATGTATTGCTGTTTTCGCAGTGAGTAAAGGTGCTATTTATAAACTGAAGGGCGGCTGCGAAACTCGCTGTGGGACCGCAATACCGTAACCCGCGCCGCGCTCATGTGCTTAGTTGCAGCTGGCCTAAATTTAAAAGTGAAATGAAAGCCACCAGGATGGAAAATGTACAGAAAAGGGAAGGTGTTGGGTTTCAGCTGCAGGTTATAGTGATAGGTAATAATCAGGGTTAGGGCGACAAACAGGTATCCAAGTTCTGAAAACTTCTGCTTGTTTGATGTAGGACCTTCAAAGCAAAAGTCGTGTTATGGTATAAGCAGTGACAGGCACTCGATGATGACTCCCGGGGTAGCACAACCCACACCCTAGTTGCTTTAGAGGAAGATTCATAATAAATGATAACTCCTAAAAGGAACAAATCTGTCCGCACATGCATAAACGATTTCTCGACTATGGCACCATGCCTAAAGTTCCAATTTAATGTGAAAAGTTTCTTCAAAGGAGCTCTTATAACAGACCTGCCTTTGGCCCGATCAGTCGAGTGAAACGCCTCACCCAACACCTTCCCTTTTCTGTACATTCAAAGGAAGATGTTGGGTGCTGTGCTCTCCTTTCCTTTCATCCATTCCCCATCCTGGTGGCTTTCATTTCACTTTTAAATTTAGGCCAGCTGCAACTAAGCACATGGGCGCGTCGCGGGTTACGGTATTGCGGTCCCACAGCGAATTTCGCAGCCGCCTCTCAGTTTATAAATAGCACCGTGAGTAAAGGGATTGCCGATCGATATTTCACCTCATGTATTATATTTGTGTATGTATTTATATGAGGTTGACTTACCCATATGAATCAATGACAGTATGATTATTGCCTTGTCCGTCAACTATTGAGCAATCGTGTATCATCATTCCATACACCTCGGATGGACAGTTCCACACGTGGTAAATGATATCACCCACTTGCGCAAGTTTTATTAAAGGGCCATTGGCAGAATCCTATAAGACTTACATTCAGTCATGAGTATGAATAGCTCCTCGAGAGCAATACCAAGAAAGAATCAGGAAACTATTTACTACTAGGGCCTGTGTTTCTTTGTTCAACGCCTTAGTCAGTAAAAAGAGAATGGCACGAACCTTGTGAAGAGTGTAGCGACACGTTGGCTTCTCACTTTCGCCTGATACCACTGAGGTTGTGAGTTCACTGAAAAGCAATATTCAATCCCTTTGGAAGATTTTCGTTCGTATATATCTAATTATCCGGAAGGATGTTTCGCGAAGGCGGAAGTATCTTTTTTCAAAAGCTACTGTGAGTTTAGAGCGCTTTTTGTCAAATACAGATAGCCCAACTGGAGCTAGCGAGTAGTAACAATAACTACTTGGGTAACCCAGGCGAGCATCGACCTAGGATTCGAACTGTGGACCGCGCGTGGGTGATAGTGAGCCGCCTGCCTCCACACCTTCGTCTTCGGGGATGGTAAAAACGCTGTTTGGGAGCATCGTTGTTCCAGCAAGTCAACACATCCACAGCCGCTTGTGTGTGCTGACAACAAATCAAGTGCATCATCCAGAAGAAAGCACTTGGCTCACCCCTCTGATTAACTGATCGTGCGCTCTTCCATAGACATAGAGGGAATCGAAGTGCTAATCAATGCCTGGAAGGAAACAACGTCTTGATCAGAAGTGATGCGCTCTGGAATTGCTGCGATCATTCTTTGGTAACCTTAGAAAGAAGTCTCAATGAGCATCTACGATGTATGAAGACTGTGAAATCGAGAATATTCATGGACGACTTTGCTCAGCCGCTTAGCAAAGTCATTGGACCGCTCGAATCTTAATAGTCTCCATAATCTCAATCGCTTTGGTAATATCAATAAAAAAGTGGGGGGTAAAGTCTTCTGCGTTAATCAGTTTGTTTTTAGAATGTGACCTCAGTGGGAATCTTATATTAACCTAGTGGCGCTGAACGATTCCTCAAGAAGGATGTGCAACGGAACGCGATATTAAGTGTCATTTTTGTAGGAAATTTTCAACCGACTCAGACTTCTGATTTTTGAACCAATTTTGTTATTCTCTATCCCCTGTGAGATGGGTGTACCGAATCAAAATCCGACTGGCTTTCGAAACCGTGGCGGAGTTCCAATATGCATTCAAATCCTTGGCCACTTTGAATGAAGATTCGATGCCTCAGAGAATGGAAGAGGAATGACCTCTTCAAAGCCTTCTGTGGCAACATACATATAATCGTAGTGACTTCAGATGGGAACAAAATCTGAATCCTATCTGGCCAGTTTTCTCGGTGCTGGCTGACTATACCCGAACCTGTGTTGGAAAAGATGCTGATTCACTAGAATTTTCATATCTGAGAATGTTCGAAATGGCCAAATGATAGGATCAATAACTCTCCATGTAGGGCATCACAATCCATCTTATAAATCGCAAGAGGAAATCACAAGTACCATCGAAGTTTGGACGAAAAATCTTCCTATTACCCCTCTGTTTTTCTACTGATTCTGCTACGCGCTCCAACGTGGGTATCGCATGTCTCGACTGCTTATGTACGATCCCACTCGAGAAGAACAGAAAAGTTTTCGCATGCCCCGTACATCGCAAAACGGTGTACCACTACATCACCCAAAATTTTGCTTGAGTTTCATTTCCAGATACCATGCATCTGGAGAGAAGTATCTCAGAGTGGGAGCTTCTCTTTCGTAGCTTCCAAGGACATTCACAATCGAAATTTCGCTCAGTCTTAGCCATAGGATATTGCGCGTCAGAGATGTGAAGCATGGAAAGCAGTCAGCGGAATGTTCAGTTTATCTACTTCATATCACTTCCTCGGAGTGCCTAAGGGAAGTGTTTTTTGCGAACTGACTGAGAACGAATAGACACAGAAAACACTGAAGCGAAGGAATTTCTGTAGCCAAGCGCCAGGGCTAGATTATGGGTCCATAATTCAAACAAAGAAGCCTATGACAAGCTACTTATGGTTGCTATAGTAAGAGGTTCATGAGTTCAAACGTTCATGTGGTAGAACCTCACGACTGATTTAGCAAAATGAAAGTAAAACTTTTTCAGGGAGAGGTCCTCTATCTACATATCATTCCTGAATTCACAATGGTAAGTGAGAGCTGCGAACCTTGCTCTTATAGACTGAATAGGGGAGCAGGTATGTATGTATGCGTGCCCATGTTTTTTATGCTAATGCTAATCTTAATTTGATTCTATGAAAATATACAATACAACAATGACGCTATTCCTTCTACTCATTTCCACTACACAGAAAATCTTTTCCTACTTTTTTCTTAGCGGCCCAATTCCACCCTCGAATTTCTTTTTTGCTTTGACTCAACACGTAGCTGTGAGTAATGTTCGACATTAGCGTTGTAGAAGGATCGATTAAACCTTAGATTTCACTCCATACCTTTGCCAAGCCATTTATGTATATACAAACTAAAAACCACTCTAGCACCACATTGTGTCTTCGTAGGTTGGTGACTGAGAATATCGAAATAGCGGTTCAAACTTATGTAAGCACTGATCCCTATGAAAAACAAGAGCAAGGCCGATTGGCTCCAGGCTGAGACTGATCCCAGCGTCATAGTTCTCTCATCCTTCCAGTGGCTCGAGAAGTTCAAGGTAAAGCCTCCCCTCAACAGGCGCTCTCAAAACTTGAATGGCGCTCACCAACACCCCTCTGTGGGAAACCAGGCTGTGAATTATCCTCAGAACAGAATTGTAGTATTGCGGAAAAAAGAGCATTTGTTGGAAGAGAATCAACGTTGAAACATTTTCTAAAGAAAATGTCACCCACTTGACTCCAATTTGTGCTCCTACAGCTTTTTCAGCTTCCATGTAGAAACAGCGCACATGAAACGCTCGGTCGACTTTGGTGATGAACAATGGATGTAGTTGCACCACAACCGTCATAGAAAAGGCCATACCACGTGGATTCACCTGGAAGTTTAAAAGTACCGAGGAATTATTTTTGAAACAGTTATGGATCGGATGGGATATATTTAGTTCACGACGATATCGTCAAAATGATATAAGAAGAGCCTCCCGAAAAGCCGACAGGAAAAATGTGCGAGTGCGTACATCATTTCCATTCCACAGTTGCTACTACCTATATTCAAAAAATTGACCCCCCCCCCCCATTTTTTGCGGTCTGCTCGATTTAACACATATTACTTGGAAAAATTTGCGAGATGGGTTGCACCAGGCTACTACTAGAAGACGGCGCTATTCAACCTTCACTGCCTCACTTTGTCGAGGATGGGCTGGATTCTATTATCATAAAAATGCCCGGCGCCCCTCTACGATTTTTCTGGGGGGACGGTCGAGTCGTGCGTCCGAGGGAGCGCGCGGCAAATTGCGCGGCGAAGTTCATACCTATTATGATGACTTTAGCGCCTATTATTTGGGCCCAATTCTGAAGTAAAGTAGAATAGTAGGATCAGCTGAGCTTACTAATCTACCATACTTCAGATTTGAGTCCCAATGATAAACGCCATAGTCGCCCAAGTTCGCCACGAACGTCGCCGCGCAATTTGCCGCACGAGCCCTCGGACGCACGACTTGACACACACCCATTTTTCTGCGCGGCATTTCTATGGGACGTCGCTAGAATCCGCGCCAAATAGTGGCGCGTTTTGGCGTCAAAATCAAATGATGTGTTGGGTCGAATTACCCCTCTAGGCAAGTTTCTAGTCGGTTTCATCTTCTTGAAAAAATCCGATAGAAAATCCAGCCTGACAAAGTGGGGCAGTGAAGGGTAAATAGTACCCTAGAAAACATATAATATGACCATACGTGTCACTTTGCATAGGGAGCAGGATATTCCGCAAAGCTTCAGTTTATGTGTCGACATTTTACGCAAAAGCTTCACAGAGAAATTAATAGTTACGGTTTACTGGGCCACATATGTTAACACTGTAACCGATGCAAAAAAGAATGATGCATACGAGAGCTGGGTGAAGGTACGAACGCGTATAGCAAAAGCATTAAAGAGTCGGTTTGAGGTGTTTGTGGTGAAAATTGATAAGTTTGCATGTTTTGCGTTCTGCATTCTGTTCATACCTCTGACCAAAAAGTAGATTTGTCCGAAGGTCCTCAGTTTTCTGCTCCCTAGGTCCGTAGTTAGTACTACTGTACTTTGCGCTCAGTTGGATTGATACTTACCCAATGGTTCATTGTTTATCATCTGTCTTCTTTTCGATTGACGGTTTCCTAGTGCTTGCTGATTAGTGACGTGATGACGTCATCGAATCACTCTTTTCGCTCAGAGCATTCATGATGAAGTTTGTACATTGAGCCTGCAGCCGGCCGGTGCCCGTTCGAAATTATGGAGGACCCTCAGTGAACACCCTGACTTGAAGGCACAGTTCACGATAGTATGGTTTCTGAGATTCCCCCACAGGATGAATTTGAGGACCCGTGCATACAATATCTGGCACTATTAGGTCGGAAAAGGGCCTAGTTAGGGAGTTATAAAGGCTCAAAGATTGGCCAGGGTGTCTCCTCGGACGGGTTTCATCGGCATTGTAGAGACTGCACCGATCGCAAGGGAACCCATGTAGGAAGTTCAAACAATTTGTTATGACCCATAGTGACAGTGGAAGACAGTTCTGTATAGTCCTGGCTTGATGTAGTCATCTCTTTGCGCAATTGCAATAACTGAAATCTCGCCCGAATAGCCCTTCCAAGTTATTTCTGTCACGACCAACCTCTATTTTCCCTACATCTGAGGAGCCATATTTTTCTCGAAATCGGCGATTTTCTCGCTTTCTTAACAAGCAAAGAACTATTTCCAATCTATATTTCCGCTTTTCAAATAAAAACGGGTACCTCAAAATTATCGTGAAGTGTGCCTTTGAGCTCGCTCAGCTCTACGTGTGTATAGGCCAGGTAGTTGGACACGCTGAGATTGTACAAGTGCGTATTTTTTTTTGAGCGACCCTGGACCCTCTTTGAAATTCTTTCAAGTGACTAAAATGCATATCTTCGGTTTGCAATCAGTCAACATGTCGGATTCGATTCACACCCATAAAGTCACCCCATATCTCACCATATCTATCCTCTAAACAAATATATACAACGAGATTTGAGAAGGAATCCGAAAATGGGTTCCGAATACCAAGAATGATGAAGAAGATCTGAACGTGGTGAAAGGGTGGCCCCTCATAGCCAAAGTCTCGATTAGGTCTAAAAGCATAAATTCTTCACGCGTTGATCAATCACTTTTTGGTTAAGCCCGTTAGTTAGTTAGTTCGTTGCTTTTATCCTGCCATTCGAGCCGATGCCAATTATGTGGGGGATGGCTTGAATGGCTTGGGCAGGAATCGATCCGGATTTGATGCCTGCACCGAACGTGCAGTAGTGTGCATCACTGCCTCCGTCACTTGTCCCCTATTGAGAACATTAGGTTGCGCGGAATCGAACATCGGATCTGTCGAACAGTAGCCCATATTTCTGACCGGATTTTATGGGAGCTCCCATAAAGATATCTAAGGAAACTACTTACCTATTTGCGTCTAACATATTAATATTAGGAGACTCTGTGCTATCGCAGTGGTTGACCAGAACGAGGCTCATTTTCGAACTTTTTATTTCAGGCTGTTAAGCGTTGGAACGAGGCGTGAACAGAACTGTTCGGGAGGGATTGAAGGCCAAGTGCACGACACAAGTTTCCATGGATATAAGCAGCAGCCTACCCGGATTCAAACACGTGAAGAAATACGCGCCGAATATGGGTAGAGGGTTCGGTCATTACATGATTAGATAAGCAAGGAGGAGGTAGCAGGACATGTTATGTGTATAGGTAGTTGGTAGTGTCTTCGTGTGTGTGAGTGGTGTCCCATCACATTCAAATCCCATGAAAGTTTCTGGAGCGAATCTAAGCCTAGCGAAGACTACGGCAGATACTCTCGATGCGAACTATTACTGATCTCAAATCCATTGGCATCCACATCGTTGAATGATATTTGTGAAAGCCAGTCGAGAATACCCCTTGACGAATTCATTATATTGTACCTAGGAAACGCTGATGGAGTGTAAGTCAGCTTATTTGGGCGTTCCTGCGTGTTGCTCCAACGGTATGAATCAACTTGGTGAACTGAATTGATCGGAGGACCGACTGCCTTGCGTAATCGGTCGTCGGATTACGGCATTGGAGTCTAATCGTAGGAGACGGTGGCATTGAGAGTAATTTCAAAGAATTAGATGCTGAGGGAGCCTCCAGGAAAATTCCGTGTTGCGGTAACCCAAAGGTAAGAAAATGGAGGCCCTGCCACCCTTCCCAAAGTTTCACGACCTCCATCTACCATTCTCGTTTTACTTGCCATACTTCTTCAGTTGACGGTGCGCATCTACCCTTATTGAGAACGGTCCTCTAGGGTATAATAATGCACGTGAGATATGACTTCCGTGGCGTCTCAGTTTTCTAGAGGATCTCGGAACTCAGGGATAAAAAATAGAACTTCTCAGTATTAATAATCAAAACTGATCATGAAGCTCCTTACGGCCTATATGGTCCTCTTGGGTGAGGCTTACGAGACGACCATGGCTTGTAGAACAGCTCAGAACTCGAAAATGAAAAATGGAACACCAAGATCATAACTGCCTGCTTTCAGCATCTAGATAGAAGACGATTAAAAAAGAGAAGCTGAAATAATGTGCATAACGGATCTAAATATGCCCCCATGAAAACTGCTGTTGACCAAAGATGATGATAGCGAATGAAAAAGCCTTTTCAATGAGAAGATTCACTACCACGTACAGAGGGCGATATAGCTCGCTGAGGAGAATTGTTTTGCATGATAACAACCAGCTTACCAGTCCAATACATAGTAGTAGTAGTAGGGGTTAAACTAGCGTGTTTTTGCACTGTCACTCTGTGGGAATGTATTTTTTTCCGTTCAGATGACTAGATGACTGTGGTTTTGATAGCAACTTACCTCTCTTTTCCTCATCACATCGCATTTCTCGAAATCAAAAATGGCATGTGTTGTATTGTGAAACGAGCAATCTGGTCGATTGAAATGCCCCTTGGCAAAGACATGCGAAGGTGGCTGCTTCTCGGTGGCAATACTGACAGCAAGACGACCATGACCGCATTCTATCGTTGGCTTTTCTGAAAAATGAATCATGATAACCAAGGAAGTGAACTGTGGCAAGCGGGAGACTGATCAAATGTAATACTATATCTTCTCTCTTTTCACATATTCTCAAACAGGACAGCATCGAATAGCGGTTGGCACCCCAGTGGAAATATCAAATCTGGCTAGAGTTCACGATTACCCGTTCATCACTTCCCATTTCCCTTAACACTGATGAATTGGTGTCCGTTTTTCTTAATGACAACAGTGAACGCAGCCAAATTCCTTTTCCTGTGAAGTCCGAAAGGTACATGAAGAGGATGAGCTGGATCAAGTCCCACCACTGCGCTAGAGGCGAGAAATATTGTAGTACAGGAGTGTACTTGGAGTAGAATATTATGGAGATCAGGGCTTTCTCTTTCTGGGACTTTCATTCTCCATCCATCCTCCCTCACGACCATACCTATTGATAGCACGTGTGCAATGAGCAAATTCTGCTCTGATCGACAGCGAGGATATCGGTTTGACAAACATTCTAGAACTTTCTTGGTTTGGCAGTGCCGATCAATGGCATTTTTCGTGAAAAGTGAAGAGATTCTTCAATCACTTTATGAAATTCTCATGCGAATTTTTCTATGGTCTTGAAGAAAGGCAGCGCCAATAATCCAGCGAAAGCGCTCCCGAATCAAATTAATTGAGTAAGGCATCACAGACTGATCATTACTGTTGACCTTGCGCTGATTCCTTAATTTCGCTCATAACTCAGGTTCTCTGAATATGCATGCTGAATAACTGGACGACGCAGTGACCATACTTGAGCTGTGGTCCATCAGCTCCATGACGCACTACAGATAACCGGAACCTTTGATGCCGACTTTTTGTAGCTTATTCCACTGTACATCCAGTGTGGCAGTCACTGCAACATTTCCTTCCGTTCCAAACTCGTTATTGGAACAGACCCTTGGGTATCAAAGGGCCGATAAGGGAACATCAAGTCAGCCTCCAGAACTTCCATTATTTTTCTGTTGAATTGCGCTCAGTCCTTCATATACAGTTGATCAATCTCATCCTAAGGGGTTGGCGAAGGCAAAAATAATCAGGGATTCGATCCGCTGACCGTGCGCTTGACCGCCTTTCTCTGCAATGCTCATTCTGATCAACTTTGCAGATTGAATACAAGTAGGAGCGCAACACTGAAGAGTTCAGTTGAATGCTTCTGATGATTATTCTTTCTCAACTTCGGAAACTCCTTACAACTGCGCCAAATACAAATTGAGTAATCAGCAGAGTATAGCTCCACTCGGAGTGTAGTTACTGATCGTTAACAGAAACGATGTATTGCTCATTCAGAAGCAATGCTCAGCCTTCAAATGCCGCTTCCTCCAGACGTAAGCAAACTACACTCAGAGTGCCCATGATAGAATTGAGTTCCCTTGAGTTTGCCCTTTCTTAAACCCTTCTGACCAAATATGGAGGAAGCAAGGCATGGGCTCGACTCGCCTTTACGCCAAGCGTAGATCGGTACAATTCTGTCGCTGGCCAACGAGAGGGTGGCTAAAAGGACATTTTCAGGCGACCTTTCACAAGAGAACTTCGTGGCTGTATTTAAGTTTCTTCGGCAAGAATTCGCCAGTAACAAAAGGCAGCGCTGTGGCCTTTTGTAGCTATTCAGAGGATAGAGAATTACGAAAAATTGGTAATCGAACTCGGCAACAACCACCCGCAAGGTCAAGATTAGTCATCAACGTGCTGGGTTGTGGTGAATGGGCATTTAGTTTGTACCGGTGAGTGCGTTCTCGAAGTTGATGTCGGCAGCTGCTAAGGACATCGCGGCCACAAGCAACCAAGCGCTAATCGTCGCTAACCGTAACAGCATGGCTGATGAGTGTATCTGAAAGACGCAATATTTGTAAATAAGTGATATATCAGTTCAACCTATGCATAGAATGTCAGACCTTACGTGTAGGACATAGACGTGTTGACCGACTTGAGAAGAGAAAATTTTTTAAAGAGACAGTGAGAAACTGAAAAGAGAGTGAAGGGATAATCTCAAAGGAACAGCACAACCAGTGGATCTGGCAGCGATCCAAACCATAGCGAGACCCAGAGGAACAGCAAGAGAAGACAACGTTTCAGTTAGTTCACGAACACTGCCTTTATGCACTTTCCCCAAATCAAACATATTCGGATCCTCTGGAGGTCTGGTATTGAGAGAATGGCAGATAGAATAGTAATTGGAGCTGCCACGCAGCTGACTACTGGCGCTTGGTAATGTCTTTCAATATTGGCAAATAGTAAATGTATATGAATGTCAGTGAAAAGGCATCGTAATCTGGTCTTGACTTTTGACTTTGACGATGTTTTGTTCTAGTTGCTTTCCGCAATTGCAACACTGAACATATTCGGATGAATCTATAACTTTCCAAAGAATCAAACTGCTCACGTATTATATCGGAGGTGTTCGTTTCTATGTGCTGCAGAGGTGGGGAGAGAATGCCTCACAGAAGTTGAGCCAAAAGAATATGTTCCGAGTGTGTAGGTGACATGAATTCGCTGGATTCGATATGTGCTTCTGCTTCAGAATCAAAATGAACGAAGGGCAGTTTCAGGGGGAGGCTGAAGGTTGAAAGGGATACGTCAGGAACCTCGTAACCGGTAATTGTGAAGCTGTGAGTAGCGTGAAAGGGAAAGTCTTGCGCATTCACTGCAAGAATTACGCTACCCCCACATTGACCGCCTAACTTTTTCTTTCATCCAATTTTCCAGCGAGTCCTGGGTCTTTCGCACCTTTCTGATCGTTGACATTGACGTTGTTACCATTTGAATGAGATACATTCCTCATTTGTTGAAGTGTTTTTTCCTATCGAAAGCTCCTATGCTGCAAGCTATGTGAACGCTATCGATACTGCTCACCTTAGGCAGATTCGTTGACACTCACTCCCAAATCGGTAAATGAAGTGACAGTCGATTGGTAGAATGCGTCGAGAGGTCCGAGAATGACCATTATCTTTCAAGGTCCCAAAGACATTGCTCGCCTAACTTCTCTCCTATATTTCGCTCTACATAATGACGCTGTCAACCTTGAGGTCGTACTTCTGCATTTTTTTCAGCCACTGTACGCCACACAAACACACGCGTGCGTTTCGCCGCCCTCCCTTTGCCTTTGATGGCTTTTGGAGCACACATAACTCTGTTCGAAAATTGTAAATGGCTCCGAAACAAGCCTTCTCGCTCGAGCAAGTGAGCAATGCAGAAAGCATATGGAGCGTAATGCAAATTGGAATGTGGAATCCTCTCCTTTGTCGGAAAAGCACCGTCAAGTTCTATGCCTGGGCTGTGCACAGCATTCTAACGCCTTCTTCCAAGGTCTGCTCATATCTATTTGCGAAAGAGTTCCAGAATAGTTCGAACAGTGTGATTAGAGAAAGCAAAGAGGGCTCTTATTATGCAATAGCTAACCGGCAATTGAAGACAGCTCGGCAAAGGCGGATGGTTGTGCGAATGGGTCTACGAGGATCCAATTAAATGCTGTTTTCAGAAATTCCTCGTTCCTGTTGAAGGCTATCCAACTTCCAAAATCTCTAGACCAAGTTGTTCTAAATGCAACTAAACCTGAAAGTGGTCCTCATATACCTATTCCATTACGACAGGTACCCTCTGGGCAATCATGAGCAAGTGTACCCAGTTATAGGATTGTCAACCAGGACGGTAGGTGGGTCATCAATCATGTTCTGCGATTAAGTATGCCTAGTTTCCGGAATGGAAAGCAAGAAAAGTAAGGAAATTGAAATTAGCTCTATCAAAATCGTCAGCATAAAATGATAAAGCAAATTTCGTGCCTCCCCACACCCCACAATGTGGGACACGCGTAGAGAGATTGTATTCACTAAGACGGTTGGCAGAAAATGCTGCGAACACATCCCAATGAATTATTCCTGTGGTAGCGGCGCCACTTGACACTGTCCCACCTTCACCGTTACCCCCGCCCTGCTGAAGTAGCGGCATTACTGAGAAGGGTTTTCGTGTTGTCTTTGATTTGTCTGAGTTCAAACTACCAATTTCTTGAAGGATTTGTCTATACTGACCAATTAGGTCGACTAACGTAAGTATTATATGCTCGAGATATTTGTCGCGCCGTGCGAGGTTGTAGCTAAACAATTCTTTCAATCAACGGCCTTACGTTCCGAAGCGATCATTTTGTTCAGAGGCCTAAATGCAACTCGAGATGATTTGCACAATATCCAAGAAGGCGTTATCCACCCTGGCAAATATGGCGACAAATCCGAAACCCATAATTATAAGCATTATCCACCAGGGTTCCACCACTCAAGCGGACAAAATCTGCTGCCGCCACAGGCGACGGTCATGAGACTTCTAGCTGCCTCCCTTGTACTTTGGATAAGGAAGATCGCGTTATAGTGCTACTGAGTCACAACTCGAAATGCAGTACATACGGCAAAAGGAGTTATGGATATTGAATAAATATATAAGAAATACATTTTCCGGAACAAGTCGGCCACCTCTTTCTGGTCGTGTCACTGGGAGTAGGCTCATACTTTCGAAGCAGCTAATTTCACTACACAAGGGGGTGTTTCAAAAATTCTGCAGAAAAATAACTTCAACTTTTCAGATGTTCCCAGTGGCATCCACGGTTTCAAGATCGGCAACTTTTGTGAGTGGACGGCAAAACAACTGGCAGGTATGGAGAGCATCTGAACCTCAGTGCAATTCTGTCTATCTAAAGCGCAGGAAACAGTCAGCAGCAGTGACTCCTGTAAATCATCGGGACTTCAGAACCCCTTCTAGTGTAAGAGCACCTACATACTTTCAAAATTTCTGTAGTACCTTTAGTAAGTATTCTCGAAGTGCTCAGTCAGTACCACAGTATTTGCTTACTTCGGGCCAACGAGTGGACAAAGTGAATGTCGAAGTGTATGTGAGACGCAAAATCAACCGTGGGCTTGGCTGTTTACGAGTTTTTCAAGAAGAATATGACAGTTGAGGAGGAATGGCATAGATAAATGCCCTATTTTCAAGGCGAGTTGCGTACAAAATGCATGAAAGTCCATGTAAACCACCGTCACCTAACAGGCTTAAATAATGGGTAGCGTGGAAGGGGAAACAGCACCTTTAAAAATAAATAAGGAAAGGTATCTGAGAGCAGTGCAAGAGAAGAACTTCTACAGTTGAGTTCTTCGCTTCGCTCATAAGACAGTATTTTCAAGTGACCCATATTGACGCTTTAACTTTTTTCAAGTGTATGAGAATCATAACTATCGAAAAAGGAAGAGAGGTCGGTCGTTCGACAAGAATTATTGCCCGAAGAATTTCCAATGTAAAGAACAAAGTGCGCTGTAGCCGAATGTACGACATCGTAAAAGGCATGTACTTTGAGACAGAACCATAGCCAACCTCAAAGCGAGGGTTATTCGGGTGCGTGGACAGCTAGTGACAGCCAATGGCTCGACTGAGGCTCAAGGTCGGAACGGTCGTTCGTTAATTCGAGAAGAAATCGGTTGTGAGTAATGCTAAGAGGGAGGGGGTAAGGCTTACCTCCGGGAGAGGGTAAGGCTAACCAGCAAACTGTATAGCTGCTTGTAAAAGTATTAAACTCTAATTTGTACCAGTAACCTAGGCCATGATTGCTGTGTGAAATATATATAGTTCGAAAGGGGCAATTATTCATTTGTGAGCATACTGCATCACAATTTCTTTCTCACTTAGCATTAGCCGCACAGTCATACCTCACCGAATCGTTTTTGAACAGGTGCACAGTAGCATGACCTTAATCACACGCTGTTGAAGAAACATGTTATCAAAACCTGCGGAAACTCAATCACGTACTGAGCCCAAAAAGAATAAAACAGCACGCTTACGTTCCGAGCCTCTCCCGATCGTTTCTTTTTGAGTAGCGAACAGCAAATTAAAAACACCACCCGAGTATTTGATTCTTCTCATTTAATCTGAGCAAGGTTGCACTCAAGCGCCCTCTAGTCTGGACATACTGTAATCCGACTCTTCCACATACTTTTAGACGATTCTAGTCGGTTTAGGTTAGAAGTATCATACTGTAACACGAATTACTGTTAAGAGAAGACCTCAATACGGAGCCTTACTGAAAAAATAGGTCGGTCTAGGTGAAATGCAGTGATGTGAGTACTGGAAATTATGTTTTCGAAGAAGCCTATGTTTTCCACAAGTGAAATAGTTGCAAAATAAAGCGACGATAACAACATTAGCATAGGATGCACAGATGAGGCATTTTGCTCACCAGAGAGGAGGATGGCGACGAAACCTGACCGCGGACTGCTCCTCGACCACGCCCCTAGACGGTAATAATGGGACGGAAGAAGGTCTTCGAAGGCCCACCTCGCGAAAAGAAAAACGCGAACCTCGCCGACAATTTTAGAGGATTCTCTGCGCGTAACACCTCAGCGCACCATACTGAGCCAATTTCGGAGCAGATGTATTTTTCATAAGAAAACACTGGCTCGGGAATCAGTCCGATGCATGTTCGGAGGTACAAGCATAGAAAATCGAATGGGGACATGAAAGCAAGCCGGGTCTTATTGGATATAGAACGGGTTTCCCACAATCAAGACTCTATTGAGGTTCTTTCAAACTATCAGGCAACGTTTTTTGGCATCTAAAAAGCTTTGGCCGATTTCTAATCCAGATGAGAGTGCAAGAAGAAAACTTATGTGCTAACCAGTGACAACCTATGAGGCTGATCCATCTTCAGGAGGATATTCGTTCTATTCAAAATCGGAGCACCATACAAATGAGTCACTGTTCTGGATATTTTTTAAAAAATAAAAAAAAATTAGTAGTCACCTTTTGAGATCGAAGAGGCATGAGATTTTTCTTCAAAAAGGGGGGCTCTCAGAACCTCTTAATAAAAGGGATTGGAAGAGATATAACAGCAATGGGACATCCTAGGTATGGTGAGCATGAGAGCCATATTTAATAATCATTATTGTAACTCGAAATCAGCTGTTTAAGTAATAAAGATCGGGTTTAGAAAACAAGCCATGCCTTTGTTGTAGAGAGCTGATTACCTTTTATGCAGGACCCCCCCCCCCCGGTAATCACCTCTGGTTAGTAATCTCAAAATCAAATGAATTGAATGTCAAATTATCAACTCTTGAAAACTCCAAGTTCACGGGAGGGACGAAAACACTAAAACCTTGCGAGAAATGGTCACCAGTTATAGTCCCCACAGACCCCTCCATTTAGTTGTGATTAATTTATCATGTGATGAAGTTGTATGACTTTTTACGTGTAGTGTGAATTGCTGTACAAACATAATCTCCTTTGGGAAGCATCGAAATGGGTAGATGTTGGGGCAAATTGTATTGGCTAGACGTTGACCTCATGGGTTGAATTCAATGTAGCGGAAAACGACTACTGGATAAGAGCGTCGACCTCTTTGAATGATGTATTGGGATCGAGGTTTATGGACTTCATGCACTTCATGCACTCAAACTTCAAGAACTTCGTTCTCAAAGAATCAATCTTCTACTCCAGTGATTGTACATAAAAGTAATGTATTGAGGCTTTTGACTTTTATACGCTCACATTCTTCTGACAGTCGCGATCTGGTGCTGGTGGTTGGGAAAGAAAGCCAATAAGAATTAACTGAATGATCTCTCCGTTGGTAATATTGATACAAATTCAGAATTCCTCTATCACCCTCTATGACTTAGTCTTAATAAATTTTTGCAGGGTGCATTACACTCGAGAAAGGTGTCCCCTTAGTCGAACGGTTACTTTACAGGACCCTATCTGCGGTCTTCTAACCATTGAGCGTTAAAGAGGGGTCCATGCTTGGCTGCTTATGATCAAGCGGAAAAACGTCGATAGGCTTGCGTACTACTTCAAGTCAATCTGATAACCCTAACTTGTATAACGCAGAGATACGACTCTGAGCATAGCCTCTCTCTAATAGCGGCAATACTATTGAGGTAAATGAAAAGGTTTTTGCAGTCGATTTCGGTAGAGAGCGTTCCATTCCATAAAAGGTCATTCCAGAACAAAGTGAAAAACGAGATGAGTTCGCCGATCGGTACAAAGCCTCCACCCAGAAACTAAAGACGATAATCGCATGTACCTGTCGTCATATGCGACGAGAAGTGACAACGCCGCATATAATTGCATGTAAAAGGCACTGTGGCAAGAGTATAGGGTTAAGAGGGCAACAGTAGAGCGTGGAGGTGGCGTTGGCCATACCTTTGCATGAATAGCTACAGCCTCATTAACGATTCACCTCGGGCCGCACAGGTCAAGGGGTCAGCAATGGCGAGGAGATGGGTAGGCGAATGCGATTTGAATTTATTAATGAGGGAGGGACTACTCGAGAGTAGTCCTTGGAAATTCGCTAATGTAAGAACGCGAAGATGCACTTTAGGAGACGTTATGACAAACAACAAACTACAATCTGGACGACAGCCCGCTGACCATATGAGCTACACTTTTCAAACTTGACAGTATTTAAATGTTGTGAATGAATGTCATTATGAGAAGTGAAGAGTAGCCCTACTTTGAGGCCTGGATCATTATGAAATGGAACTAGCATTATTATGAGAAATATGAAATATTTCTTACAACTAAAGCGTCTCCTTGGATAAACATGCATTCGGTAAACATCAGTGAAGCGATAGTAGGCTCTGGAAGGCTGGCTTGAAGAGCCTTGAGAAGAAGAAGGAAAGCAACTGGATGGATGAACAGTAAACCAAAGAGAGAAACTATGTAACTAACCTCGGAAGATAGGATAGTTCATCTTTTGAAGTTATGTGTTGTCCGCAAAGATGAATGATGTTCTGGACGCTACCTAACTCTTGTGATCAGGGCTGTCAGGAAAATCAGGATGTAGCGTCCCAGCGGTCCCGAGGAATATTAACTTTATAGAGCTAACTCGATTTTCGACTTCATGATGCGATCCTACTGTAGGTATTCAGCATTTATTCAATAAGTGAGAGCCAATTCAAATCAGTTTTCAAATTTACGATTTTAGAGGATATCGGTTCTGAACCAACTGGGGAGGAGGAAGTCGTGTCAAGTGGTACTTTCAAAAGACGTTTGATCGGGGATCAAATCTTGGCTTGATAATCACCAATCAAATCTCTCACCACTTTGTGGGATCAGATGACTGCTGATAGGCTTGCCTTAATAATTAAGACTTTCTCCCTTCCATATTGGCTAACACCAACAAGTCGCTGTAGCGGTCTCCACGATGCTGAATGAGGATCGAATGCGCGGGACCACCCCAAAGGGATTCATGATCAAGATAAACTCATTCACTTTCCTTCACTCTATTAGGCGTTAACAACAACAATGCTAATGATGACACGTTAACAGGGAACTTTCCCAATTCTTCCTCATTCGGAAAAATCTTGTAGGGAACGAATCACAGTGGGAGAGTGGTTAATGTCTTTGAGAAAAATCAGGTTGTGCGGTAAGTATCTGTCGAAAATTTCGCAGTAGTCCAGGTTTGAGCGGGGATTTTCGCAAGCTTTCATGAATTTCCATTTTGAGGGCCCCACCGCTTATCTGCCCCATAACTTCATCCTTGCTTATTGAATCATGCATTGACCGGACTGTCTACCCATAATCAGAATGCCCTTTCTTGCGTCATCCATGTTGCTAAACCCTTTGAAGCCTTAGTCAGGTATTTGGCCATTAAACCCTATCGAGCGGTTTGTTCACACCTCGTTCCAAGGCCTCATAGCCTGTAACAAGTAGTTTTAAGGTGAGCCATGATCTGGCCACCTGAATTCTGTGAAATTCCTGGTACATCATGAGGACATTGTCCTTTTATTGTTTTTCTATGGAAGCTCTCGAAAAATCCCGCTAATAACCTTTACTATGAGAATTTCAGCGAATACTCCCAGTAGAACCTATGGCTATGATATGATGAGATTGATCTCAACAAAAATTGAAACAAAAAGCATAGAGCTGAATAGATGGCTTACACACCGTAGCATGGTAGTTAGGTTGTCAGACCTTCTTTCACCTACTCTCTGTGATATCTGGATGCATCATTAAAAGTAATGAAAATTGGGATGAACGTGTTATGTTTAGTCTTGAATCGTCATCTATGTAATGCAGCATATTTACAGTATTTGGCCTTGTCTACTTGTTTCTCTTTGCACTCGTGCTCTTGTTGTAGGTGATACTTTGATTATGTGAAATTTCTTCACTAATTTTCTCGAGAAAATCATAACAATGCTTCCCTAATAGTTGAATCGGAAAACAGCTTCAAACAGTATGATGGGATATGATTCAGAGGTGACGCCATTCATACTATCTTTTTCTCAAGGTGTCGGTTTCAGGCCATGTAATCTCAAGATAGCCACTTGACTACTGTTTATTCAAAAACCATGGAAATCCTCGACACGACAACTTTAGTCCAATGGAGGATCCCGCTCAGGAATCGGCTCTTCCGTCTGTACATTATAGTAACGAGAAGCATTGGGACGGGCCGAGTAAGAGGCATGTTCTTGTTGAATTATCTCAAAAAGCTAAGAAATATGGAAAAATGGAAAAAGCGCTTTTCTAAGATTGATAAAGCTCTAGTCATCATTTTCACAGCGTAAAGGGCTGTTTCGTTGAAATACTTTCGAAAAATAGACCAAATTGTTGGCGATGTAAGGGGCACTCAGTTCATTGTTTGGTCATCCTTAGGAGAAGGATCAAATCAACAGAAGGATCATCCAGTTCCCACAGTTCAAGCGTCTTACCGCTCAATATTTCCTCCGAAATAGCAATAATGTAATAATAGTAATAATTATAACTATAATTCTATGATAGTTTAATAACATCATAGTCATAATCATAGTAATTCAAATAATGAAGGAGTTTTGTACAGAAAAAGCATGTTGAACATGAATTCCTGCTTTTCCTTCATTTCTTGCTTCCTAGAGGTTCCGACACTTGGACAAGCAGTTGGCTTTGTTCATAGAGCGCCTACTCTCGTGCAGTGCGTAGTCGACGCCATGCTTTGGCACGTTTCCAATGATGTCATGACTCTGATCAGATGTGGATCACGAAACCGGGTCAAGCTAACCGCATGAACTCGTGATGTTTGCTAGAGAGGAATGGCGACAAACGGACGAAGCTTCTACCGGTTTGAACTGCCATTGACCTAATTTCCTTGATCACGGACTTGATGCGCAGCATGTACTCTTACGTTTGCACACTTTCACTCACGGCAGGAGAAAGCCAGGAATGTAATGTGAGAGGTGTTCCTGAGTGGCGGTTCACCCACGATTAGGACACTGACTGGTAGGTGATTCGGGTAGAGATTAGCTTTGACATTTCAAAAACCGGATCCTGAGATCCGAACATCAAACGAGTTGCTCGTGAGCATTTTTCAAGGTCACGACTCCAACCACAGTGCTGATTTTTGATCGGTTTTTGAGCATGACAGGAGGACCAATAGGATGATCACTTCATCTACAATACTGCTACTAATTCATGGTTAACCGACGGTTTGCGACGGATTAATCCGTCGCAAAGCGTCGCTTCCCCATAACTCCAGCTAAAGTGCTCAAATGAAGCTGAAAGTAAGACCATTGGTAAGCTTTTCTTGTAAAGAATCCAAATATATAATAATATTCTGGTTTTCTCAATTTTTCGCTCTCCTTTTCGGGAAAAACGAAAATTGAGTCTCTCAGCACCTGGGGTGTTACTTGCGGATATGACGGCGTTGTAAACCCTCCACTTCAATTGGAAACTTTGTTTCCGATTCTTAAAAGGCCTGCATCGTGTTATAATTGAGGAGAGCATAGAATCCTGATCATTTTGATACCCTTCATGACATAACCTAAATATTTTCAGCTAAAAGCAGCGGTGCAAAGCAAATTTCTAGATTTTTAGACATTTATTGTTTCTTTGAGCCATGTATTTCGTATGACTACCGTATAATTGCTTGTGGGGAATCCTGTCATGTCAAGAATTTTCAATTTCTTCAATTTTGCAACATCATTTTCATTGAGATCGAAGAGTGCGTGTTTAGCACCTGAGGTGCTTCCCGCAGATATAACATAACCTTAAATTCCCCACTTCAATAGAAAACTTCATTCTGAGTTTTTTAAGGACATATGAAATCATGGTTATTTTGATATAGTAATGATCGAATTCAGAAAAATTCAGCTCAAAACAGTGGTTTCAGGATCAACTTCTCAAGAATTTGTTAAATCATTTCATAAGTGCACTTCCTCGGGAACGAATTATTCTGCATCTACTCAAAGACTTCCATTATGTGATGAATCTGATATTGTGATAATAGAAGGATGAATGGCCTCCTAACCGAGCGTTGAGCTAATTGACCCCTCACCATCGATCTCTATTGGCCCGTCGCCTTCGCTGTTGCCGAGTCCACCCGTTGACACATACTGGTATACAGCTGGCAGAATGGAACGACCACGATATGATGAATACTGTTTCACTGTGTATATGTTGTGTTCTGTTTTCACGATGTATATGTTGTTTAACATGTACTCCCCTCCCATTAGAGGGAAACTATGGGGCACTGACACTAAACACCGGTTAAATGAGCGCAGAGGAGCGCACATTGTTTGACAGCACTGTTGTTTCAGCATTTGCAAGCGCTTTGTTCGACTAGGGATCCGAACCCATATGGAATCCAGGTCAGGCGCAAACATGAGGCAAATGCACTACCGCTGCGCCATTGGCCGACTCAACATATGAACATTTCAATCAACCATTCAGCAGGGGTTTAGGCTGGCTGCGGTAACAGTAGAAAAAGGCCAATCGATTTCTGACAAGTCAGGTCACGTTGCGACATGATTCACTCACTATTTATCACACATCTATCACAATTCAAATATATATATATATATATATATATATATATATGTTCGCCTGACTAATGGTTAATAGTGGAGCTGGTGACTTGACCCCTCGCTATCAATCTCCTTAGGACTCAACTGTGTCTGCAAGGCCATGTTTTCTTGAGCCACGTGGGTGCAATCAACTCAAAGACGTCTTGTACTGTAGTTATATTCGACATTGTCAAGGCAAACTATACTGTAAGTAAGGTAAAATCTAGAGTGAAAACAATCGTCAGCAAAAAGCTAGAATGGAAAAGTTTATTAGTCATGATACACGTTCCCTGATCGTATACATTCCGTAGCAAAGCTGAAAGAAATGGAAGCGTTGTAACCGTTGTAGTGATAGGAATGAGAGAATCATTCCTCTTTGAAAATGACCCTAAAACTGCAGGATCGTCTATAAAATTAAAAGTATTTGATTGGTCCACCTTGTAATTAAATTTAATTCTGTTTAAGTTTTGAGCACGATGTGAGTTTTTAATAAGACTATTAGTGAATCACATGTCGTAACGTGACCTGACTTGAAAGAAATCGATTAGCCTCCTCCTACTGTTACCGCAGCTAGCCTAAACCCCTGCTGAATTGTTGATTGAAATGTTCACATGTTGAGTCGGGCAATGGCGCAGCGGTAGTGCATTTGCCTCATGTTTGCACCTGACCTGGATTCCATATGGGTTCGGATCCCTAGTCGAACAAAGCGCTTGCAAATGCTGAAACAACAGTGCTGTCAAGCAATGTGTGCTCCTCTGCGCTCATTTAACCGGTGTTTAGTGTCAGTGCCCCATAGTTTCCCTCTAATGGGAGGGGAGTACATGTTAAACAACATATACACCGTGAAAACAGAACACAACATATACACAGTGAAACAGTATTCATCATAGCGTGGTCGTTCCATTCTGCCAGCTGTATACCAGTATGTGTCAACGGGTGGACTCGGCAATAGCGAAGGCGACGGGCCAATAGAGATCGATGGTGAGGGGTCAATTAGCTCAACGCTCGGTTAGGAGGCCATTCATCCTTCTATTATCAGAATATCAGATTCATCACATAATGGAAGTCTTTGAGTAAATGCAGAATAATTCGTTTCCGAGGAAGTGCACTTATGAAATGATTTAACAAATTCTTGAGAAGTTGATCCTGAAACCACTGTTTTGAGCTGAATTTTTCTGAATTCGATCATTACTATATCAAAATAACCATGATTTCATATGTCCATATTCCAAATGTCCTTAAAAAACTCAGAATGAAGTTTTCTATTGAAGTGGGGAATTTAAGGTTATGTTATATCTGCGGGAAGCACCTCAGGTGCTAAACACGCACTCTTCGATCTCAATGAAAATGATGTTGCAAAATTGAAGAAATTGAAATTTCTTGACATGACAGGATTCCCCACAAGCAATTATACGGTAGTCATACGAAATACTTGGCTCAAAGAAACAATAAATGTCTAAAAATCTAGAAATTTGCTTTGCACCGCTGCTTTTAGCTGAAAATATTTAAATTATGTCATGAAGGGTATCAAAATGATCAGGATTCTATGCTCTCCTCAATTATAACACGATGCAGGCCTTTTAAGAATCGGAAACAAAGTTTCCAATTGAAGTGGAGGGTTTACAACGCCGTCATATCCGCAAGTATCACCCCAGGTGCTGAGAGACTCAATTTTCGTTTTTCCCGAAAAGGAGAGCGAAAAATTCGAGAAAACCAGAATATTATTATATATTTGGATTCTTTACAAGAAAAGCTTCCCAATGGTCTTACTTTCAGCTTCATTCGAGCACTTTAGCTGGAGTTATGGGGAAGCGACGCTTTGCGACGGATTAATCCGTCGCAAACCGTCGGTTGACCATGAATTAGTAGCAGTATTGTAGAAATGTGAACCTGAGCGCTTCAAAAGCAATTTTATTAGCGCAATAATCGCCATGTACGTTCATCTCTAAACCTCGGCATAGTGCAAATGTTGGTTTTCTTTGCTTGAACTCGGAAGAGATTGATAAGAAAACTTTATTCCGGCTAAGGTTTCGGAGTGGATCGCCTTTTTCAGAGCCTGGAACGATCGAAGCAATTTATGATTACCCGACCAAACGCATCAACTACCTTACAGGAATTCGAGATCTCAGAGATCATCACGCAATTGTAGGTTGGGCCACTTACATTTTTAATTTTAGTAGCCTTTGAGGAGGACAAGAGATGTGATCAGGAAAGCTCCTCTACTGTCACAAAGTTGGTAAGGTATGAGCGAAACATCGGGCCTGAAATCCGTACTTGGGCTTTGAGAGCACCGTGCTCCTCAACCATCAGATTACCAACACATTACGAAGACCCACTTGCTCTCGCATTCTTGAAGGCTTTTGGGCCATAGCTAATCAACACCCACACGTACAACGTAGTGGGTGGGTCAGCCAATATTAGCAATCCTTAAGCGGTAAGCGGAGTTTTAGCGATGCAGGAGTTCGAGTCCTGTCCATGGCCAAATTATTTTTTTAACTCGCTAACCTTATGAAACTTCTGAGCCACGTACTGCGGCGAAAAGAAAAGCGGTGACAGCAGGGTCAAGTAACAATTCCTCTAACCCTCTTTGCAAGAGTGAGGCGTAACTCATCATGAACAGGGAAATGAAGCCTAAAAGCTCGAAAGCCTATTATTGAAAGGTTATGATTGTCAACACAATCCTATCATGAAATGCTCAGAATTCCTATCTCACCTCCAGATATGTACATATATGTGGATGGCCTGCACACACATTCAGTGAGCCTATTATGATGCCTTTGACATGCAGGGCTAGCTTATGCTCAGGCTAAAAATTAGCATTTCAAGAGACACATCCAGAGGTATCCTGCTGGCCTTTTGAATAGTGATGCATCTTCTCTTGTTTCTTATTTACTGCCAGGCAGTTTCACCTCTATGATTATTAGGGAGCCTTTTGCAGGCATGGCTGTGGGAGATGAGATGAAACGTTAAAGATGAAACGTATATGTTCTCGAAAGCTGATCACTTAAATCTATGTTTATTCCATATTAGTGGGGAGCCCTATAAACAATGCTGCTATGACACTGTCGCCGTCAATATCTGCAAACATATTAGCGTGTCTATGAGTCCTTCTCTTTCAACGCCTCATACCGTGCCCGACGTGAAGCGATGCCGTGGTTGTGAAGGTGATCGCCTCATAGACCTTACCGAAGGTTCGCCTCCCTGGAGCAGAAACATACTTTGCTTTTTCCATGAAATAGATGTTTAACTCTTGAGAAATAGTTTTGAGCGCCTTTGATAAGCCTCAAAGACATCGAGCTCTCAAATAGAGCTCTGTCCTAAACCATTCTTGCCCCAAGAAGTATATGCTCCACCCCGTGCACCTATAATGCAAGATTACAAACTCTTGGATTGCTTTCTGCACTTTGGACAGAATCGAATGAAAGGACTCATTGTCATATTCGATAGGGCTGGTCACCTAGGGTTGAATTTAAGACAGTTTTGCGCTTGAACTGTTCAACTGACAACTTGTTTGAGAACTGCTGCTGTATCAATTGACGGCTGTATGTGGCATCTAAATTCAAAGCGATTAAATCGGAAGCGGTTTTCCAGCCTAAACAATTCGTGAAGAAAATTTTACCATACTCATTACCACAACTGTTTTCGTCCAGGTCAGATGAGAGAAAGTATTCTATGGGTGTCAAAAGAGATCGCCCTGAAAGTTCATATACGACATTCGCAGTAACGGAGAGGAATCAGCTTTTCATACGTGAGACTATGAGTTTTCTTGGGCTTTGATGAAGTTTATGTTCAGTAACCTTTTCCACTCGCAAAATAGGAATGATGGTCACAAGCGTAATTACCAAGTGAGCAGGTATTTTTGGAAATCACTTCTATAACCTCGAAAAGGGCGAGTTGCCTTCTGAAGCCGTCGCCGTCGCAATCATCAAGAGACCAGAGAAGATCGGTATATTTGAGCTACTCGAAATGGTCGCAAGTTGCCACCAATCTTAAACTACCTGTACTGCACTCTGATACATTTCGTTAATCTGAACTGGAAGGAGTGGCACCGTCACCTAGACCGAAGTGTTTCGCAGTGGCCATTCCCCTGGAGAATAGTGTTGGCATACTTGTGAAGAAATCCTGTTTTTGACAGTGGCATTACCATATAACACTTCTCTTGATAAACAATTTCTAAAGCTTTGAAGGGGGGGGGGTCCGAAAAATTTAGATACCCTATAATAGGGATGAGAGTCTAAACACAAACGTAATGCAAATGAATCCTTGCGTCGCACCTTTGAGCCCACTGTCAACTGTACTAGATAGTCAATCTGACTCAACATATGTTCAAGGGCCAACATATGTCCTAGGGAGCGAATGCTCCCATAACTTCCTTCCCAAAACCGTTTCTCAAATTTGGAATACAATTTCGAGATGGGTGACTACATAGGGCGCTATTCATCTCAACATGAAAATTAATAATTCGTAAAGTGATTACTAATGGCCGAGCATGGGATGAACATCGAAGGCGAGAGGGAAGTAGTTTCCTGAAGACCAGTTTTTTCTTGAAGAAAAGGTCACAGGAAAAGTCGTTGTTATCGTCAATTTGGTGAAGTTCTACTGGCCATAGTCATATTTGTAAATTTTTGGACTCAATTTGTACTCATTGTTATGAAATATGAATCTGTATTCGTGGCTGCAGAGCACTAAAAGGATTGGCTATCACAACATGTAGACAAAGCTGCTATGGTACATCAGGCTGCTCGTAAGCGATTTACGACGCCCTTTGACCGTAATCGGTGGACCAGCTCTGAATGGCAAACGGCTATTCGCCACGTCAAGGTTGTAACCGCATGTAAAATGTCACAGGTTGGACAACATTCTCAACATCGCAATGGCTACACACCTCAGCGAGTTATGCGCATCGAGAGGCTCCGAATCGTACCACTTGAGCAACGTAGGGTAGAAGTGGGGAAGAAATTTGGGGGAATTGCGTCCAGTTCTCCGATAAATAGGTTATAATCAAAACTCAACATTATCTTGCGCTGACAATGTATAAAGGATAAAGGATAAAGTCTTGGGACGTTAATCAGTCCCGTCTGAGGAATGCATGTACGCATTCGTCTTCCATTCAGAATCGCAGTGGCGTATTGAATGCGTATGTGGCCCATACATTGACTTGCGGTGGCCAGCTGACGTACAAGTCAGTGTTTTTATCCTCTCATACGAATCTGGAATAAATTAACCGACCCCGGAGGGATGGAAGCTTGGTTGGCCCAGGCGTATATCGAGCCGGGATTCGAACCTCTGACCGTGTGTGTGCGATAGACCGCCACTTGCCACTACACCACCTCCGCCATCTGACGGTTCCTTTTATTCATCAGATGTGTCAAACATATGATGGCATGTTTTTATCTGTCATGCGCTCCTATTCCTGATCGAGATGTTGCAACTCAGGTTGATACTTCAGATGAAACGAGGTTCGGATGAAAACTGCTTTCAACCAATGCCTTCCGTCGAATGTTCATTAAAGTTCTGAGAGCTTGGAAGCTCTTCGGAAGGAACGGCGTGATTATGAAGATGGGATGAGCTTGTTCCTAAGTAGCAATCCGGAAGGGAATTTCAAAGTATGTAAGGACAGATTGAGTCGAAATTGAATGAATCAATGCTACATGCAACTAATACGAGTGCGTTTCTTGAACTATCAAAGAAAAAGCTTCAAACTCGAAAAAGGTGAGTCACAGAAGTCGCTATACTCGGGTGTAATACCGCAATAGACTTTTTACAGCTGATGAGGTCAGAGCAAGACGCTACAGCTTACTAAATCTTTTCTGTGTAAGGTGCTTTTTGCCATCCTAGCTTGATTGGCTTGAGCGGTGATCGTCTGTTGCAAAAGAAGTGAGCACTGAGAAATGCTGCCACCAACACCACGTAGTTCTATGAAACCGTCGTTGAAAGCCTTTATTTGAGATGCTTAAGGAACAAACATCAAGCTGGTGGAAAAAAATCCATGTTCTGCCCCGTAAAGCAGTGCGGGGAGTCGGAGACTTTTGGAAGTCACAAATAGGTTATGAAATTAGATCAGGTCAGAAGTCCTGTGCTGCACTAACGGACACCTGACGCTTGTAAATTTCGAGAAAAACTGGCCTTTTTCCAGCGGCATGTAGGAAGCGTTCTGGCGTCTTACAATTAGACATGCCAATATTGTGATGTGTTTTTTTTTATCTGTCTAGCGGCTTTGTCAGATTTACTTCTCAGCTCTTTGATTAGACTCACCTTGATCAGTAGTCGTTACGAATGGCCCTCCCCACTTATTTGCATGGATATTGAACATGCCAAGGTTCCACTCGGCTTTAGGGTTATCTTAATTTGCATGGGTCTATTTGTTAGTATGCAGATGTGCTGGCTTTTCTATGTGCCTGTGTGTGTGTTTGATCGGAAAATCGCAATTCCTGTCGCGCTGAACCTAGAACACAAATGAAAGCAGTACAGGCGTGAAGTTAGAGGCGTTGACGGTAGATAATAGGGAGTGATAACTTTTTTTAAGAAAAAAGTTTAACAGCGATGCCTTACTTGTGGAAGTCGATTCTAATGGGACGATCTGAGAAAGGATAAGCCTCACTTCTCTAGACGAAACTCCAAGTGAGGAAGAGTCGTGGTATGGGCGGTAACTTCTTCTCGTTAATGTCTTCATTTATGGTTTGTTCCGAAAAAGCTCTGCTCTTCTGTGCTCTTCTTCCTTTTTAGTGTCAGAATGAGCAGCAGAATCTCGTATTCATGCACTACAATGCCTCGATTCCCGTTAGCCGGAGCACCCAGACCCGGTTTAGTCGACACCAAATCGACCTTTTGCCCTGGATGGCTAACAGCCTAGACTTGAATCTAATGCAAAATGTGTGGAGACTTATGATAAAAAAGATTTATGGAGGAAACAAGCAGTTGGAGGTATCAGTCAGCTGAAGAAAGCAATCGTCAACCGTTGGGAAACCAATTTTACTAAGAACTCAGTGATAGCCTTTACTTTAGCTTAGATAATCGCGTTTTCGAGGTAATTAGAGGAAGTGGAGGCTCAATTTATTACTAATCTCGCAACTTCCTCTCTTTGTTGTCTGATCGTCTGACAGAGGGGATGCGTGGCACATTCCAAGAGTCCGGATGTGAGTCGCAGGATCGAGAAGAGAAGTTGGAGTATGTGGGTAGGTGGCTCAAGGCGTAACGCCGTCCTTGGTCAGGAGAACGCGAGTAGACCGTTGGCGGTTCTTGAATGCGTTCCAGCGCTGTATTCGTTGCTTGCTCCAAGTAAAAGATGGAGTAGAGCACCTAAGCGAAATTTGATCAAAGCACAAGTGGTGATCTGAGCATCGTTCCATTTACCGTAATCCTAAAGTCTCTTTCTTGTATGCGCTCTGTTGCTCAACCTCTTTCCACCATCACTCATAATGTGATAATAGCTGATAAAGGTTAACAATGGCTCTTATTGTTAGACCGTAGAAGCTGCCCAGTCCAGTCCGTACTTATGATGCACTCTTGACGCAGTTTTACAATGAAACACGGTTGTGGAATAGGCTGACAAATAATGACAGCCTAGTGTTCAATTCCGCTTTAACTTCGATATATGTAGCTTAGCATTATAGACAGTCGGCCAAAACCTCAAATGGTATTTACTGATGTTTCAACTAAATATAATACCGTGACCACGATCCATGGCCATTCTTCTCTTTATGGATATACACCATCACTGGTGAATCCCAGATAGATACTAATATCCGGATCAGTTCAGTCACAACTGATATCGGAAATCAGAGAAAGTTGACTCCTCAAGCTTACGAGGCTTGACATTTAGTGGTCGTAATCTTATGACAAGGAATGAATCACATCTTGTTATCCTTATATGTTACTTGTTCCATCAGTCTTCATCACTGCTCAGTTACAGTGGAGCCGCTCTCTAGTAGATCCGATGCAACACACAATTAGATCCTTAGCGAATGAATGTTGTTATGTTCGAGAGCACCAGATCGACACTTACAGTCAGTCAGTAGCCACAAATCCCATCAAATATCAAAGGCTACACAGTGGCCAGTGCTTTATGTCTGGTCTATGATTTGTGTTTATGTTTTGTATGGAGATTAGAGAGTAAGCTTGATCCCGATCATCCATAATCCATGAATTTCATGAGAAGCAAAGTTGTTAGAGCTGTACATGAAAAAGAAATAAATGCTCCAAGGTAACAAAATACTCTGAACTCCTCACAGGAAGTAAAAAGTCCGGCATAAACTGAACTCCCTATCGGTAAGATGACATAGAATTTTCCCAATCAGTCATTCTTAGCAAGAGGCAAATTATTGACTCGTTCATTGGGTCACAAATTATTCAATTTTGAGTCGGTCATATGTACTAGAAGCTTGAGAGCATTCCTTCCTCTCTATTGTGCAATAAGTAGTGATTATGATGGGCAGACGTGGATGCTTCTGACCGACCGCCAATTTCTTAAGCTATTACAACAAGAAGTATCAAGTATTATTGTAAATAACTGCTCCTGAAAAAGCGCCGAATGATATTATCATAGCAATGCTGAGTTATGGCGCGGTTATCTCTCTAGAATGTATCCCAAAAAATTATGCAGAACCAGACTGCTAGAAGACTCCTGGACTTCAGCTTGAGGCTATCATCGCTCAATGCCCCAATAAAAACCTCCTGCCTGTTTCTATTGTGCAAATGTTTTGTTGTTGACAGCTGCAAAGCTCGTAATGGGCGCTAGGTCGACGCATGTTTCAAGAACTATAAACGCCTATGAATTACCCTGAATTACTACCACGTTCTGTAAAATTTTGCGGTCTCTGATGATTTCAGGAGCTCCGTAGCTGCAGCTGGCTGCCCGTAAAGATTCTGGACCATAGAAGGCTCTTTATCGACAATCGAAGGGAGGAGCATACGGAGAGGAAAGCTGTGAAGTTGCCAGAGTTGCCTAGTTGAGCGCTCGGGTGTTCGTTTGTACCTTTTCTGTTACCCGCACTCAGACTGGAAAAAACAGCATGTTTTACGATCTTTCAAGCAAAGCAAACGAGGTGCGTAAAACACTCATCATTCTTACTTGGAAAAAAACCTAGCAAATGAGGTTCCGCGTTCTCTATGATCAAGTTATTCCCACTATTCCTCGTTTTTTGCAAAGTGTTCGACCGTGCTTTGACAACGTAAATATTATTTGAGTAATTAATAAAAAGTACCCCACCAGAAGCATGCCGTCGTTTTCGAAAGGTGCAGCTCGATAGATTTCGTACTGATTTTGACATGAATAATGTCGGGGTAGTTAACTAGCAAGATATGACGAAATAAAAGCTCAGAAATGGCTCCGGCACCCATGCTGCTTACTACGCCTTGTGACGGCTGATATCATTTAAAATGGAGCTCCTCTGTTGTAAATGCAGCAGCTGGTACATGCTGATAACTGGTACCCGTCCTGTCCTCTGCCGAAAATGAGAGCTGGTTCGGACACCCTTTCTATCGTCAATCATAGAAATGACAAATCTTGTATTCCGGAATGTGTGTGGAATTTCTCGTTTCCTTCTCCTCCGTGAACCATTTGACACCGACACCTTCACAGTGTAACTCTGAATAGTACATGAAATTATTGCGAAATCTGAACTGATCTATTCGATATCCTTCGAAAACTTGTAGTTTACTGAAATTGATAGTTGGAATCGACATAACTGCTCTTCATTTGCGGTATTCCTTCTACCTTGTTGAACAAGCAGTTTTCCCCTTTCCGATAAAGCTCATCGGCGAAGGAATTGTCCAAACAAGCTGGTTACGATAATATTAGGTTCATGTATAATATTTCAATTTTTTACAAATTTTATTTGAAAAAACTATAAAAATATTTAACGAAAGACATGTTCGAATAATTACTCCAGAACATATCCACCATCTACGTCAAACACTCTTCCCATTTGCTAGGGAGTCGAATTCCATAGGCGAGGAAGTTTCCATTCTTGGAGGTGATCCACGCCTTCACATCGGCTACCAAGTCATCCATTTCGTCGAAAGTTCTGTTCGTTAGCCAATTTCTCAACGGACGATTGACGTGATAACCCATTGGAGTTTCTGTTGATGAATAGGGCGAACGTATAAGCAAACCCCAATACCTTATCCGTCTTTGGCTGACTATTCCATCGTCGAGAAGTTCGTTGAGATTTTCTCGAAGTATTAATAGGGCATGATTTGGCATATATGAAGATGATTTTCTAGGCAAATTTCTATCAAGAAAAGTGAGAAGATTACTACCATCAAATCCCGATACCAACTTTCAAATTCTATCGGGAGAAAATAAGCCGCGAAAAATCTGCAAAAATTATGCAGCAACCTATTACTTTGCCTAGCTTCGTCTTTTTTGAATTTTTTTTTGCGTGTCACCAAGTTAAAGAATATAGTGTAAGTGATTTTCCATGATCTTCAGAAGGTTTGGCCGGTCAGGGATATGTGAATGCATTCGCAGTGTAGTGCAGTGCAGGTAAATGATGTCATCCTCGTAATAGGTCAATGCATGCACATGGCCGTGTGACTTATGCAGGTGTGCAACCTAGTTTCTGCATTGGGAAGCTCAGGTCTCAAAATTCTATCGTGAAGTGAAATCTGTGGATCTAGTTCTCTGTCACATTGACAGTAGTGAGAAAGAGAAATTACACAAAGTCATAGATGTCGAATACGATTGATTGTTATTTTACGCTTTGCTCGGAACCACTACTGTTTCCTTGCCTATTGCACGAGAATGAGCCACACCGTGCGCAGGATGCCATAATCATTCCCATGAAGATGATGACAGGTCACGATTCGGGTCGAGTGAGCCACCACGCGTAGCGGAATTGCATTGATGACGTCCTTCTCTTGTATTGTGTTCATTTGTTTGTCCAACCCAATTTCACTCTCCATGCGACCGCATTCATTTCTACCAGATACAGGGAAATTTTTACCGACAACATTACAACTATAATAATAAATTTTTGCTTCAAAATACCTGACCATCACAGGAACAAGATCTTAAAAAGGGAAATTATTCTAGACCTCCATGGTCAATTCCATCGCGGGATATTGTATTGCCCATGAAAGGGCTATACTTGAATTGTGGTGCCGCGGTGCCGAAGGTGCCACGGCTCACTGACAAATGATCCCTTTCAGGCCTCGTTTTCAGATCTACTAACCTTATCAATGCTATTCGTCTAATAGCCTGTGCTTCTCGCTGGCTGTTCATTGCATACGAGTGCTTTGTGTGAGATTCAGAGAAGAACCCCATCGTTAACATTCATGCGAAAGACGCATCAGGTTAGTGAGCTCATTCCTGTGTATTCGGCACACAGGGCTATCAGGAGTTTTAGTAGGACAATAAGGTTCTTTTACTTTGCATTTTTCATCACGGTTTGGGCAGTTTGAAAATGTTTAACTATGTTGAACAAATGAAGCAAAATGCTACACAATCATAAGGTCAGTGTAAAAACACAAATTTTCTCTAGTTGTGTATTTCAGAACTGTCATGAGGTGATGTCAAATATCGTGCCCCGATGATAACAATGAGGGTAGCTTAATTTCCTTTCTATGTTCTTACGAGCTTGTTCATGTCTGGTTTGTCAATGTGTGTTTTGAAGGCTATCTACTGGTAGAAATCCTACAACTGTAATAGTGATCACATGATAACTGTTAATTTATTCGATTAGAGAAAATATGATGTTAGTCAACAGGCCACCCCAGCTAACAGTCCGAAGTACCCCTGCATCGACAGTTACGCAGACGGCGGCCCACATATAGGGTGTGCTATAACTGTGGTAACAAAATAATTGTCGTGTAGAAACAGCAACTCATGTTCATGATACATGGTGAATTCATGTGAGACATTCACTATGAACCGCGTCTGCAAAACGAACCTATGGTTTTCCTATACTCCTGTATTAATTGTAACCCAAAAATGTTTCGGCTACTCATGGGCAGTAGAGTTTTTTGAGAAACTCCAGTCCGGGGTTTCTTCAAAGACTTCTTAAGAGCAGCACCACTGGGTGTTGTGAAGCGCAGGCTCTCCTCTCAAGTATAGTCCATCTCACCGGCCCAGAGATTTGGGATCCGGGAAATATGTAGGCCAGTTGCAAGCATTGGTATAATCGCGAACATTTCAACAGCACCGATCCAGATATTTTTCCATTCGTGAGCAAGTGTAGTTCCCAAATCGTCTACTTGGAGGCATTTCTAGCCTTCAGTAGCACCTTCTCATGAATGTCCGTTGTGAAGAAGCTGTAATTAATTGTTATACTTTTCTCAACAAAAATAAATGATATCGCTGTGGAGGCAGATTCCAATCCACAAACAATCTGGAAGAGGGAAAATGAAAACGGTAAGCGACCGGACTGTTCTCAATGGCATCACCTTTGGTAGTGAGAAAAATATAGAGGCTGTCTCAAAATTATGGGCGCCGAGATTCAGAAATTTCTAAGATAGAACAAATTCACCGAATCCACTTCACCCGCTGTTAATTAGTTTTTCCAGTTAAAATGGTCCGTTTGTGAGATGGTCATGATGGGTTACCCACCAAAAAGATGGCAAAAGAGCAGGATTCATCGAAGTTCTCGGTGGGGCGAATTGTCGAGCAGAAGCTTCATTACGATCCCAATCTTACGCAGTGCACTTAGTTTCCATGTTCAACGGACAGTGTAAAACATCGAACGTGCAATCCCTCACAAAAAAGGTGCTATAAGTACAGGAAAAGGTGCTTTTTAAAGGGGTCACTGACAACGTAAGGCGCCGTTGGTCAAGTCGGTATCGGCTGAAAAGTGACAAAGATTTGTGCTTAGAGCATACTGATAGACGTACTGAAGCACTGATCCTATTCCGCTTCTTGAAACGGCCTAGTTCTTCGAGGAGGACTGTACTCCAGCCCACAGAGCCAAGCTCGCCCGGTAGTGGTGTCGATGCTAGCTGCCAGAGTTCATTAGCAATGATGAATTTCCATCCTACCTTCCAAATCTTCACTCACTTCACTCCTCTGTATGGCCCTGATCAGAAGAGGACCTTGTCGGATTTGCAGTCTCAGTTTGGAGTCCTAGAGAGCATGACTGAAGAACGGCTACGAAGAAATGGAGGAGGATTCCTGCATGCAACATGCGAGAAGTCGGGATCCATCCACGCTCATGGGGGATATTTTAAAATGTGATTGTAGCATGTTGTAGCACATGATGTATGCAAACGTGTGTATAGAATACATTGTCATTCTCAGCTGAGAAACTTTGAATATATTGCCATGAATTGGCGCAGTAATTTTGGGACACCCTGTACATATGTTCACTCTAGAATGTGAACATTACTTCCACGCTGAACACCTTTTCGTCAGGAAAGTGTGCCGAATCGCTTGGGGCATAGACATGTTGTTGTTCCTCGGGAACAGTTTCTCGTCAAGAAGCTTTTAACGTTTCCGAAACCTATTCGGATACAATTGTATTTAGTCGGGGAGGACTTTTCTGATTGAAGTTGAGCCTACATTCACTTTGACAGCCGTTTTCGCCTGTTCCTACAGGTTTCGTAGCGTAATCATTCCCAAACAAGTGTTGAGGTTTACTTTTTGAGCTTTGCAACCGGGATTGTAGCAACACTTGATTAGGCTGAGGTTTTTGCGCTTTCACCTTTCTCGTAGCCTGGAAAGACAAAAACCATTTGAGAGACTATTCGGTATTCGTAGCTCTATTTCAATCTAGAGAGAAAGTTGAAAGAACGCGGACTACGAATCGATTACGCCAAGCTGGTATGATTGCGTTTTAAATAGGGTGAACCTTAGATCAACTTGGATCAGGCGCCTCCAAGGGGCTGATCACGTAGATCAAGAATTCTTAAAAGCCCTGCAAGGCCGAGCGCGCCGCTGATCCCTTCCCACTCATTTCCTGTCGATTACTGTACAAGCCCCCTGGGAATCGACAGCGTAGGTGAAAGCCGCACCGTCACGCACTCTTCCCTTCCGTTATTTTTAAGGTCCAAAACCATCATCCAAAATGCCACTAATTGTAAGATTCGCCAAGCCGCGATATCGGATTCACGTGATAATATCGTGACTGTCATCTCGAACCTCATGTTCCCATGACATCGTACCCTATGGTATCCGAGGAGGAATACATGGAGACGACTACTCATGGACTTCTCAAGAAGGCATGTTCTCTGGCTAATCGACTTCAAGCAAGGCTGACGAGATTAGAAGCGCAAAGCGAATCAACAGGAGAGATGAGATTCGGCATTATAATATGACGACTGACGGCAAACGGAAGCGGCACGTGTTTTTTTGTGCTCGCGCATCAGGGGTCAATCTCCTTTGCAACATCTGCAAACTTCTGCACCATTGCCATATTTGCATTATTTATGGCCTCATGTCTACCGTTTGTGTTTGCGTTAATGCTGATATACAAGTCATTCGTAAACATATAAGCGTTATTCATAGCACTTTTCGGAGTATTCTCAATTCCTATGCTTTATGCGCTGTCATTCTATTCACAAATTTCTCAACGGCGTTCATGACCGTCACCTTCTCTATAGTCTTGTCCGTAATGTTGATGACGTTCTGCTTGCAGCTTTTTGAACTCGACTCACCCCATCTTGCTCATGCTGATCGATTGATGCGAGATTTTTTGTTCTATTTCGACCATTCGCTCTCGGGCGGGGCATACTTGAACTTGATGTAGTAGTAAATGACCGTTACCACAAGTCCTACCTTTTCCGGATGTGAAGCGGGGCTAGAAAGATTAGCACGTTCTGAGTCTTCAGCGACCAGCAAAGGGAGGGCCGTGAAGTAAGCTATTTGGAGCAAAACCTACTGCCCCTTGGAGGTAGTGTGTTTACTCGAGTCGGTTACAGTTCCCATCGCGATGCATTTTATATGAATTTGATATACATTTGACGTCTGCCTCGTAGCAGACTCGAGATTTGATCCAAGATCATCTCATACCAATGTGAAAATCGTACTTGTCAGCGTCTCTCTACTCTAACCGCAGAAAATCTGTGTTTAGGCAGGTTCTATCCTCGTGATTCATCGGCTGTAGCCATAGCCTCATATCTCAGTCGATCATAGATTTCGCAACATGCGATGCGCGAAAGCACGAAAGGGAGGATCACGGTCACTCGTGACCTTAACAACATCTCATGTTTCTTTCAAACCCTCTCAGCGTCTGCCCGCTGAGAAAGCGACTAGCGAGAAGCGAAATAACAACAGGCAATTCGCTCTTTACTCAATGGCCCGTATGCATAACGGCCCGTATGCATAACGCCCGGGGTAGGGGAGGGAGAGGAAATGTTTGCCGAGGGCGCGAGGGTTCAAATGGGGTTTTTGCCTTTGCTCTGCGTCAAGATAGTTGCAATGGAGCTAAGTATTTTCCTATAAACAGATGAAGAATTGACAGCCCTTGGTAATCATGTGATGTTTGTCTCTGCGACCTTACCTTAGCGAGAGCTCAGAGAAGCCCGACCCATTGGCTCCCCGGGGGATGAATCTAACCCTAGAATAGAGCTGGGGCGCCGATGGTCATGTAGACCGCAACGGTGCTAAGTGAGTTGGGGGGGGGGCACGCGGCGGCGCGGCGCCTTTTCATGTCTGCGCCCTCTACGGCGAGATAGTAGTACTGGAGCTGAGTCTGGGAAGGGATGGTGAAGTTGTACTGAAGTGTCTCGTGATTCAAAACAAATTACATCTTGGCACATGACATATGCTTGTATATTAAGGATACTCGGTGAAAATGTAGTTGGGGGGGGGCCACGCGGCGGCGCGGCGCCTTTTCATGTCTGTGCCCTCCCCGGCGAGATAGTAAACAAGGAAGATTAGGTGAGCCCGTAATGGTGTTTAGGGACCTTTCATAGTTCTTTTATGTTATAACTGCGTGTTTTTCACCTAATTTTAGGAAGGGGAGGGGCTCCGGGGTGGGTGAGCCAATTGGACGTTCAACTTTTATCTCATCCCAGCTTTTTGCACGAGATAACCATCTCACCCACCCCGGAGCCCCTCCCCTCCTTAAAAAATAGGTTTTATCGGCTCAGAAGAAGAGTATCCATCATATGCAAACATATCAACATGTGTCAAGAGTTAGTTTGTTCCAAATTTCGAAACACATCAGTGCAACCTCACCATTCCTTCCCAGACTCAGGCCCACTGCTATATCGCTGGGGAGAGCGCCAGACGAGGAAAGTGTCGCTCCGCCGCGTGGCCCCTCCCAACTACATTTTCACCAGGATACTCTTCTTCTGAGCCGATAAAACCCTATTTTTAGGAAGGGGAGGGGCTCCGGGGTGGGTGAGATAGTTATCTCGTGCAAAAAGCTGAGAAGAGATAAAAGCTGAACGTCCAATTGGCTCACCCACCCCGGAGCCCCTCCCCTTACTGAAATTAGGTGAAAAATACGCAGTTATACCATAAAAGAGCTATGAAATGTCCCTAAACACCATTACGTTCTCGCCTACCCTTCCTTGCCCACTATCTCGCCGTAGAGGGCGCAGACATGAAAAGGCGCCGCGCCGCCGCGTGCCCCCCCCCCAACTCCCTTAGCACCGACCGCAACTCTGCTAATCACTTCATTATTCGACTGAGCGCTTATTCCTCTGTCTTCTGCTGCCGAATTCGTCAAGTATTGCTCTGATTTTATTCTACTGCTGCAACCAACTACCAATTTATTTAAATTGCTGACGTCGTTGCTGTAGAGCAGTTTAGTTTTCAAATATACAGGTTTTTCTTTCTAGACTTACACCAGTTATCGTGAGCATATCGCATCACGATCCTGGTGTGATTTAAGAAGGAAACCGAAATTATTTGTCAGCAACTCGTAAGTAGTTTTTCGGTTGATTGGTATAATATTTCATATCCTATGACATTTTAAACTTTGTACTCCCGAGTACTCCTGTCGTGGAAGGAGCATCCGTACCATTAATTTATTTTATGGCTCAGTTTTGTTCTAAGCTCGCAATTTTGAACCTGAATTGAGTGCTGTCTGGTGTTGCTGTAGTAATCGTGCACCTTCTACTCGCTTTGCTCTTAATTTTCCTAGCAAACCCTGCCTAGGAAAAGGGTGTATGAACCTTTGCACGGAATGGCCATTTCTCGCCTAGTGCGAAAACTTGACGCCTATTATGCTGTCCACATCTTTCACGGGCGAGTGAAAGATGAAGTGTTGATGATGTACGATGATAGCAGCAGTAAGAAAGCCTGGCGCTTATAGCAAAAAAAGCATGTTTTCGAGCAAGAGTTATGTGTATAGCACCTGTAGAGGTTGAAATAGACGCTGCAGTGGACTGAGATGCTTCGATGCGGCCGACTTGGTGAGCGGTCAATCGACTAGATGTATATCAGTGAAAGCGACGAGGAATAAGTATTGGGAGATATGAAGCATAATAGAATTAGGATTGCAGTGCTGGAAGTAGATGCGTTGAGGAGGATTACGTGGAGTAGGTGCGTTGAGGAAGATTGCGTATGTGCAGGATCTCGCGGTATGAAGTTCCTGAGCCGGAAAGTATTTCGGAGAAGTGTAAAGGTTGGAAAGTGAAGGAACTGGTTTGTATCCATTAATTACTATGGAAGTGATTGGTGCTTGTTTGGTTCTAATGACCTCTCCTCATAATGCTGGAGTTGGTCTTTAAGAAAAGCTTTATAAAAACGGGAACTAGCCCAACTCTCCCGCCCAACGATATTTGAAGACTTTACAAAATTTCTTAACACAATCCATCTATTCATCTGACATCTGGTATACAAATTTGATTGGTTTGGGACATTTTCTCTAGATGCTTCACTTTGTTACTATTCTCTACAGTTAATTATTTTTTACACAATTAATAGAGGTATAGGAGCAGTACTATAACATTCGAGTATTCGCATTTAATTAAGGTCTCTTTGCAATAGGTGCACGATAACTGGATGCGCGTTCCTAAGTTTCCACAACCCTAAAAACGCATTTCGTAGAACATACTAACCTTTTGCTACTTCCTTGAGCGTTTTCAGAGTAAAAACCCCTCCACTTTGGTAGAGTGCTTTTCCTTGGCAAAAATCCACACACTCTCCAAATTCCGGTTCATCTAATCGAGAAATAGAGCTTCGGATATCAATTTAACACTGTCTTAGAGGCGTAAAATACTGCGCTCCAGCGTCACTTATCTGACCCACGGCGAAAACAAACACTTCCTCTCGGGAGCCGGTCGGTTGGCGCGATGGGCGGGGACGCCCCGCCCATTTGAGGCGGAGCGACTCCGCCCATCGCGCTGTTCAACTCGTTCAGATCGCGTAATCTTCTGCTCTCCTCTCCTGTATAGATGATAGAAGCCAATTCGATCATCTATAGAGGAGAGGAGAGCAGAAGATTACGCGATCTGAGATGTGCGCGCTCCTTCTGAGGCCCATTTGAGGCGGCGCGACTCCGCCCATCGCGCCAACCGACATGCACCCCCATTTGAGGCGGCGCGACTCCGCCCATCGCGCCAACCGACATGCACCCCTTCCTCTCCCTCCCCTACCCCGGGCGTTATGCATACGGGCCATAATGTGCTCCAATAACAGTCCATCAAACGTTCAAATGTTCGCGCGCGGGAAAGTAATTTGAATGGCAGCCGGTGGCGAGATTTAATCGCGTTCCTGATCTGCCCCCTCCCATTCTTCTCTCATCATATTTCTCTTAGAATTGAAGGAAATATGACTGAATTGAGATCGCTTAATGTCCAGTTAAGTAAGTATTACTCACATCTAAATACCAACTTAAACAACGATGGGCTTCCGAACTAGTCTACCGTCTTCAACTCGAGGAAGTCCTACTGGTGTCAGCTGCCTTAGGATGTGAACTGGCGGATTACCTCATGGAATCCGCTTTTAAATTGTGCTGCTATCACAAAATCATGTGCTATCACATTCCTCTAAAGTAACCTACCGATTCTTGCTGCTGCTCCTACCGTACACAGGTGCACAGCCGGGGCTTACAGGAGGACAACTACGCTACGGAGGGAAAGGTGCGAATTCTCAGCGGAAGAATACAGTAAACGCCGACGAACCGCTGGAGAAAAAATTGCGTTTTACTGTAGAAATATTTTTTCAAATATTTCTTTGTAGCACATCACTAAATTAGGGTTTGAGTTTTGTAATTGCCTTAACCCCCACCAAGTTGCTGTTTTGAGGTCTTCTGCGTTACGGTAAAGATTTCGATGCTGTTGCTTAAGTGCTCGGGACAAAGAGTTCAGACAAAGTCAAGAGCTTCTACTCAGAAATGAAGCCAGATATTGATAGGGTGAATACTTTGAGATGTTAGACCTTCAAGCACATTAAATAGGCTGTGAATATCTAAAGTCACATAAAAGGTTAGGAACCACAAAGTTTTTCACATTCTGCGTAGTATTTTAGATACTTTATCGAGATTTCTCGAGGAAGTGTCGTCGTTGTGATACTACTGCAACCAGCTTCCGAGCTTTCACATTGAAGATTTATCATCGAAAAAATGCTAGCATTAATGGCCTTGGAGCGAGCTTTAAAATTCATTTGTTCGACCCTTTTCTGAGACTGAACTGATGAGAGGCCGAGGAGCTTCGCAGCGTCTCCACCAACAATCAGGTCGAGCTATAAAAGCATCTATTGTGCCCTGTACGAACAGACCAAGGGAGGTACCGTAACGAGCAAATAACAGTATAACAGTTATGACATAAGGAAATCCAATGCACTGCCACGAGGCAGTTCCCCATGTCCGCGGGGTTTTGTGATACGGTAGTACTCTGGACACAACCAGATGACTGTTACCCCTTTCTCTGTCCTTGCCGAAAACCCTTTCTCTTTGCAGCACATATGTGACCCTCTTTTATGCCATGGAAAATAGGATTGACTGCGTTGATGGTAATAGTTTTTTCTTCTTGGAGGCACCATTCGCATCGGGGGTGAGCAGTCGGGTGTGGTGACTTCTCCACGAAAATCGCATCGCGCACGCCGCACCCGATCACGCGCAGACGCTCCCATGAAGGGATAGGTTTGAGTTTTCAGTGGAAAGATACAGTATTTGCCGCGGAACCACTGCTTGGAAATTTGAAGAGAAGTGCTGCCACCCCGAACGGTCACCGTTTCGGGGTAGTGAGGATTATAGGATGTGTTCATGCTTATCAAAAAGTGGCACACATCCCATATGATGTATCTATTCTTTCTTTCTATTCAACTCGTTGAACACTACAGACCCCCAAAAGCTAAGAGTTTGTTCAGCTATTCTCAGCGCGCGGCGTATGAAGATGCAAATGATCCACAGCAACTCAGAGACCGCAGATACTGACGCATGCAACCGACATTACCATTTTTGCGGTTCGCCCGATTCGCTTACTTACTGTTACTGTTGATTCACTAAATGGACTCGCGTATATTCTGAAAAAGCATAGTTCTTGTTTTACACAAATGGAACTATCGATCCAGTTATACAAACATGGTCGTAAATACTCAGTTACATGATCTCTAAATGAAAACCACACTGAAAAATGAGCAGTTACTTTCTGAAGTGAATGTGTGAAGACTATGCATAGAAGACTCGCAGCTACTCAGCTGCCAATGTACTACAAGGCAATGTTTCTCCTTCTTCCATCGAAAAACTAAACACGTGTTGTGACTAGGAATTTAGAGTTGTTCTGTATGTTATGTTACAGTAGCACGATGCATTAGAATTGTTATGAAAAATGCAAACAAAAATCTATTTATTTCACAAAGTGACAAATGCAAATGGGGAGAGGTCATTGTACAGAAATTGGTAAGTCGTACACAAATGAAGTTAAGCTGTTCGATAAAATTAAGCGATCACATTATGAACTATTCTTAGGTAAACAATTCCAGAATAATGAATAAATTCTCTAGAGGAGATCTTACTGATGATAATCCATTTAAAAGCAACTGATTGAAATCTCTAAACGAAAAAGAAGGTAGAGAATTCACAAGTGAAAGGAAGATGTCCGAATTTAGTGGTCGTGTTCGTCGGTGTGAACCAAGGGCGATAGTGAGAATTCTTAGCGAAAGCGCTGAGCAAAAGGAAAGCTATTATCAAGCTTTATAGTTGAAAGGTCATCAGTAAAAACCCCTGAAGTTATTCTGCAGTTGCTGCTAAGCAAGAGGAGGAACCGGTAATTTGTATGAAACTCCTTTCTGCAGCAAACTTATTACTAATTTTTCATCCATTTATGTTTTCCAGCTAACTGACCGTTGAGACCGCAACGAAATCGTGTCTATTCATGAACCAAAATTTTCAGAATACCTAGAATAGTCAACCACTAACAACTTTCAGTCACCCTTCCCTATGAAGAGACGAACCCGTCTCTTTAGACAGGCGACTACTCGAAGGACCAGTAAATTCTCTGCAGATAACCTTTTGTCACTGAAAATCTCCTAAAGTATTTTCAACCAGATTGATCAACAATGTATCTCACTTATGGTCGTTGCGCGACCCTTCATATTACCTTTTACATATGATAAAATACAGAAGCATCTCTCAGAATATGGTTATATAAATTACATAAAATACGAGAAAACCACAAATCGGAGTCCGCGAATGAGAACTTTTTGAACTAGAAGACAAGGTGTAACTCTTTCTGACAATTGTACTGAGCGGCATTCAAAAACCCCCTTTCCAACTTTATTGTATTCCTACATCATTAAAGATCGCACCAAAGAGGTAGACTCCGGCCGTTACATCTCCTCCATGCCAGGAATGTTGCGAAAGAAAGTTCCTTCGAACGACATCAATGCATTTCTGCAGCCGCTATCGTAAAGGTATAATGGCCCGTATGCACAACTCCCGGGGTAGGGGAGGGGAAGTGTTTGTTTTCGCCGTGGGTCAGATAAGTGACGCTGGAGCGCAGTATTTCGCGCCTCCACTACCGTTTGGCCAGTGTTAGAATGGTATCCGAAGTTCGTGTTTTTCGATTAATTGAACCGGAATTTGGGAAGAGTGTGGATTTTTGCCCCAAAAAAGCTTTTTAACAAAGTGGGGGAGCTACATCCTACGAAGGGTGACGGAAGTAGCAGATGTTACGATGTTCCACTAAATGCACTTGGAGGGTTGTGGAAACTTTTAATCGAGCATCCAGTTATCGCGCACCCAAGTACAAAGTGACCTTAGCTAGATGCGCAAATTAAATATCACCACGCTGCCTTCAGGTCTCAGGTAATCAAGTGTGTGAAAAAACAAATGAAGGGAACAAAAAGACAGTGAAGCGCCTAGAAAAAACCTTCGAATGAATAAAATTTGCACACCAGATAAACAGTTGATATTGTAGTTTCTAGATGTTAGTCATTAAATAACACTCGGCTTGGAGTTTGGCTATTCTCATCTTTTACAGGGTTTTCAAAGATTTGGGGCTAAAAGCAGCGTCATCAAAGAGGCCGAAAGAACCATATACCAATCCATTCAGGATTACTTACTCGATACGTGCCACATCTTCCACTCTTCAACCTTTACATTTCTGCGCCATCCTAGGCTTGGGATGCTCATACCTCGAGAATCCTGCAAATACGCAACCTTCCTTTATGCACCCCTTCCAGCACCGCAACCCTCGGCTTAATCCCCCCAAAATTTATTCCTCGTCACTAACACTGATGTACATTTGGTAGATAAACTTTTCTCCAAGCCGCCGCATCGAAGCATTTCAGTCCGTTGCAGCGTCACTTTCAACCTTTACACGTGGTATACACATGATTCTTGTTCGAAAACTTTTTTGCTCTAAGCGCCGGGCTTTCTTACTATTGCTACCATATTACACCTTCAACACTATATTTTTTTATGCGCTCATGAAAGATGGGACAACACAATGGACAACAAGTTTTCGCACCTGGGCGGGAAGTGGCCCTTCTGCGCGAAGGTTCGTAAACCGCTTTTCAAGGCAATGCTCGTTACAAAATTAGGAGCAAAGCGAGTAGAAGGTGCACAATTACAACTGTAATACCTGACAGCATTCATTTAGGATGAAAATTGAGAGCTATGAACAAAAGTGGAACATAAAATAAATTAATATCACGCAATAACAAGCGCCATGTCGCCAACCCACTCCCACGACAGGAATAGCAGGGTAACAAAGAATAAAATGCAATAGGATATGTAATAATATACAAATCAGGCGAAAAACTACTCATTAGTTGCTCACAGAAATAATTCCAGTTTCCTTCTCAAATCACACCAGGATCGCGATGCAACATGCTCACGATAACTGGTGTAAATCTAGAAAGAAAACCTGCTTATCTGAAGATTCGACTGCTTAATAGCAATGAATTCAGCAATATAAATAAATTTGTAGTTGGTTGCAGCAGTAGAATAAAATCAGAGCAATAGTTGACGAATTCGGCAGCAGAAGTCAGAGGAATAAGCGCTCAGTCGAATAATGTAGTGAATAGCAGAGTTGCGGTCTACATGACCATCGGCGCCCCAGCTCTATTCTAGGGGTAGATTCCTCCCCCGGGGAGCCAATGGGGTCGGGCTTCTCTGAGCTCTCGCTAAGGTAAGGTCGCAGAGGCAAAACATCATATGATTATCGAGGGCTGTCGATTCTTCATCTGTTTATAGGAAAAAACATCGCTCCATTGTCACTATCTTGACCCAAAACCTACCATTTGAACGTTCGCGCCCTTCGCAAACATTTCCTTCCCCTCCCCTACCCCGGGAGTTGTGCATACGGGCCAACGCCCGGGGTAGGGGAGGGAGAGGAAATGTTTGCCGAGGGCGCGAGTGTTCAAATGGGGTTTTTGCCTTTGTTCTGTGTCAAGATAGTTGCAATGGAGCTAAGTATTTTCCTATAAACAGGTGAAGAATCGACAGCCCTTGGTAATCATGTGATGTTTGTCTCTGCGACCTTACCTTAGCGAGAGCTCAGAGAAGCCCGACCCCATTGGCTCCCCGGGGGATGAATCTACCCCTAGAATAGAGCTGGGGCGCCGATAGTCATGTAGACCGCAGCTCTGCTATTCACTACATTATTCGACTGAGCGCTTACTCCTCTGACTTCTGCTGCCGAATTCGTCAAGTATTGCTCTGATTTTATTCTACTGCTGCAACCAACTACAAATTTATTTATATTGCTGAATTCATTGCTATTAAGCAGTCGAATCTTCAGATAAGCAGGTTTTCTTTCTAGATTTACACCAGTTATCGTGAGCATGTTGCATCGCGATCCTGGTGTGATTTGAGAAGGAAACCGGAATTATTTCTGTGAGCAACTAGTGAGCAGTTTTTCGCCTGATTTGTCTATTATTCCATATCCTATTGCATTTTATTTTTTGCTCGCCCTGCTATTCCTGTGATGGGAGTCGGGTGGTGCCATGGGGCTTGTTATGCGTGATACTAATTTGTTTTATGTTCCGCTTTTGTTCATAGCTCTCAATTCTCATCCTAAATAGAATGCTGTCAGGTATTGCAGTTGTAATCGTGCACCTTTGCTTTGTTCTTATTTTTTTAACGAGCCCTGCCTTGAAAAGCGGTTTACAAGCTTCGCGCAAAAGGGACACTTCTCGCCTAGGTGCGAAAACTTGTCGTCCATTATGTTGTCCATATCTTTCATGAGCGCATAAAATATGAAGTGTTGAAGATGTATTATGATAGCAGAAATGTAAAGGTTAAAGAGTGGAAGAAGTGGCACGTATCGAATAAGTAATCCTGAATGGATTAGTGGTGATGTGGTTCTTGCGGCCTCTTTGATAACGCTGCTTTCAGCCCCAAATCTTCGAAAACCCTGTAGAAGATGAGAAATAGCCCAATTCTCAAGCCGAGTGTTATTTAATGACTAACATCTAGTAACCACAATATCCACTGTTTATCTTGTGTACAAATTTTATTCGTTCGAAGCTTTTTTCTCCTAAGCGCTTCACTTTTTTTGTCCCTTCATTTGTTTTTTCACACACTTAATTACGATCTGAGAGCAGCGTGGTGATAATTAATTTGCGCATCTAACTAAGATTACTCTGTACTTGGGTGCGCGATAACTGGATGCCCGGTTCAAAATTTCCCTCAACCCTTTAAGTGCACTTAGTGGAACAGCGCAACATCTGCTACTTCCTTCAGCCTTCGTAGAATGTAGCCCCCTCCACCTTGTGAAAAAGCTTCCCTGAGGCGAGAATCCACACTCTCTACAAATTCCGGTTCATTTAATCGAAAAACACGAACTTCGGATACCAATCTAACATTGGCCAGACGGTACTGGATGCGCGAAATACTGCGCTCCAGTGTCACTTATCTGACCCACGGCGAAAACAAACACTTCCTCTCCCTCCCCTACCCCGGGCGTTATGCATACGGGCCAATATCTTAATATCACCTTCATGTTTCTGCAACATAAACACTTCACTATTTACTTATTCTTGTTAAATTCGATGTTACTTCTTCAACGTATCCCCTTTCCATATCGCACTAATATCTGGCAACGTCATATGAATAGTAACCTTACGAATATAAACGCCGTTCTCGCGTTTCCGTTTGTCGTATAGTACTCCCTCGCGATAGAAATACTTGTGATCCCTATTCAGGCGGCCGCGAGCCCTTTGTGAAGTGTAGCGAAATTTTTACTCAGGTGGCGCGAAAAGACCGCAAAGTTCGGAAAGGTACAACTGTTTTCAAATGTCTGATTAATTCTAATAGCAATCTTGAACACACACACTTTATAGAGTCGGGTGCCTACCCCACATAAGAAGAATAAAGAAGAGTAAGTGCGACATAGCAAGTGGGGAATCGCGCATTTGCGACGAACCAGCAGGTACTACTTCGCGAATAATATTTTCCTTCCTTTGGATGCTTCGATGAAAATTCACCAGCGGTTTTGCAGACGATTTCGTTTTCGACCACGACATTTCACCTTAAGTTTCATCTCAATTCATTATTCCATTACACTTAGGCGACAGTTCGAATTACCTTTTTCACTTTTACCTTTGCGGAGCAGGTTTAATTTTTCATCTGTAGAGGATCACCACAAGTCTAAGAAAGATAATCGCGACCTTTGCGAGTCAGTACGAACAAATGGCGGAAAATCCTTACACATCTAAGAGAACATTTCTTGTGTAAAACCCATCTCACAGCATGGATCTCTACGAACAGGTCAAACGAGAGCTAAAACGGCTCAAAGCTGCCTTGCCCAAATTGCCGTCGCCCACCAAGCTGTACAACGGCATCGTCATAAGTTGCCAGAACGTCATGCTCGCCGCGTTGATCAGCTCAAGGAAAATATCCGATTTTTTATAATAGGGATTTATCTTATAGTGAACTCGGAGCGCGAAGCCCGCATTATGGAGTTGGAAACTGAAAATTGTAAACTCCTTGCGCAATTTCTTGTTAAACACCTACGGTTGTTATTCTCATCAGTGCCCCTTCTAATTGCGGCTCGAGCGGTTTCCTCAAGAGCCTGGCAGTCCAAGATGGAGGTCTCCAGAAGTACAGCTTTCGGGATGGAGAAAGGAAGACGCTAGTGGTAAAGCAAGAGGTATCGAGCGGGTCGCCAAGGACCAACTGGAAGGAATCGAAGGGCTTTCCGGCACCCTACGACAACTGAAGGCCGAGACTATCACAGGAGGGAGCTCTGCATGAGAGCACACATAAGGCACTTTTGAAGGCAATGAACTCTATGGATTTAGCGATGAAGCGAATGCAAGAGGACATGGGAGAAATGGAGAAGGATCGTACTTCAGGACCACCAGCACTCGTAGTGGTTTCCGTGGCGATTGAAGCGAAACCGAGCTAAGGACGAGGAGCGAGCTAGAATAGCAGACGAGGCGGAGTTTATGAAGGCAATTCATGAGGAGGAGGAAAGTGATGAAGAAGATGCAGCCCTGGGAAGGGAAATAGCAAGATGGGAAGCGGAAATAATGCAGGCTAGCCGCCGCATAAAGGAACTCGCTCGCAGGAAAGTGTGTCGGCCGCGTGAATGCCGGGCAGAAATATAACGCCGCGAGGAGGAGGAAATGCCGCACGTGCTCTGCGAGACGCTTGGACGCGATTACTCTGACTCTTGCGATCAGATCCGCACCGCACAGGAGAGGGCGTAGTACCTCTTGAGAGCTCGAAGATGCCAAGTGTACCTAGAGCTGGAATGCGAGGGCAAAAGCGACTGCGCGAAAGCAAAGATTCCCTGCTTCTACTGTAATAGGATGGGCCACGCATCGGCGGTGTGCACACCAACGAAGGTGTCGCTCCAGATCGAAGCGGACAGCGACAGTGCGAACTGGCGGTCGACGACCTTAATGCACGGCTACGACATCTGCGATCACTGCGGGAGTCCAGGCATCGTTAGGGCCCCAAACAATGCGAACAGCTAGACCCAACTCTTTTCGCCGGGCGGAGTGCCGCGAAAAAAACGCGAACTAAAGAACAAAGGGTGCAGTAACGAAAGGGCGCGACCTAATGAACTGAAGGACTCAAATTACCGTATCACAGAGGATTTTGGGACCTCACAAGTCCGCGCAACCTCACAAATTATTGGGCGCTGCCAAGGGGAGCTCGCGGGGAGTGCGATTAAGCGACTGCCCTTTATGTTACTCTTTCTCTGCGAATTGACCAACTTCTCTTCTGTAGTTCCTAACCTCTTGAGTTGTACTCATATATTGTAGTGCTGTTGATGTTGACATGTTAATTAGTAATGGTTCTGATACCGTTGTTTATTTGATGTGGAAGTGTTAATAATGTTATGTTGTTATGTTAACTAGAGTTGTTAGGTTCTCCAAGTGTCATATTGATCTCTGAACTCATCTTGCTTCATCATCACATTGTCACTTGTTACGGTGCTGTTAGTAATCTCGCCATGTACTGGTTTCTCGTTGCCTTATAAGATAGTTGGTCTCACTTATTGGTTTTTTGATGCATCAAAAATAAAGGTTTAATTACCCAAGTTCGAGGCACAAGTCCCGCATGGCACTTATAGTCGAAAAGTGGAAAAGGCAAGCCACCCCGACAACAGGACAACCGTTTCACAGAACAGCATTAGCCAACTCTGCGTAGAACTATCGTTGAGAATGTGTTTGGTCATTTCCTCCGAGACATTTGTAGCCTTCTTTACCTTGCCCTTGTGTGAACTTTGTGTAGAGACCTAGGTATATCGATAGTGCTTGGAAAGTTACTAACAAACATGGAAACTAGAACTGCAAAATGAGTCTACCAAAAAAGTTTGAGCGTTCAAAGTTTGCATGCCTGAAGCATGGAGAGATAGTGCCAGTTGATAAGCCCAATTGCTCGCAATTGCTAAAAGAGTCCCCGTGAACTTTGTGTAGAGACCTAGGTATATCGATAGTGCTTGGAAAGTTACTAACAAACATGGAAACTAGAACTGCAAAATGAGTCTACCAAAAAAGTTGTGAGCGTTCAAAGTTTGCATGCCTAAAGCATGGAGAGATAGTGCCAGTTGATAAGCCCAATTGCCCGCAATTGCTAAAAGAGTTCCCGTGGTGTAGTGGTGGTGCTCTCGCTCTCGAGGTGAGCGTGAAAGTTTGCATCCCGTTGTCGTTTTGGCTTTTGCCAAACGTGCATTCATCCGAATAAAAGCTACTAAACCGTTTTTTCTTACTAATTTAAGTTATCGCTTTGTTTCGGCTATCATTTGAATCACCTACCCATCACCGCATCTATTTAAAAGTCCTCCACGTCATTTTTGTAACGCTCCTTCATTTTTAACACTGAAACACACATACCCACACCTAAAGTGAAATAGACTTGGACACGGGAGAAAACTCAATATCGATGAAACTGCTCAAAAATATGTCGAGAAAACGTGTATTTTTTGGTCTCTAATCAATTGTGTGTTTTATTTGCGAATGTAGAGAGACAACATGAACATATGAGGTTTGCGTTTTGTGAACAACATATCTGCCCACTCATTTCTGGGAATATTTCATCATTTTTCAGTCTTTCACGCATATCTATCTTTAGTGATTTGGGGTTCCTCCTTCACCTCAACAAATTTTGCATAAGAGCGGTGATAGGTGATAGGTAGGCGATCGCAAGTGCTAGCGGAATCAAAGCGCTAAGTCCAATTAGTAAGAAAAAACGCTTTAAAAGCTTTTATTCGGATGAAAGCACGTTTTGCAAAAAGTCAAAACGACAACGGGAAGCAGACCCTCACACTCACCTCGAGAGAGATCGCTACCACTACGCCACGGGTACCCTTGTAGCCGTTGCGGACAACTGGACTTATCAACTGGCACTATCTCTCTATGCTTTAGGCATGCAAACTTTGAACGCTCACAACTTTTTTGGTTGACTGATTTTGCAGTTTTCATTCTCATGTTTCTTAATTACCTTCTAAGCCTTATCTATTTATATACCTATGTCTCTACTCAAAGTTCCATGGGAATCTGGAACCCCGGTTAGGACTCCTGGCAGCTGTAACCCGTGGAAACTTGCCTGATCTCAAGCGCCAAAAACGGTTAAAGTGAACGGTCGAAAATGTTAACCTCTGAAATGAACAACCTTTTTACATCACATTACATTTCGCCAAATTGCCTTCTGCGGAGTCTGTTAAATTGAAAGCATGTCTGTCGTTAAGCGACTACCTCTTGAAGTTGTATAAATAAATTTCGATGGCTCTAAACCAAGAAACGGCAGAAAAGGTTGATAAGGCAGAAACATAGCTGTCGGTAGTTTCTTCGAACTGTAGTGTTCCTCGGGCATTTCATGTGTGTGTTCAAAACCAAAGGCCGAAAGAGGAAGCTTACGGATAATTCTAGGGTATAAAATACCTATTATGTCACTAGACGGTAGAGTGATAGTTGCGCAATGATCTAGGCATCAAACTTCATAGATTTGGATTATTCGATGGTGGTTAAGCTTATTACTTCCTGACGTTATCCGGAAAGTCACCATTGTTGCTGTGTGCGTACTTTGAATCGATGCCCTGTCAAAAACTCATTCGCCTGATATGTTCTGAGAAGTAAATAAAATATCAGATTTTCATGGAGTGTGACATCGTAATGGAATGTTCCTCAACTTAATAGAAATCGATGGTAAGCAAAAACGTTAAACTTTTTTGTGTGTATGAAGGTGCCGATCACTATTCGGAGCCCAAAAACGAGCTCTTGTCGAGAACCCACGCCTTGCTCGAAGCAGCTATTGCAGCCAAAAGTATGCAGTGGTGCGCCCATCTTTACAACTATCCCAAATACATGTTCCATGCTAATTCTGACGCCATATTCACGTCGTCTCACTGATTTTTCTTTGACTTTGAAGCTTGTACTTCTCTTAATACGTCGGATTTGGCATTTTCTTTCACTACTTTGAGCTATAATCTCCTTTATTCATATAAATATAATTCGTAGATATCCCAAAATTGTCGTGAATTGCCTTCAAGTTCGTTCAACTCTGACATTCAGTGCTCAGAAAATTTGGATATTATGCGAGATAGTACATCTGAGCAAAAGCCTCCTTCGTTCCAAGGTCTTAATTGTTCGAAAGATTGTTTGCATCGGTGAACAACTGAATCGAGACTGTTAATTTTGCTTCTTTGTTCTTGAAATTGTTAGTTTTGATTTTCAATCTCAGTTTCGATTCCGAGAGCAACAGAAATGCCGAAGCTTCAAATTGACAGGACTTGGGATTTGAGTCGAGACCCTTCTCTAAGTTGTAATACAATTCTCCTAAAATTGAGAAGGCGTTTCTGGAGTGAATCACGTGCTCTATCTCGAGTTAACGAGCAAACATACTCCGCACTGCTGCTATGATTCATAGCGAAAAGCTTGCGTGAGGTGCGTCTCCTCAAATGACACGCGATATTGGCCAATTGAATGGCTGCTGCATTTTTGCGGTACTCACAAAGCTCCTTTTGGTGGCGTAATGCGAAGACATGGTATGGTAGAATGGACTCCCCTCAGGCAGCCATTCATTTCTGTTGGAGACAGCGCCACCATCACAAAATGCTTGACGAGGTCGGATTTGGAATTCAGTTGTCATCATAAGCGTACTTCAATCTGAGGCAGTGTCCTGTTTGGTACCGACCTAACGGTTAACCTAAGCTGTGAGGTCTATCCAACAGGCATATACGGTGATGCATGAGTGGGGTGGTCTATAAAGAAACTTAATGGAGATGTGTATACTGGCAAACGGCAAGATCACTCCACATAAGTTTTGAAGAATATCTTGGTAGCATGAAGCGATTGAAAGGGTTCAATGACTGAGAGGCCCTTTACGCTCAAAACCCTAACGGAGATGTTTTTATGATTACCGTGAAAGTCGTGTCCCTAAGTCGCAGTTGTGAGCGTGCAAATTTCTTGAGTCATTTTTTATACACTCCAACAACGCAAAAATAAAGTGGAGTGATGAATACCTCTCAATCACGCGCGAACTGATACCCTATGTAAGGTTGAATTTTTCATAGTAATCCCTTCGAAGACGAAGCCCATTTCACACTGATTTCACTATCGGTTGGTGAGTGATTTTGAGAAACTCGCGGAGCTAGAGCGCGAGCTGCAGGATAATTTTGGGTTGACGAGTTTTAGACGAGTATTGGAAGTGATAGTCCAGCTTAGTGCAAAAGAGGCGGGATAAACGCAAAAATCTAGGTATTTAGAAATAAATACAAGGCTGCAGAAAAGAATCAAAATTAGTGTCAAAAGTCAGAAAGAAAGTTTCAAAATTAGGGGTTGGACGGGAATGTCGGGAATGTGACCAAACCCTGTGAACTCGACTGCCTTGGGTGTCTACGTCGGCTGAGCCGGTTTCGGTTTCCTTTTCCCTATAGTGACGTTTTTCGACCCGACACCACCCTATAGGCTATCCCTGAAAGTCACAGGTTCATTCAGGGAAACTTTTCAGAAATCATTTTTAACGTAAACTGTGCTTTGAATTACGTTTTTGACCCATTTCAAGCTCTGAAGAAGGCAACATCACAGAAATGTCAGCTTAATGAGGTTTCAATAACCTTCGTGAGTGTTCAAGCTTTAACCTACGCTAAGCAACGGTCATGCCGAGGTTTCCGGAAGCCCGTAAGCAGAATATTCTGGGAAAAATTGCAGCATGATGTAATTCCAACTCGTTGTTATTTTATTGATGACGATATTGTAGTACAATCTGGATCATAAAAAAATCCTAAAATTCTGACTACTGCTGCGTATATGGGGGTAGTAGTGCTCAATAACTTTACACGCATCTCAAAACTTGTTACTGATCCCTCTTTCTGCTTTTATTTTATAAGATTTCATAAGCCAGGAAACGCCTAGAAGAACGGTCGTTTATCAGTGGCTTCCTGTGAGAACATACGAATTCGTTGAATGAAGGGCTTGTGCAGTAGAAAGTAATGGGTTGATGCATAATTATTGCGAATTTTTCTGCGGCATTTTTTCTCTTGATATATTTCGAATATTGAAATCGGGATTTGGTAGAAATAATCTTCTCACTTTCCTCGACAGAAATATTTCTAAAAAATCATCTTCACATAAGCCACATTTTGCCCTATTACTTCGAGAAAAGCTGAAAGGTGGCGCAGTCATGAAGTGATCTCAACGAACTTTTCGACGACGGAACAGCCAGTCATAAATGAACAAAGTATGGAATCTGCTTCTGTGTTTGCCCTATTCACCAACAGAATTTTCGATGGATTATCACGTCAAACGTCCGTTGAAAAATCGGCTGGCGAACAGATCTTTCGAAGAGAAGGACGATTGATGGCCGACGTCAAGGCGTGGATGCCTCCAGGAATCGAAACTTCTTCGCCTGTGGAATCCGACTGCCTAGCAAATGAGAAGCAGTGGTTGGCGTAGATGACAGATATGTTCCGTACTGATTATTTGAACATGTTTCTGATAGATACTTCTATCGCTTCTTAATGCAAAATTTGCTGAAAATAATCAGCAATAGTTACGTCAACCTGATATTTTGGGCCTTCCATCATATTGGAAAGAACAAAGTGACCATCGATTATATGATCAATGCTACGAAATTCTGTACAAAGTTCATCCGAATTGCGGTATCGCGGTTCATATGTGGGAGATTATATGCAATAATGTAGCGAAGATATCATTTATCGAAGTTGCTTTCATTTCCTGGTGGTACGACCTGGACACGGGCAGTACGTAGCGTCCATCCCACAGCGTCCAGGGAGTCCTGGAGGTCCTCGAACACCTGAAACGCAAGACCTATCTCACAAGGCAAGATATGATTCTCATTTTTCAGAAGAGCCAGGAGTGGTCGTGCGAAGAATTTTGCGAGAAAGCCCGTTGCAAATCAGGGGGCAGCTCTCGCACTTGCCTTACTTTTTCCTCCAGAAGCGTCCATATCGAGATTTCCTTACTTCCTAGATTCACTCATCGTGAGTATGTATTTCGAAGAGCCTACGAAGAACACTCAAGTCGCTCGCTTTGAGCAACCGTCAAGACAACTGTTTTAGGACTCTGATACACAGATTTGTTTCTAAATGTTCTATATTAGATATCGGTAGTTGTGAAGGACAAGGATACTTTCGTTAGCATGGAATGCAATAGAATGAACTCTCAAGTTCGCTGACGGTCCGTCGACGTATTTGCTGTCGTGATTTGCTGCCAACACTTCCAAAATTCATGCCATACCGCTACCCATTATTCGAAACATGAAACCTCGTCAATGAATTGCTATATGCTCGACTTATTATGAAGTGGAGCACCGACTGTAAGAAGTCGCTCATGTCTGCACCAATATTTTCATGTTCCACGGAGACATCTCGAAATAGGAAAGATTCTGAGGGAGCCGATGCATAACAGCGCAAGAAGTCAGGTCGCAAAAACTGTTCAGTAGCCGATCGAGAAATAGGGCTGTGAGATTCTCATCAGCTTAATAGTCCAAAGTTGCGCATTCCAACTATCACTTGTTGGCGTTCGCAAGCATGAAAAAAGCTCAGGAACATTAACGACATTATAATTCTAACGATGGGTTCGCAATGTGTAGTCAAATCCGATTTACTCATCGTCTGGGGTATTTGTTCTATCACAAGCCTTCTATAGCTGAACACTGTGATGGCATTCCTTTTCGTTAATGTGCGAGCACGTTCCATCAGCCATTGGTGCATATTTTCAACTTATCCATATTTCTTGGAAAGTCTCTGACATTTGGAGGGGACCAACAAACTTAGCGATCCCCAAGCAATCCGACGGTAGATTATTATATGATTTTTGGCTAATCAGCATCACTCCCAGTGCCTCTAAGTTCATGGAGAGACTCATTGAAAACGAGATCTTCGGTTGGCTTCAAAAATCTAATGTCATTCCGAAAAAAAAACATTACTTCCTAAGCGAGGACCCCGCTGTTTCCAACTTCCTTGATTTAGCTTTTGGGTTGGATTATAGCCCTTAACAGCAGCGAAGCTACAGATACGATTCTTATAGATCTTTCTAAAGTATTCGATAGGATATGTCATTAAAAGCTTCCAGCTGCATGGCTCTACCTTAGTTTCAGGTATATGATTGTAAGAATGGGTCAATTTTTTCTAAAACGACATTTCCGTCGCAGCGGGTACTTCAAGACAGTGTGCTGTAACCACTACTCTCCTCATTCGTGCCAATTACCTTCCAGCCTTCATTAAGACCTCTTGTTAAAATTCCAACGACATCGAAAATTATGCGTCTCACAATAGTGTTGTTCGTAATTCGAAGTTCGAGTCACTGAGAAGCGCTCCGTCGAGAGGCTGAGAGAATGCAGAAGCGTTGTTGCACGTATACATTCAATTCGTTTTTCTTCCGTACGACAAGATGGATGAGAAACTTCATCGCAAAGTGCTGTAATCACCCAATGAGTCTTCCGAAGAAGATTGAGGATCATCAATTTGATTGAGTCACTTGGCTTGGAAAGTTCCGGTAATTTCATAGTTCCATTTACAGGCTGTCTATTTTTTTTATCCTTTGTGTTGACGACCTCGCCAGTAGGCTGTGGTACTGCCTGGTTGTCATTACCTGGAAGACAGCACATTCCCTCCTTCGAGTTTCTCTTCACCTCCTCGCTGGTCCATACCTACTGACAGGGTATTGCTATGGATGGTTTTTGGTTCCTCTTTGTGCACATAGTTGGTGAGTTGCTTCCTCGGTTTCGTTGTGTTTACGATGTTTCGTTGTGTTTGCAATGTTTTTCTCGCATTCCAAACAGGTTTTAGCTGTCGCAAATCGAGCAGCGTTTTGTTTTGTTTTGTTGTTTCACGCTTTATTGTTATTGTTTCACACTTCATTTGTTTCTTCTTTTTCTTTTCTTAGTTTTTGGAACCTGAGCTGAAAGTGCCATATCAGCTCGCTGCTTTCATTTCTTCTATACATACACGTCTGCCTTTATCTAGCCTTGCTACCTAACTTCCAGCTTCTGTTTGTTAGCCAGTTTTCGACGAGTCGGCTTTACGTGGGAGATTGATATACCCTTGGGCCGAAGTGCCGACTCTTATCTATGACTCCTATTGGAATGATGCGGCATGGGAAAGAGATGTGGATACTGGCTTATTGATACTGTGTTGTTAGTTGCTAGCACGCTACTACGCAAGGCTTGCATCCATCTCATCTCTTTTGTATCTTCATTCCTCAAACGTCATGAAACCCAACGGAACGATATTGTTGAAATGACTTTGTTTTGTAATTGCGTCGATCTGATTCCCTGATTATTACCTTTTGCGGTGGACTCTGTGAGTGTATAAATGAAGAAACAAAACAAATAAATAAATAAAAAGACATCAAGAATTGATCTGTGATTGTGTAAATAAATAAATATGAAGAAATCAAGAGCTGAGTGTCCAAGTTCTTCGAATCGCAGCCGGAAGAGTCTCTCTAATAGGTAACACTTGTCGGATCGCCCAGCAAACGCCAAGCTCTTCTTTTCTTGTTGTAAAGTCGTTCCGGCCCTGGTATCCTTGAAACTTGGACGACCGTTCTTTCTGAGAGTGTAGGAGCTCTCAGTTTTCGACGGAACACACACCAACACACACACCTGCCACGAGCGAAGTCCTGCTCAAGTCCATAGAAGGTGAGTGTGCCAAAATAAATAACTCAAGACTATAGCAGCAAAACAGCAGAAAGAGGAGGTTAATGTAAAAACTAGTAAGCCATAAGCGTAGCGGGAAGGGACAGGTTATTGTGCTCAAAATCCCATCATCTTAACCTTCCGCAGGAAAAATTCAAATCTTCTGTGCATAGTGCTTGGTTGTGCCCGATTAGGTGTCTCACGCGTGGCACGACCGATCATTTGGATACAAAATATCACACATACCATAGCAACGCCGATTTATAATGGAAAAATAAAGGAAAAAACATCATACGAATTAAGAAATGAAGGCAAAAGTCAATTCTTTTGAAAATATCCTGACCATGTTTGCTGGAAGTGCTAGCAAAAGGGTCCAAATGCGATCCCCACGCCTCTGGAGGTGAGCAGAACCCAGATTAGCGCTTTCTGACCGATACCCATAATTTGATTTCGAGGTTCAGTACTGTTGTTGCTTTAATCATGCAAAAACGGCAATTTGTAGGCAAAAAACCATGGCCTCAGGCGGAACATCAATCCGAAACAAGTCATGCTTTATTTGGATCCACATAAACCTCCAAAAACCCGAATTCACTGAAGTTGAGTCCGACACACTATGAGCTGGTAGCCACCTGGGAAGCTGAGAAATCAAGTAAAATTACACTGCTACCGCCCAAGGTTCCATGAACGCCGCTATGGAGCAAACATGAGGCTACTTTCTCTAAATCACGTGGAAGGAAAATAGAGTCATAAATACTCACCGGGTGATCCTCGCTCACCAGCTTTTCCACTGCTTCCAGGCGCTCCGGGTGGACCTGGGGAACCAATCTGTCCTGGTTCACCCGGTTTTCCCTGATCTCCTTGGTAGCCTCGCGCTCCTGCCTCACCGGGTTCGCCCTGGAAACCTTTGATGCCCATCAAACCATCCGAGCCAGGAGTTCCAGGTGTTCCTAAAACTACTACTAATCTGACGGAAACCCAGGTATCATTATGCTATTCAGAAGCGTGTCTGTCCTATTCCACATTCGTGCTAACTGCATATTTACAATATTTTAACGTTTTTTGTTCACAAACAGTCGAAGTACATGTATTGGTAGTCGCTGTAGAAGAAAAGCATGAACTAAGTAACACACTAGTGTTATCCTCTGCACAATCACCAATTTCGGTAAAATCTTGAGTATTAGCGAATTTGCGTGTGTGTTTCAGGTGGAAATTTGTTGTCATTGGTCTTGCTAGACAAGGATCTTTATAATTATAGTCTTCAAAATTTGAAACGCCAACAAAGAAGGGCGCAAATAAACAAAGAACAAGTTCAAGTCAAAGAGTTCACGTTTGGTCCTCATACTACACTTGGACTTTCGGGATTTTTTTCGGGAACTTAGGAGAATACTGTGATGAGCAGGGAGTGCAGTCTCTGCAGAATCACTGTGGGATTGAAATTACTACCATTTTGCAGATTTCATGGCTGTAATCAATAAAAACTGGACAGCTATTAATAGCTTGCAATATGTCAAAAAAGTTATTCATACTTTGCATTATGTAAACAAAAAATCTACGTGCAGATTAGAGACCATGCGCCACGGGATTTGATACCCACTCCACATTGCTAGCAAGGCGTTCAATCCTTAACGTATATAAAGATTCCTGGGCAATCGACAAATAAACGATAGTTGCCAACCAGATCGTGTGAAATGCATCATTATAAGGCTATTTCTATAAAGCTTCAAAACAATCAGGCCATAGAGGCCTATCGGAAGAGTAACGTTCATTGTTGTAGTTGTTATTGTGGCATAATAGCTGTGAAATCTTGAATAAAACCTTCTGGATCGCTGTCGACTGTCGTCTACAAAAAACAGCTATCTCTTATCATTTACATAGTACATATCCACTGAATCACTCAACATACTCATCTATAATATACATGTTTCGTGTAAGCTGCAATGCAATCGAAAAACATGCTGAAGGCTAAGTGTCACAAGTTTTGTTGAGTGTGTCTAGTGAGAGTAATTGATACCATCAGTGGGAAATTCATGCACGCCTTTCACAGCAAATTCTATCACATATAAAGGCATTGAACTGATATGAGGATTGAAAAGCGAAAGAAGGGGCAGAATAATTTATTGGGCTCAGAATAGGAAGTATAATTGTTCGCAGGTGTCCTCGTCAACAGGCACATGGCCATGAACAGAGATTGTACGAAATCTAGCTTTCCCAATCGGACGTTTGTGATAAAGATGATGTGGCTCAACCATAGCTCTAACAATATTCGTTCCCTACGCACCAACATCAGGCTACTGAGAAGGGGAGTCGGTAGCGTTTCACATGGATCTCGAGACGCTCTTCAGAAAAGACCAAACACTTCTCAAGGTCATCGTTGGTGATTTCAACACCACAATTGGCCCCAGAATAATGGCTGAAGAACTCCACATCGGTACTCACGGAAGGGATGGAATGAGAAGGGTGAAAGACTGCCCCAATTTATCATGTCGATCCACACCATCCATGGTGACTCGCAGTCCAGAAGCCCTATTATTTGCGATGAACATGGAAGTCACCTGGCAGACAGTTCCAAAATGAAATATTTCACATCATCTTTAATCGCAGTTTTTGTCTGACTAATGTCGCTGTTGTTCCGAAGTTCTACACGAGGTCTCCTTTGCGCTAGATTCTGCTTCTTATTGCGTGGAGAGAGAGCTATGAAGTTTAGGAAACGAAGCAACAAGACCTCTATCAAATAGAACCATTTTGTTTTCTTTGCGAGTGAATGAGAAGATTCCATAACCGGCAACATCGATGAAGATTACAACCGGATTGTCGAACGTTCTCACGATAGTGCTAGGAAGCAGAGAGTATATAAGAAACCAGCTGATACGCCAGCATAGAATCATGTGAGCTGCAGGCAATCATCAACAAACGTCCCAACTTGCTAAGTTATGCAGAGAAGCGATAAAGGAAGATTTTGAAGAGTGAAGATCAGCAGCTATAGACGAAGCCGCTGAGGCTGAGAAGAGCATCCGCAGAGCCCGCCGGAGCTCCGTCAACCACAAGACTTAAATGAATTCCTTTCATCGTCCTGTCGGAACAGACGCTGCATCTCGAAGGCAACGGATAAGGTCATCTACGATACCTATTTGGATCTCTTTGACGTCTGCCTACCCACCATCTTAGGTTAGACGAACATATCGTTTTTTCGGTCCTCCCTTCCGAGAGGCTTTTTTCAAGAGCGATATGTTCGCCTAACCTAAGATGGTGGGTAGGTAGACGCATGCCCTAACGTCGGTGAAGAATTGTACGGCGTCCGGTCCCGATAAGATCAAACCAGAACATCTGAAGAGTCTTCCACTATTTAACTTCAGAACTCTGGCTAGGCTCTTCACGCGGTACCTGTCAGAATGCAAAGAACCCACGTCGTGGAAATCTAGCAGGACTATGTTGCTGTACAAAAAGAGAAATCTCGACGATACTAGCAGTCATTGCCCAATCTGCCTGCTCTCTGTAATTTACAAGCTTTTCACACGCGTCATCCTAGACAGAGAGGGTTTCGGAGAGGGTTCAATACAATCCATCATATCCACACTCTCACAGGACTCACTGAAGTATCGCGAGAGTACGCCGTTCATCGATTTGATAGCCTTCAATGCCGTTGAGACAGAAGCTGTAATAGAAGTCCTGGACAACCTGAGTGTTCCTACACAATATATAAGAATGCTTCGTGAGCTCTACAACAACTTCGCGACCAGGATCTCGCCAGGCCGTCATATGCGCGAAGAGAGGGCTTCGACAGGGTGATACCATCCCGCCCAAACTTTTCAGTACCGCTTTCGAGAACATCACCATGCATTATATGAAGTGAGAAGGCATGGGAGTGAAGGTCGACGGCCGCTACTTACATCATCTTTGATTTGCAGACATCGGGCTTGTAACACCGAATATCGAGCAGGCGGGGCGAATGCTGATCGAGGTTGACAGTGCTCGTGGAGAGATCGGCTTACAACTGAACCTTACGAAGACGATGTTTGAGAAATGGAATGGTTTCTGATGCTCCTCGCACGATGAACGGAACGAATATCTCTGAATGCTTTAGCTAGATATATCGAGGTCGGGAAGTCAACATGATGAACGACCTAGCTCCGGATCTGTGCAGAAGGAAACGCGCCGCGTGGAGAGCATTTAAGAATATCGAGGGATTAGCGAAGAAGACAAAGAACATCCGGCTCCGCGCTCACCTTTTCGACCCTGATGACCTTCCTGCTTTGACGTACGCCTCGGAGACATGGACTCTACGAAAGCAGAATGAGCATGCTGTAAGCGTCATCCGACGCGCTTCGGAAAGGACGATGCTCGGTGTTTCCCCAAACATGTAACTACAAAAAGAAATCCAGAGTTTCGGGCTCCGTCATCAAACAGATCACGGATGGGTTGATTACGTCAAGAAATTGAAGATCAGGTGGGCCGGGCATGTTATGCGATATAGTGATGACCGTTGGACCAGGTCGGTTACTAACTTAATTCCTCGAGACGTCGAGCCAATACCAGGATGGCAGCCAACGAGATGGTCTGGCTTTTTCACGAAAGCTCTGAACAGAAGGTATGCTGGGCCTCGTGGCTCTGAAGCGAGGACGAATTACTGGACCACTCTGATTCGTGACAGGGAAGAATGGAGGCGTTACTAGTGCCCGGTCGAGGAAATATGTAGATGATCAACGGGACGACAGGTGATATATGACATACAATTCTAGCAGTAGCTGTAGTGTTCCGAATAAATAACCAAAAAATTTCAAGCAGTTCTAGTAAATCTATGCAGCCAGATTCCTGTAATTTAGCCTAAAATGAGGTCTCTGGCCTGAATGATTCTCCTTGACCGCCACCCTTCCTCTGAAGAGTTATGCACTACTTCTGTACGCTAAGTCTTATCTATGCTGGGAAGGATACGAACTGGCCGTTTGAAGTAATCCTATTCTGCTAGACGTGTTTTCAACTGCCAATTTCGAACTTGCCTTCCAAACGCTCTGAACGGAGGTATGAGTGTAATTTCAGGTAAGACTTGACTAAGCAAACACAAATTTTATGGATGTACCAAGATCCTCAGCGGTAGCTCGGAGCCATGATAAGAGTGACGCTCTTACGTACGAAAGACTGGGGTTTGGATTTTTTTCCGACTTTTATTTTTGGACCATCCTTTGTAAGAGCGCGCCAACGATCACTCCACCATCATCACCCCTCCATGAATATAGAATGGACATCCCACAAATCACACTCCGCTTGATATAGAATGTACATTTTAACTACACAAAAGCAGATGAGGGTAATAAACATCCCTGTCGTACCACGAGATTGGTATAGCCCTTATTCTTATTCCTTGATTCCGCTCGAAAATATGACCATCACCTCATAAATGGCATGATTCTCAAATTTTGCGTATACTTGTGACTGGCTTACTATCATTTGCTACTTTTAATACCGTGTTGTTGGATCCAGGGGTTTTCTTTCTTATCCGTGACGCACCGCCGGCTACTTAAGACTTAACCAGTACCCGACCAGTACTTGGGACTAGGGCGATTTTGAGATGCCCATGAACTCTGTTTTGCTTCTGTAAGTGATTGTAAAGCGAGGTGATGTGACAATCTTTTTCATTCGCTGCTCTCGGTGTAAAGAACTTTTTTGTTCCAAACTCTCAAGCATCATATATGTTCATCAAGTGATAAAATCCTACTGTAAACAGAGCGTGTGCAAACATGCCAAAAAAATTCTAGTTAAATTGCATTTTCAGGAAGGAAACATCTCATAAAGTCGTAGAACGCGATAAAGTCAAGATGAAAACCATTTTTAGATTACAAGGAAAGAATCCTATAGAATGAAGTGTGTGTGTGTGTGTGTGTGTGTGTGTGTGTGTGTGTGTGTGTGTGTGTGTGTGTGTGTGTGTGTGTGTGTGTGTGTGTGTGTGTGTGTGTGTGTGTGTGTGTGTGTGTGTGTGTGTGTGTGTGTGTGTGTGTGTGTGTGTGTGTGTGTGTGTGTGTGTGTGTGTGTGTGTGTGTGTGTGTGTGTGTGTGTGTGTGTGTGTGTGTGTGTGTGTGTGTGTGTGTGTGTGTGTGTGTGTGTGTGTGTGTGTGTGTGTGTGTGTGTGTGTGTGTGTGTGTGTGTGTGTGTGTGTGTGTGTGTGTGTGTGTGTGTGTGTGTGTGTGTGTGTGTGTGTGTGTGTGTGTGTGTGTGTGTGTGTGTATGTGTGTGTGTGTGTGTGTGTGTATGTGTGTGTGTGTGAGTGTGCGTGTATGTGTGTGTGTGTGAGTGTGTGTAGATATATATATGTGTGTGGTCCATTCTTGGTGAAGAATCATGAGGATTCAAGGAGTGTATCTGCTTCTTCTCTTCGCCTTTTCAATTTTCATATCATTGCTTCTGTATGCAACAGGATTTGTTGCAAAAGGCGCATACAAACTTCTCATCAACAGTGTCGGAATTTCCAGCTGAATTATCAGACTCGTTTCGTTGCCGTCAACGAGGCTTTGAGCAGTTTCTAATTGATTGCAGGACCATGCACTCCCTCAATTCTTCAGTCTATGATATGGTGACTGAGTGATTTGAATTCGCCAGATCTTAATTCAGGTTACGAAGTTCAATCAGTGCAGCATCTCAATATGTGACTGATACGTTAATATGACACAATTTCCAACCACGCATTTCAGTGAAAAAGTGTGTGATGTATCAAGAGTAGATTGCAAGTCGAATTGGAGAAAGCGTCGTCCCTGCCAAAAATTTAGCGGAACTGAAATTTTATAAGTTCCTACATCGCAGACATGATGTAACATATGTACTTTATAACGTGAGTGTTGAAGTTCAGCTTCTGAGGAACTATCTCCAGGAAACTTTTCAAATTCACAATCTTTTGCCATAAGAAAGCCTGTCCCAAATCACCTACCATGACACCCACTGTTTGGTTCTACACGGATCGTGCAGATCGTACATTGCTCAATTGTTGGACTATCTTTTCAGTTTATCTTTCATGAAAGGAAAATGCCCAGTTGATAAAAACGTTCTTTACAACACAGTTATCAAACACGAACTATCGCTTTATGGATATTATCTCTAATTTTGCCTGAGCGTTTGGGAAAGTTAATTGAAAGAACCTATCAGAACACCTCGTAAAACATAATGTGGTTCCAGGCAAGCAATGTGGTTTTTGAAAAGACGTATCCTGGGAAATGGTGCTACTCCCTTCCCTTAATAATTATAATAATCAGGCAGGAACCATTGAATTGAAGCAGTCGAGTGATATTACATACTTCCGATTCTCCAAGGCATTTGTCACAGTGTTTACAATCTTGTAGGCGAAATTCATTTGAAAAAAAGGCGCACTTCTCTTCGTTTTTGATTTACTCTTTTGATTTTCTTGAAACCTCTTTGGGACCCACCTGCGCGATATACGCAAATGATATCACGATCTGTATAACCATAGGATCAAGGATCTACGTAATCAATAGGAGATTACAAGAAGTATAATTGTTCGAAATTCATGAGGGGCGCTGTTTTTCAACCAAAAACAGTTTATGCGTCGCCTTGGACTGACTCCCAGGACATTTCCAACGTCGCTAAGAGAAGTTAACAATCGGTTCATAAGCTCGGCCTCTAGGTGTGCGACCGGTGAAATGGTGATAGCTTTCAAGGTTTTGACTGATGAAGTAAGTAAAGTACTGATCAAACTTCGAAATTGTCAAAAATATCCCTAGAAGAAACAGCTCTGTACTTGAAATTTATCTCAGGTCACGTTCATAAGTGTTTCCGCTCGTACTCCTGCTCGTCTTCACAACCTTTATTGCCACCACATACTTGGGTTAATCGTGGCTCACTTGAAGAGAATGGTTTCCTGTTTAAGCTCGGTATAATGGCATTACAAATTTGTTTCCAACTCCCTCTTTTTCCATGTATTCGTTGTCCTCTTCACCTCAATGTGATTAAATTTTTTTCTAGAAGCATAAGTTCCATGTGGAAATACTTCTGTGCTTTGATCGTTCATGGTAGTACGTATGTCTCAGAAACATTTGTGGACTTCTGTCAACATCCTTAATAAAAAAAATAGGGTGACTACGTACCGTCTGCACCTGGTCCTCCAATCGTCCCTGGCGGTCCGTCCTCTCCAGGAGGGCCATTGACGCCTGGAATTCCGTTGCGTCCGTTTCTACCAGCACTTCCAGCCATACCCTGAAAACCACCTTGGCATTTTTGTTTGTTCATATTTATTTTTCAAATTCTTAAATCAAACATTAAAGACCTTCAGCCACGTAATCATTTCGAAAATGCAACCTAAATATTGGTTGCTACCTGTAGTCCTGGTGGTCCAGGTGCTCCCTGCTTTCCTTTTGATCCAAAGGGGCAGACCATGCAACCATCAATATGCTGATAAAGGGATTCAGGTAGGATTCCAGGAGTACCGGGCAATCCTGGCGCCCCATTTTTACCATGGATGCCGTCTTCTCCAGGGATGCCTGTATGTAAAAGCGCAAAATATCGATGACAAGGCTTGACGTATAATGTGGGGATCAAACCTCTTCTCCCAGGAACCCCTCGAGGGCAATCATTGTGATATTCACATTCGCAATAATCGTATACTTGGCGGGAAACGCGATTGGATTTCGCCTCTGTTCTAAGTTCAATCCATACCCTTTGCTCCAATTTAGCGAACGCGGATAATTCATCGAGTAGTAGCGATCGTATTGCCGAAATGCGGTACCACATAAATGGCAGAAAGCTACAAAAATTCACATATGCTTCCGATTCACAGATCTCTTTATAACACTACATTGTCATAATGTAAGGGCTGGGCCTGCATCGGGAGCTATGATTTCAGCGCTGTATCCCCTTTCAGAGTAATCCCTTGCATATGTCGTACGGAAGCAGTACTGTTCTAGCACCCTCAAACTGCTACCTATTATCATGTCCGCACAACCACTGGCTGCCTTTAGAATCCGCCGGTATGCCTTCCGAGCGCGAGCGCGCCGGTCGGCTTCGGCGCTAGCTACTAGTTGACAACACTGGCACGTGATCCCTCGGCATACAGTGTCGTCAACAAGTATTTAGCGCCGCCGCCGGCCGGCACGCACGCTCGGAAAGCATACCGGCGGACTCTGAGAACAGAAACTGTCTGAAGATTCGCCACGTGACGTAGTACTCACTGATAAGTGACACATTTTAGGCACAACGGTAAGATTCATAGCATTAGGGAACCTACATTATTGCCCGGATAAAAGATTCCAGTCAATCAGATAGAATCACTTATTAACAGGAACTTATATTAGAGATTATTATGTGACCTGAAAAGTTTCACAATCTACATGCCGTAAGTAGTAGCTTTAGTTTCAAATCAAAAATGCGCAATGGCTCAGAATACATCGCTTGTTGGATATGAACACTGATGAACACTTAGTACTAGAAGACAGACAACCAACTTGCACAACCGACCAACAACAAGGCATGAAGCCCCAGAGAATAAATTTAGAATCGTCGGGCGGTTTGAGTGGTTGGGGCAAACGCCTCATGCTCGGTGGAGGTTATTTTCTCAGTCCTCTTCATATTTTAAACCCAAGGAAAGAACGAACAAAATGAAACAACTCATTATCATGTTAGTTATAGGATTTTGAATTCCTCTCATTTGTAATTATAGGAAAGATGAAAATGCTGGCACCTGTAGAGAGCAACAATTGCCAGCAGAGAGGTGAAGCTGGCGATCTGCAGGTATGCTTTTCCTTTCATCTATAAAATTCATGTTATGTACGATACATTAAATTGTATGTATAGGCCTTCTGCAGAAAAGATTGGTGAAAAAGAAAAGTAGGCAGGTGAAGTTTGGGCAATAACAAGTGAAGAAGAATCCGCAAGCGCGGGACGACTATGCGGGACAAAGACGTCTGCTCGCGATGCGTGAGTGTTCTTCATCTGACGTTCCGGCGATTTGGCCACCGGTCGAGTGACAGCTGGTGGGTCAATTCCAACAATAGTAGCGAATACTTTTGCTGTGAATCATTAATACTGAAACACCATTTCCGGACCAAAGTGAATTGTTTGGAAGGTGTAGGCTCTATTCCTTGGTTTTAATATCACCGAGAATTTTCCCATAGAAAACCAAATCAATCTGAACATTTTCACATGTAGGCACAGGCATGCGGGTATACAAAACAACCAAAACAGATTTAAAGCATGCTGTTATGTGATGGAAAGAATCTCGAGCGGGTCAAAACTGGCATGTTTGGAAATAAATACATTAGTTGCTAATTTTGTGCCGATGACCTTCTACAAAAGGGTTGTTAAACCTAGTGATCCAAATTCGGCGAAGCTAATACAACCCAGTACATATAAAGTAAAATGGGATAATTAAGTGCATACACTTTTTTTGTTTTTTTCTTGTTTTGTGGCGGGGAGGGGGGGGGGGGGGGGAGAGCGTAATTCGGATAATTTGGTGAGTACTATCCACCAACCAGCTAAGACAAACCACCATTCTCGAGACGGAAAATTACCGCTTTAAGCCGGCTGTGGAACTTATAATTCAAGCATAAGTGAACCTAACCACGACAAGGCTTTAGAAATTATGCTTGTTGCTCTTTCAAAGAAGATTCCCATCAACATGAAATATTCAAATCTTTCTGAAAGCGACAAACGGAGCCATAACGTAGTTGTTTCAGGTTTGAAAGAAGGGTAGAGTGGAGGCATCTTGAAGACAACGTTTTCATAGTTCCGAATACCTTGGTTGTGGAATGCCGCCCGATTCAAGTGCACCGTATGGGTAAGTCGAACCCTACATGCCCTCGTCTAGTGAAAATGATCCTGCCAGAAGGCATTCGCACCGTGTTCTCGCCAGTGCACATCTACTACGAAATGCTGGGCTGCCGAACGTTTTCAAACGTAATGGATGACCGAGGATGAGAGGAACCGATAATATGAGCTACGTCAAGAAGCTCGGGAGCGTAATAAGGGTAGTGGCACTCGTGAATGGGTTGCCTATCAAGGCCAATCCAGAGCACACTAGAGGGAACTCTAACATTGGTTGCTAATTCTGTGCTTCCTTGTCACTTACTGAACGCTCGTAGCCTTTGTAGCAAGATGGACCACCTGCATACCCTTATGACTTGTTTGCTTTCTTTAACTGAGACATGGCTCACTTCGAGCATTCTTGATCCCGAGATATTAGCTGCTTTGCCGTTTTTGCTATATCGCTTGGATCGCATGCATCGCTTGGATCGTAGAGGAGGTGGAGTGAGCTGCTCAGTTGAAGATAACCTTTATGCCATCTCACTGCGATAAGTTCGTCTACGAAAGCTGAAGTTCTCTGCCTAGAACTTTTTCCCCTGATGGATGTTTCGCAAATCCCCCTTATTTTCGTGTTTATACTACCGGATTTGAACAGAAACGAGGACGAAACGTTCATCGAAGACTGGGTGAACCTGCACGATTTTAACTCAATTTCATCTACTTTTTCAAAACCTTTATAGAGTTTAGCTCGGAGCAAAAGTCTTCGCACCAACCCATGGCAACAATAGCCTCGATTTGATCTTATCCACCGTGTCCAACGCCGATAGAATCGTCACTGGCGAACTTGGACCATGCCTTCATTAGCTTCAACGTGACGGGAGAGTTTGCAGTGGCCAATAACATCCCCTTACCTGGTTTTCTGGGCGTTGACTATGAAACCCTTGATGAGTTTTCTTCGGCTTGGACTGACTGATGCTGTTCGACAAGTACAGTTCCGCTGACGATGTTTGCCAGAGGTTCTGCAATGTATGGTGCTCTCACAAGATTATTTGCTCTCACAAGGTAGTCAGTTATTTGCACCAGGACCCACACGTGTTATGACCCACTTGTATAGCTCGCCCAAACGCCCTACTCTTCTCCATTTTTCTGGTCTCATTCTCGTCCAGTCCCCTTTCTAATGATCTTTCGAAACCTTTTTCACTTTGGAAACACTGATTCATGCAGTTCCTTCGTTTTCATCGCACTATCTTCCATCATATCTTCCATTTTTCGTCATAATCTGGATTACCCAAAATTATCGTGCACTGTGCCTTTAAACAAATGCCACGGTTGCAAATGATAGCCAAAACATGGTGCTAGCTTGAATTAGATACCTGAAATGGTATAAAAGCGTTTTTTTTTTTTGAAAGTACTTTTTGCAAAAACCGGCACGGCATTGGGAAGCAAGCCGACCTCGCTCCTCTAAGAGGAGAGCACCTCCACTCCGCCACTGCACCCCGTCTGGCCATTGCGGGCAACTGCACATTTCAATTTGCGCTACCTCTCCACGCATTGAGCTAGCGAACCTCGAGGGCTCAGGTCTTGTTTGATAGCAGTTGAACTGAAGGAGTTGAAAGTCTTCTCTGGTCAGACATCCGGCGCAGTTTTGCCTACAATAAACCTGATTTACAGCTTTACTGCTTGTTTAACGGCTGCAGAGCGAAGTCGCTTCAGCAATTTCCGAATAGGGACTACATGCTTGCAAATAGGCGCTATCTATTTCCACACCCCCTCGCGGTCTGCAATTACGTACTAACTGCAAATACCGTAACACTACGCTTGATTTTATCCAGTTTCATAGACTTGGCAGAGTGATTCTCATGGGGTTTATGTCTGTAGATTCGCTCCTTTTAGCTTCCAGCTTTTCACACTTTTTTTTACATAGGTTGTTCAATTCTTTTTCTTTTCTTCTGTATTTCTTCTCTCAATTTTTCGTTTTGATCATTTCTTAACTATGCATCTATAAAATGCACTTAGTTTTATTCAACTTCGTAGACTGACAAGGGTGATCGCAGGGTATTTCATATGAATAGTTTCGCTCCCCATCAGGTTTTCACAACTTTTTTCAGTGTTGGCTGCCCACTTCATCTTTATGTTGAGTTTTCCGCCTTTACTTCTTCTTTTAAAACTTCGTTTTGATCATTTCTGAACGGTGCATCATAAGATGAGCCAATGCACGTTTTGTCCCAATCTGGATTACTTCGCATCCCACCATGCCTTCTCAGTTTAACTGTAATCGGTCCTATGAATTAAGTATTGAGAGTATTGAGAAGGAATTAGAAATTTGAGTTTCGTTGCATTCTGAAGTATTGAGAAGGAACAGTAAAAAATATCTTGAAGCCATTCGTTGTTGAAGTCTCAATCTTTTGCTTTTTCACACGAAGCTCACAGTATTCCACGGACTATGTTAACCATGACCGGATGGGAGGCATAATTAGCGCTTTCTAGACCTAGCGTACTAGCACCACCCAAATTATTACATTATATACATGAATACAATTACAAAAGCATTACTATCAATTTGGTTGATGGTTATGCGAGAAAAATTTTGTACAACATCCCTCAGCCATGTATTGTGAAAAAAATTGTATCAACTTAGTGTTGCACATTCTATGTTCACAAGATGTATTTTCCCTTTTTTCCTCTTTACCCTTCCTAATGTTTCGGAATGAAACAGAATTTTCAATTTAAGCATCTGTATCAGTTTGGTTGATTGCTTCAGCTCAACAATTAAGAAGTTGGCGGAGGTGGCAATGGTCTTCATTGGAACTAAGTAAGCTAACCTGTAAATTGGAGAAAGAAAAACTTAACATGAAAACGAACTAGACCACCAATATCAAAAAGAGTAGTGAAACGTTGAAAGATGAAAAAGTAGCGGATCTATTCATATAAACACCATGCAAATTACTTCCGTCAGTCTACGAAATTGGATAAAACCAAGCGTAGTGTTACGGTAGTCGCAGTTAATACGTAATTGCAGACCGCGAGGGGGTGTGGAAATAGATAGCACCCTTGCAAATATAGTCTACCGAAAGTTTTCTGACATTTAGATAAATTTGAATTGCAAAGGTAACCACCAAAGTAAGCCCTCAAACACATGAACTAATCACTGCAGTCAATCTTCAAAAATTAATAAAAGTAAGCGTAGAATTACGGTAGTTGCCCTTAGTACGCAATGGCAGACTGCTACCGTTGTGTAAATAAATAGCACCCGCATCTGATATTCGTTCATAGTTTGGTTTTAGTGCTTTCATTTTCCGACGTAATTGTAGTGGGAGGCTGCTCTAGGATGACGGTGAAGTCTCGACTGATTTGAGCAATCCTTATCTGCTTTTACAAAGTGGAGGGTTTCGTGTTGACGCAAATGAGGCTGAGCAGAAGATAACCTGTAGCACAAGGGCTGTTCCCTCTTGTTTCGGTTTTCCAGGGCAGAGGGCAGATCAGCAGGTAAATAAGTTGAAGGGCTGAAAATTCATGATGTCACGAAACTTTCCGGGTTTTTCGTTTAGAGTACTTTTTCAAAAGGTGAAGTCGAGTTGAGACTCCATCCTACATCAGCTTCTTATTTTTATTCTAGACTGCAACGATGCGGTAGGCAGGCTAGTAAGTGCTATGGTATAATTTTCGTGAATTCTAAAGGGCATATTTTCATAATGTTTACGTTTTCACACAGGTAAATGCGTAAAACCGCACCTCTGCGTTCCTACGCATGTACTTGCGTCGAAACGCGCCAGTCTGTGTGAAAACGCAGTTCCTACTAATGCGCCCACCCAGTTGCCAATGTATACTAGGTCACAAGTTGATTGCTGAAGTCGGTGTGTTAAACATGGGTAATACCACAAAAAAGTGTTTTAGAAGTATCCATACAATAGACCTTTCTATTATAATTCGAGCCTTCGACCTATATATAGCTAAAATCATCCACGACTCACCCTTTAAAATTGATAGAATAAGAATTATAGGTACACTATGAAAAAAAGGTTTGCTGAAATATGATGCTTGACCTTTCTGAGGTGACAAAACAAAGTTGTTTATTTACAATTTTGTGCACTTTGACTACGACATTGAGTGGAGCTTCTCACGAGGGCATTGTAAGAAGCGTTGCGAGCGAAAATTTGTATGCTTTTCTGCAGACACCAATGGAAAAGGTTTTCTGTTGCCAAGATTTACCATCTATGAAGACAAATAATCGAAAAGTGCCGTCAGTCGCCTATGAGCTTCGTTTCCTCTCAATGGCTGCTTTCAGACTTCAACGATTCAACCGACGTCAGCCCGTCCGTCCAGCGCGTCGCGTGCGTGCGACGGCGGCTTTAGCCACTTGTTGGCAGCACTGGATCACGTGCCAGTGTTGTCAACAAGTGGCTAGGGCTGCCGTCGCACGCACGCGCACAACGCGCCGGACGGACGGACAGACGTCGGTTGAGTCGTTGAAGCCTAAAAGCAGCCAATCGTGCACTCAACATCCAACTTGTACATCTCTAGTTTTTCGTTCTCATACTGTACGTTCGTTATTCCGTCATTTCATTGAAATGATTGGTTAAATGTTGCCGAGAAGGTTCAGAGACAGTGTTGAAAAGTGAAGCTATGTTAAAGGGACTTGGTCCCACAAGAATAAGTAAACATCAGATAGCTGTAAAACAGAGTTAAACAGCTGCATCGCTAAGCTCGCCGTCATTTTTTACGGTTCAAGGTTGAGCGGCAATGAAGTGTGGTTAGTATGCGGGAATAATTTTTTATACATTTTATGTAGCTCAGAGCTACAGGTGTAGTCTTTTGAATTTCAAATTGACCGCTCCAATTGCCCATCGCTTCAAAGGTGCAAGATTTTGGGTGGTATCGGCAGGAGCTTCATTTATTGAACTAGGTTTGTCGATCGCAGAATAACCGTAATCAAAGGACGAAGTGCTCGCGGGGGCTTTTAAATTGTCGTGTAACTGATAGGCATGATGTTTTCTTTCTTCATGAAACAACGAATAAGTTCGAAACACATTGTTTATGCGTTGTGCAACTGTTTATTCAATTCATTTCATTAAGGTTTGCTGATTGAATCCATGGATTCAAGATGTATTCAGTGATGCATGGCAGCCCGAGCGAAAGTTCCAGGCACAACTTGAGTTGTTAGTAATTTCTCGGCCTATAGCTCACCTTCGATGTTTATCGTTATAATGTAATACATACACTCGATGATCTCTGAATTTTTCCATTATAACACAGGATCTGGAACGCTTTCTGAAGAGTCGAATAAACCTTGTTTGTTTCAGTGAAGAATTCGAGAAGAATGAATGGAGAAGCTGAACCCTTGCTCCGTTTTTCAGAAGCAAAGAAAGTTCTAGGAGATATTTACACGGATTTGGGAAAACATGTGGATGAGTTGGATGAGGTTTACAAAGGTTTGTTCCCTTTTTTTTTAGCTTTCATGTCTGTATGCGGGGTATATGTCATTAAGAGTTGTTGAAATACCCTTTTCTTCAAAGCAAAAACGATTCTATGCGCATCAACCAATAAATAACTTGTCCGATTGATATGTGGAGACGCTCTGCTCAACACTAGACACCGTTGTCATTAAACTTTTCTAGCACCACTAGTTGGGGCACACTTGCTGTAAACGGCCTTTCCAAACGACCGCCTCTCAACAGCATTTTAAAACCGCGAGGCGGCTCATAAGATTGGCGATTTTGTCTGTCTTCCTGTCCGGATATCTCATAATCCTGAGTAGGCTCCTGGAGAATTCGAGTAAAGCTTGATATGGGTAAAGCATAGGGCAACAGTGAAGTGTAGGCCAGTATGATAAGAGCTCATGTGAACTCCTCAGCAAAGCTCCGCACATACACCGGAATGGCGGTGCAGGGGGCGCAACCTCTTCATCTGGTTCTTGACCAGCCCAGGCAGCGAGAGTAAATGGACAGAGGTGAGGAGTGGGACAACAATTGAAACTAATTATAAGTAGACACGCGTAAGCGTGTGTCACAGCAAATTTGAGTCTTTTGGTCTCCATCGCTTTTCTATGGAAGTACCAAAGTAGTAATAGAAGCAGTTTTCTACCAACGTACAATTGCAAGAAGATTGATCTTCCAAAGGAGTTACGTGGGTCAAAGCATAGGATACCTGTAGTTATGGCAATTTGCGCGAGGATTCGGTATTACAACTTTGAATGGGAAAGTATAAGTATTAAAATATACAGTTGTCGAAATTAAATTAAGTGGCAAACATGTGGCAAAAATGCGCTACTCATTTATCTCTAAGACTTTAAAAGGATAAATCTCTCCTGCTGCTGAACTCCAAAATCTACATGAAAACACCTTCGAGACCAATGTAGCAATAGAAGCCGATGATCGATTCATACCGCGGCAGCGTGTGCTAGATTTACAACGAAAGTGCTGTGGTGAGAGTCCACTAAAGGTGGTTTTGTTGAACCCATAGTAAAAAAAAATTGATGATTCGTGCCATTGGTTCAGTTTTTACGCTCATTGCGCTTTCATATATCGTGCGTATCTCGAAAGTATTTGCGAAAATTCGTTTTAGTCAGGGTGCCCCTAGACTTTTCATTACTTCCCTTTGTGTGACTTTCTTGATCATTCTTTGTATGTTTTCCAAACTTCTGAAATTTGTATCATTCCTGATACTTTACAGGTCTCGGGGCTTACTCGAAAGGCGCTGGAGATGGGTCTGAATCACTGGTTCCGGTCGAACAGGCTGATGAAATAGCTCTTTTCCGTGACTCCATAAAAACAATCATGGAGACATTCAGAAGGGATAACATGAAAGTCGTTTTTTTCGGAAGGTAAAGTAAACTTCTGTGCTTGAATTTTGCCAAGAAAACCTTAATGGATAGCTTCAGAACAAGTAATGGAAAAAGTACGACGATAAATGCCATGCTTCACGCGAAAATTCTTCCTCAAGGGATGGGTCATACAACGTGTTGCTTCTTACAGGTGATTTGAATATTAAGCTCCTCTCATAGTTTTCAATGGCACATTTAAAGGATCATTATATAGCAGATTTACTGCACCTCTCGGAACCTGTTTGAGAGTTTATGGTCTAGGTTACGTTTGCTTTAGTACGCTTGAGTTAAAAAATAAAGCTCTGTAGAAAGCAGATGCCCGATAAATTCTCTTTGATGGCGAATTGTGCCTTTCAGAAACCCGTAACGTCCATTTTTGAAGCATTGACCTCTACAGGTAGCCTTTATGTTTATGTTATGTTTAGTATGGTGTACCGTACCAAATTACAAAAGTTCATATCTACTCACTGTTCACGGCTTCCTTCTCAAAAGCTGGTAGTTGTATGAACTCGGAGATGAATATTAACCCATTGGCGACCGTGCCTTTTATACTGACCTTACATTAACTTTTAATTTCTCTTATAACTGTAGTTGGAAATGAATGATTCATCGACCACAGTGCCTCAAGATTCTCTAAAAGGCTGTGAGCTCAGCTGATACTTGAAAACATGAAAAAATTATGAGAACACTTGGTAAATAATATAAATACTGCATGATCACGATATGGTGTGGCCCGCCGGCGGTCGTCAATGGGTTAATCATCTGAGAATAATGCCATATTCAGCAGGTGCGCCGAAAAACTTCCATACTGACAATGAGAACGTCCGGAGGAAGAAAAGTTCCGGATAAGCATTTCTTGGAGGGAGTTGAGAAATAATAGGTTGTCTACAAAGCTTGTGCCAATTTCGAAGTTCGTTTTAACCTTCCTGTTTCACCTGTCGTCCCTCTGGTCATCAATTTCCTTGAGCGGGCGCCAGTAACCTCTCCACTGGTCCCTTCGCGAACCATAGTGGTCTAGTGTATCGTACTTGCTAGAGACATGAGGCATAGCGTTCGCTTCGCTCAGAGCTTTAGTGAAGGAGGCTTGCTAACGCGCTGGCGGCCGTGCTGGTGTTCACAGTAACCTATTCAAACTGTCATCACGATATCGCCCAACCGGGTCTTCGATTTTTTGGTGTAGGCAAGGGCATACCTATCTTACTTCGTGGCATATCTTCTTACTCCGACGGCTCGTTGACAACGACTACCCAGAGAGTGGATGTATCGCCTTCAGAATTCCCTGGATCCCGAGCTGTGTTATCGTCGAGACATGAGATCTTGCATAGTCGTGATAAGGATTCATGTTCCGTAGAGGTTATTGGAGCTTTTCGGCAAAATTGGAAGGAGAATGGAGCTCTCATGGTCAGTTATATAGTTATATCTCGTGAACGCGCCGGCATTCGCACAGCATGATCTCCCTGCTGGACAGGTCTGATCTCGCAGCCGATTCTGCCCTTTCTACTGTATTCAGCTGCTAATGTGTCCCCCTTCGATTCACGTGAATGCATAACTTCTCATCTCCTGTAATAACGTTGTCCAACCAGACCGTCCAATGGGAGAGTGGTAGAGAAGTTGTAGACAGCCCTCCCCGTGCGTTCCTTCCGGTACTGGTAAACTCATGAGAAATTCACTGGCTGAACTCCAAAACCTGTCCGAAGGAACGAAGAACTCTGTTTACCGAATCTTCGGAGCAGCCGAGAAAGGGAAGCGAGTTGTTCCGTAAGGATTCTCTTCAATCAGGGAACATAGCCGATCCAAATCCAGGGCATATAGCCTTCCAAGCGAAGTTTGTCCTTAAGCCAATCACCTGAGCGGAATTGATCGTACTGTTTTGCCACCGTGCGACGGGAGACAACACTAGGACCCAACGCGGGCAAATAGTGTGGGTAGCTGTGTCCCAATTAGAACTTTCAAACCATAAAAGGATAAAGGATAAAGTTTTTGGCGTTGATCAATCCCGTCTGAGGGATGCTCCCCGCACTCGACTTCCATTCAGAATCGTAGTGGCGTAATGAGTGCGTATGTGGCCTATACAATGACTTGCGGTGGCCAGCCGATGTACAAGTCAGTGCTTTTATCCTCCCAGACGAGTCTGGTACCAATTCACCTACCCCGGAGGGATGGAAGGCTTGGTTGGCCTGGGCGGGCATCGATCCGGGATTCGAACCCCTGACCGTGCGTGTGATATAGTGCGCCACTTGCCACTACACCACCTCCGCCCTAAAAAAAAACCATAGCTTGGCAAAAGTGAGGATTCTCATCCATCATTTCTCTGAAGATATCAGCAGCTCAAACAGACGTAATCAATATCTCGACAAGATTTCGCGAGGTGGACTACAGTGCAACACTGATTGCACCGATCATAAGAGAAATATAGAAAAGTTTCAGCTGTGTTAAATCAAATTAGCACAATTTTTGAAATAACCGACTCTGGTAACTGGGTGTAGTATGTATTGACTCAACGATTGTGATTCATTGATTGTATTATAATTTAGTTACTCTTGATTTCAATAGCAGATACCAAAAAATTGATTTGAAAACAAGTGTATGCGACCGCTCATTCATATACATAAAACATAAGAATTATCTAGGTACAAGGTTGCGATGAAGATAATGGCTACCTTTTACACGAAGACGATCCAAATCGCATACCAATCAGTCAGTTGGGCAAAATCGGCCATGCCTTGAGTAGCGACAACTCCGATTTACCAGCCATGGGACAAGATTCGCTGCTTCGAGTATTTTATCCCAAAGGTCACGGCGAAGGAGAGAATCGCCTTTTACAGAATGATGTAGTTATTCTAGACAGGTAAAATACCACTAGTTGATTTTTCTATTATCCTTACTATAGTCAATGCGCTCGCGTCTTCCTGATTAATTGTATTTGTTTGTTTGCCTGTCGGTCACAAAATTCGCTATTGCCTGAAAAAGCACTGGAGAGATCGGATCAAGTTTGGGATGGTTGGGGCCTCAGGCAAGATCGACATACCACAGAGGGATATGCACTGTTTTTTATTCAGAGATACGGTTTACACATAGGTCTTCAGCGTTTATTCTGTTACTTTGAATGAAGTAAAGCGACCCCTTAAAGGTTGCATAATCATCATTCATACCAGTGCATACTTACAACGCAATCCCATTCTTCCCACGAGGTCGGTAATAAGATTCTATGGAAGGGCATTCCTTCCTCTTTCAGCGCGTGTGAGAAATGCTGGATGATCATTGGTGCATTTTAATGTGCTGCTATGCGTCTACCCAGTGCATCCCACACGTGTTCAATGAGATGCAAATCGGGAGACAGCGGGCGGGCCCCTTCTTTCGCCCACATCTTCCCGTTGAAAAGGTTCTTCCACCTGCGCTGCTCGATGCGGTCGCGCATTGTATTCCGTAAAAGTAGACTTAGGGTACATTTCACCCTGAAGAAACGAACATGAGGAATGAGTTCTTTGTCACAGAAACACTGACTGGTAAGGATTCCACCTCAAAAATAAGGAGGTCAGTACGGCTCTGCAACAAAACGCCTCATTCGAGGAAATTTCGACTACTGTAGCGATCAGGGTTCGACAATCTTTCTAAAAGAGTTGCGTGTTCCCTCTCGCGATATGAGGATGCGTGCAGAATTTTTGCTCAGACCGTATCTGCTGTCATCGATGCACGACTCATTTCTTCATCGACGCATTCGTAAAGCTCCTGGCACCACCTAACAATCTCGCCGCTACTTGAGGTTCAAATGAACGCAACATGGCGGTCTTCTGGTGAGCAGTCCGCCACCTAACAGGCGTCGTGCCACTGTACTGCGTGAGATGACTTACCTTGAAGTCCCTTCTAATGTTATAGCATTGCACTTAGGCTGGTTGGCGTGGATCTCTTCTTGCGCGTTGCACAATATAACTATCATCCCTTGCTTTAATTGATCTTGTCGACCATCTCCTCTTGTTCAGGCAGTAATACCAGAGGGTTCGGAATGCCCTCAATGCAAATACAAGTAACGATTTATAATGTAGTATGACAGAAGCGTAACAGGAATATCCGATGCTAAAATGTTTCTCATTGCAGTCCGGGTGTAGATCTATCACCAGAATTCGACAGTTGGATCGACAAGCATTGTTTAGATGCAGATGTTTTCGTATTAGTGTTGAATGCGGAGTCAACACTCACGCAAGCAGTACGTACTTCTAATTATAGTTTGACTTGTTCATAAAATTGTTGAGGCGATAAGTGCCTATGATTGTTCATTATGTTGATGACCTAGGTTTTTTAGGAAAAAAGTTTCTTCTACCGCGTTGCAAAAAAACTCAGTAAACCAAACGTGTTTATCTTGAATAATCGTTGGGATGCCAGTGCGGCAGAGTCTGAACACGTTGACGATGTGCGTTTTACTGCTTCCATGTACCATATATTTACAACTAAAGTGAATGTTTTCAGGTGAAGCAGCAACATTTGACTCGTTTCCGCCAATTTCTTGTTAACGAACTGGAGGTTGCTACTGACCGTGACGTTAAGGACAGAATTTTCTTTGTTTCATCGCGAGAGGTAAATTGAGCGGTTGACTTGGTCGAGCATGCATTCCAACATTTTGTCTTAACTTGGATTTTCTAGCTCTGAGCTTTGTAAGCTTTGATATTAAATCTTGTTAATCCATGTTTGATTCCAATTTTTTTTTTCTTCATTCAGGTTCTTGAATCACGGTTGAAAGCACGAGGTTTGTTGAAAAATCCCTACCAAGTGGATGGTCATCAAGTTCGGGCAATGGAGTTTGAGATGTTCGAGAAGCAGTTTGAGCACTGCATATCGAGGTACAGTTACGAGTCCCCCCGTTTTTGTTAGTTTTACCGAATTGCTTTGTTTTTTCAGATCTGCTATCCGAACGAAATTCGAAGCCCACAATCGGAGAGCGAACGAGATAATAGCAAGAATGCGTGCAAACGTTGATGTTGTTTACTCAGCCGCAAATCGCAACAAGGAGTTTCTTGAGAAGCAGCTTCAGGTTCGTCTTCAGTTTCGATGCTTAACTACGTGGTTGTTCATAGCAGCTCTAACAATCTGCTATACTATGATAGCTGCTGGTTATTGTTGTAGTTCGCGATACGACTTTCATTGAAAAGGTTTTGAGTTGTTGGCAAAGTAGTTCAGGTTCTGAATGGGTCGAATTCGTACCTTGCTTCCCAGTAGCTGATCTTATCTTACAGGGTTCACTTGCACATCTCGAAGATCTACATCTACACTAGCCTATGGACGATACACTGCCATATATAACACGCTAAGTGTGTCTGTTGGTTTGTATGTGTGTTTGCGTGTAAGTGTGTGTTTGACCGGGAACTCATAACTCCTGTTCCTGTGGATCTAGAGAGTTTAAAGTGGTAGAGGTACAGGGGTAGGGTGGGAGTACTTATGGTGGATGGTAGGACTGATCTTCACCAAAAAGGAAGCGGCGTACGCAAAATAAATGTCCTACCAGAAGTTCGTGGCCCCTCTTCCCGTGAACCAAGAGCGTTCAGATCTGATAGGGCTACAGACGGCAGAATGGGAATGTTCATGTAGGTTGGCACGACCGAACTGCGCCCACTGAGGCGAGGCGTCCAAAATTGTCAATTTGGACGTGAGGCGTTCTAATATCGATAGAGGTACAGGCGGCAGATTTAAGACCCTGATGGTAGGTGGTAGAAAGTGACCGAACTGAATTCCGTCCGAGCGTAGGAGGAATGTAGGGGGAGCTTGCGTAAAATGAGCGTAATTCGAGTATCTTGACCGAGCCAAGTTGAAAAAAGAGGGGAATAACCAAGTTTCCTAAGCAGCACATGGGATCAGCGGGATTGCACTCATGAGGGGCGAGGCGCTCACAAAATATGTGGTGTGTGTATGTGCACTTGCATATGTGTGTGTTTGTTTGTATGTGTGTATGTGTGTGTTTTGCCGGAAGTAGTTCCACTGGACCAAAGCCCCTAAAGATGGAGGGACGTGGGTGGCAGGCCGATTGTACACGACGAGAGTACTGCCTAGCGTTGGCGTGGCGATCCGACTTGTCAGTATTTAAGGTGTATGCTCGATGCATCTAATTGGTTTGTTTTGTCAATTGATGATTAATACTATTTACAATTCGTAGTGTGAATGGTATTAGAAAGGTGCGGAATCATGAGTGGAACGTTTGGCCAGATGGAAAGGAAATCTGTACCAATTCTGAACACTTCTTTATTAGCATATTTGATTTACTTTATTCTTTGTTTGTTTCATTTGTTTCTTTGTCCTTTTCGGTTAATCATTGCCCTTTTCGCTCAACATGGTGAATAGGTTAGCTGATTAATCGATTCGCCATTTGTTTATTTCAACCCTTTTACAGGACAGCACCATTGTGTTTAATAACTGCCGAACTAACTTTGCACAATTCGAACGAGCCTACAGGGAACAAACTGAGCGTCTGAGAGCTGAAGTTCATTTGAAGGTTCATAGTTTTCCTTATTGTACGGTGAGATAACTCAATCACATTCATGTGACTGAAATGATTCTGGCTCTATGGTTTTTTTTTAATGAAAGTTAAAATTTTGTTTCTCTTTGTCATCAGTTTTGACTCTGTTGCAGGTTTCCGCAGATTTCAGCGAGGAAATAATGAGGCTTGAGGCTATTGTTGACCGATTCAACATGCCATTCATGGATACTAAGGAAGGAATTGCGGAATATAAACGGGTAATATTTCTTTTGCCGAAAAAAACTTACACTTTGGTTTTTATCTCACATTGTATACTGTATCTGATGCGATTTCAAAATTTTCCCCCAAGAAATCCTGTTTAACTTTAATAATTCTTTTCCGCCTAGGCGCTAGCTGATTTCACCGATAAATGTGTCAGTTCTGATCTTGAAGCAAGGTGCACTGGTGGATTGATGTCTCGGATATGGAATCTCGAGAATGATATGTTCCGTGAGTGTTACTTCCTGAAAGGCCATCTTGTTTTCCGAAAAACGTGCAGAATCGGGGCCTTATGGTTTCCCGTATCTGAGCAACCTAATCTGAAGCGTTTCTGGTGTTCTTGCACTATACCATTGTATGCATAAATGTATCAAAGAACCCACAGCCGCAATTATTATCGTTTTTCTCTATGATTAATCTTACTTTGCCTTATCTGTAAAAATTTCCATTCCCGTAATCGAGAAGCCCACAATTTGAGCTATTCTCCCTTGCTACTGGTCTAAAGCTAACGACCGCTTTCTCGTGAGCAATACTCATTTGATGTTTCAACAAATTTTTGATCACAGCTCATCCAAATATCAAATACCTGCTATGGATTATTAATGAATGGTGCGAAGAGGTCTGAGTGCCAAGTTGCGTCCAATCGTAGGTATACTAGCTAGATCCATTTCTGGAATTATATTTATTTACTCCTTGAAACAACATGTGAACGTAACGACAACATATAACGACAACATATAGCCGAAAAACAGACGACATTCATTTTTTGCATAAAAGAAGACTGAGTACTTAATGACATGTTTTCCCAAAATAACACGCCTCAACGGACGCAGAATAAGTAGAATTGAAACGTACGAATTTCGAGGCTGGAGGATTTTGACCTGCATTGACTGTGACTCTCGCCAATTGCCATGGCAAGTTATTTGAGCTCCCTTCATGGGTACACTTGTAATGGTGCAGCCTCTACAACTTCATCGAAACTCACCCGCTTTGGGTTCGGCATTCAGTCGATACAATTTCTGAACCTTTAGAACGCCCTATCTAGGCCACTTTCCACAGCGGACAGCGTCACATATGGTATGCGAGGGGGTCACACATTTGTGCCAGGGTGATATCTCTGAACCCATCTTCTCTGCCTTCAATATTGCAATCTTGGGCTGTCGATAATAGACGATAAGCCTTCATCTAGAAAATGTAACGTGATAAGTCCGGGCACAGACAAAAAGTTAAGCTTCATTCCCTTTCCCGACCACCGTTTTTGTCAAGGTTATTCAACTAATTTATCTTTGTATTGCGTATTGGTTGTCTGTACAAATGTCCGATATTTACATTGCGTTTTGTTTTCTTTCCCACGTTTGCCTTCCGCAGGCGTAATAAACTTTTAACTTATAATTTATGATCTTTTTTACATATTCAACTTTAAAGTTTTTCAGAATACGTAACGCAGATCTTATCCCCACCATATCAACATAAGTTAGAGGAGGTGTGGAGGTATCGCGCGCCGTTCAAATTCAGCATTTGTGTTGATGCACCTGCACTGACTAAGTAAGCTTCCTGTTTGATTATGCAACTTTATCTCTTTTTTTTTTGATAGTTGGAAACTGCTGTTCCAAGTCTTAAGAAGTTTTTTTTTTTTGATATTTTAATTCTTGAAAAGTTTCTGTTCCTCTTACTGCATCTCCACGAAGATTGTGCATAAGTTTTGCGACGCTGTCGTACTTCCAATTATCTCACCTCTTGCAAAATTTGATATCTCCGTGCGGTACGTGCGAATCTTCTGGATGACTCTTTCGAGTTGTAAGTGAGCCGCTGCTTGAGCGCAGTACTACGAGTGCCTTCTAAAATTCATGCTGGGCTTGTCAAAGGCAATGTCTTCTCATATTCTACAATATCTCGCTAGCTCAGAAATTTCGAATCTGATGTTAGGAGCCCTGTTGTCAACGGCTTACGAGACTTCTGGAATGAACCGAAGTAGAATATTCGGTGCTTCGAAAAGCAATCCGAAACCTTGCACGCGAGCAGTTTGTACTACTAGGATAACTGATTTTAAAAAATTGCTGGGATTCCGCGCCAACTCAATTCCAAAACTAGCTGGTCGCGTTGCAGTGAGAAGATGTTTGCTCCAGTATTTCAAAAATCATTACGAAGCTTGAATGGAAGACTGTCTTGCTGTATCAAAGCGAATATATCGTACAGTAATGCCTATTTTCTATTATATTCTACTTATGGCGGAGGTGGTGTGGTGGCAAGTGGCGCCACACGCACGGTCACGGGTTCTTATCCCTGTTTTTATATCCGCGGAGGAACCAAGCCTTCCATCCCTCCAGGGTTGGTTACTTGGTACCAAACTGGTCTGGTAGGATAAATGCACTGTCTTCTTCGTCGGCTAGTTACCGCAAGTCCCTGTATCCTTCGCGTATGCAATCAATACGCCACTACGGTTTTGAATGGAAGTCGAATGCAGGGTCGTCGATTAGACGGGATTGATTATTGTCCAAAGACTTTATACTTCAATGTCTGATCACTAAGTATGATGCACTTTAGCACCTCTGCGATCCTTCCTGGGTAGTCGTACAGTTCAAACGAAAACTACTTCAAATATTTTCAGAGATTTTCACGAGGATCTGGAATTTCGTTTCACATTTGGTTTGTCTGCTATTATTCGTCGCATTATTGCGTATAGATCAGGTCAACCTGTGACGGCAATTCAGACGAATCTCCTAACACCAATAGCGTTGGTCAGCCATAATCTTTCATGCGACTGTGTGATTCATATCAGTGAATTAAATTTCCATTGCAGCGGAATGTTGGTCGTAGCAATGAAGATTTGCACGCTGAGGCAATGCAAAAGGCTGTCGAAGAAAATGCAATGATGACGCAAATGGTATTAACCTCAGCCAGCTATCTGGCTAATGGAAGTATCGGGCTGCTGATCATTGGTGGAGTTGTTTATAGGGCCGTAGGTTGGCGGGTAAGTGGACAGCAAAAAAATGGTTCCTCATTTTTGACATTGTCCCTTTACAGTGTTTTTGGTGAGTACATTTCGAGTGACTTCTTGAGTCAGCACCTTTATAAGGGATTTCAGATAATCGCCGTATCCGCAGCAACATATGGTGGCCTTTATTTGTGGGAGCGCATGCGTTGGAATTCCCATGCAAAAGAGCAACATCTCAAAGAGCAATTTCGGGCACACCTTGCTGCACGCATGCAACAAGTTGGAGCAGCACATACAACACATTGTGAAACACAAGCCATGCGGTGATTTTTTACCTGCACAGTTTTTTCATCTACATTTCCCTCACATTTCCATGGATGATTTGTGTGTATTCCAGAGAAATGGACCAAGTTTTTGATGGTCTTCGAGCAACTGTTGCAGGCGTGCATAGGGAGATGAAAGAGGAGTTGGACAACAATAAAAAGGAAATCGAAAAAGTGGATGGCACGCTGAAGAGCCTTCTTACGATCAAGTTAGTAACTTGCGCTTCTTGGCATGCTAATACACCAACAGCATGCATCTTAATTGTACTATTCATGACGATCCAAATTGCTTTGCATCTTTATGTTTCGCCTAATTATCGCCACTGTTCCTCACAATCAGCTCTTTCAGTCAGTTTATTGCAATGCGGATGTTATCAAAGCAGAGTTAGGTCTAGAGCAGAACTGCTCATAAAGCACAATTGCAACTATAACTCCATTCTCAGATGGAACATTTTTCCCCATAAATTAGCGCCCGCCTATAAGCCACCGTAACATGAAATGTTGCTCAGAGCAGATGTCCATAGCTCGGTGAATTTTACTTTCTCCTGCCTAATCCTTCTATGAAGCCGGAATCTTTTGCTCCGTACCGTGCGAACATAGAAGCACTCGGAGTAATGTTCAAAGTAGCCCCTGTGGTCAAGTATCCAGTTAGCTCCGCATCAATCCAGTTTCAACAATTAGAAGAAGCTGCTACTAATTTGTATGTCCGAAGAATTTCACTAGCGAACCGTCATCGTAACTCAGTGGTTTGAATGATGTAAAATTGCTCCAAGAGTATCTAGTTGCAGAGCTTCTATGAAAAAAGGGGAAACAAGCCACACAGTTGCCTACAAGTTGTCTTATTTTGGTCGTCATGAATAGCCGAATCTACATACACTAGTTGCCATATATTATTTCAGAGGAAAAACGGCTTTTCTTCTGCGAAGTTTGGAACAATTCTATTCGTCTTTCCTGCGAGCAGACTCTCCTTCACTGTAAAAGTGCTGGACCATAAAAGCGTAGGCCTCAGTTTCACATGAACTTTCAAGACTACGCAAAATATTCTTTAGTGTTTTTTTCTGTTGCAGAATTGGAGTAGAATAGTCGTTGCGTTCTACAAATTTTCAAGCGAATTTCAACGTGCTCAAGCTATCCAGGAAGGATTTTCAATCTATGCAGGGCTCTTTCGATGTTCGCTTGTTTACGAGTTGAAGGAGTACATACTGCAAACGTGTAGTAGCGACTATCTTTTCCCAAGTGATCCTTTATAGTTGGAAAACGGAGGAGAAATACTTCTCCAAATTGCAACCCAGTCATGATTGGTGTCAACCCTTAATTCAATATGTAGAATGTTTGAGAAAAGTTTTACATGCTGAGCTTGTCTGCCGATACCTTTTAGCGTCACCCATTCTGCTCTCATCTTACTTCATTATGCTGCTCAATCATACTATGCTAGGATTTATCTTTTCCAACCATTCTCTTCACTCCCTTCAGCATAACCACATCCGTGTAGGAGAATAGAATTTATTCTATAATTTTGCGTGCACATGACAAGAAAGCAGCTAAAAAGCTTTTGTAGAGTTAGAAGATTAAGTTATTCTGCAATATAGTAGGTTCATTGTCAGCTTGAACCGTCAAACAGTTCAGCAACATTTTGATTGCTCCTATTAGCTTTCTTATTAGTCTGTTGTTGTTAGTTCACTGAATCACATTTTCTTAAATGTGGCGAAGGATATCGTGTGATTGTATTACACCTTCGCTTGTTCAATATTCAGCTCCATTCTCAGTGCCGATATCGATATGTTTATCTTTACTGATATACATGAAAAATAGTCTGCCGAGATGGCTGTTGAGAGTACATTGCCGTGTTAGTCATTCTGTGGATGTGTACCCACATGTAATTAATAGGTTATAAAAATGTTAAGCGCATTTGTGAGCCTCGTATTCCTCATATCATGAGGGAGGATAGGTTTTCTCTCGCTGTTCCTCGCTACTTTGAGAAAGTTATAATTGAAAGATGTAGTCGGTTTTACTAAATATAATCTCGTCATCTATCAGTGTTGCTGGTAGAAGCTTTCGAATTTAGTCACAAAAGTGCTGTACATTTATGCATTTGTTCTTTGAATTTGCTCTTTCCACTCCAATGTGTGCTTACCTCGTCCCTTCCTTGACCGAATGTTATCTTCTAAGCCCCAATTGCAGCATTTCTTTGCACACAAGGTTTGGAGCAGTTCTTAGATTTTTTTGTCCACGTTGTGGTCTGTAGCGTATTCTTAGGTCTCACGATAAATCTGTTGTGAAGTCGTTTTTCGTGCTCGAGAATTGCTGGAACATTCCAAGCTATTCATAAACATCGCCTTTAATCGCGGTTATCTAGCATTTCATGCAATTGATTTCGCATCTAGAAAACGGTTTTGCTACTGGTAATGAGCTAATGGCCATGTCTGACGAGGGTCTGAACGATGAAGGATTTGGCGAAATCAAGGCTGATGAATATTGTAGTTACGATATCGACATAATAAAGGAGGAGGTAATTTTATAACATAATATCAATAAAGTCTGTTCGTTTATTCTTGATTAAGGCTTAACAAATCTGAGAAAATGCTAGGCACGCCTACGAATGCTCAGTGTTTCCATTTGTAGATATGTCATCAAACTCATCTCGTTTAGTGCGTGCTTTGTATAGGAGAGCACTCTTGTTGTGGTACACTTACTGTTAGCAATCTCTTGATGAGAATCCCTTAGGAAAAAAGTTTCAGAAGCAAAAAAGTACTTGAAGAGACAGTATATAGCTGACGCTGCCGAAAACTTCTTTCATTTTAAGAGTGGCAATCGCTTCTTCTCCAACGCTTATTCGTGGACAGTTTTTGTACCATTCCATAGCCGTAGACTTAATTACGGGCCCAGCGAATCTATGCTGGGCTCATGAGATCACCGGCCATCTTCATCTTGATTCTCTCGTATCCTTAGTCCAAATGCTATGTCTCTCCTTTGAGCTCTATTGCAGTGCAGTTTGCAGTAAATGTTTGTGTTTCAAACTGCATCCATTTGATAGTCTAATTCCTTTCGTCAACGCCGCAAGTAATGCAGTTTCTGAGCAATTCGCCAGAAACATCACTCTAGGACTGTAGGCTTGTTAGATTGCTTTGCACTCAGGGAGGGGGAGGTACGTAAGAGCCGAGTGCCGTACTGAATCTTCGTTTCTGTGTACCGGAATGCTTCACCGTATTCCACTTTAATTGCGAGCCATAGTGGCGATATGAATGTGTACGTGACCTATCAGTGATTTGTGGCGGTCATCAGGTACAAAGTGCAAGCATACAAGTCGATGTTGTTACGCTCTTGGTCGCTCCTTGTAGATAAGTGTCCTACTAGTAACTGACGCGGGGGAGGGGGGGGGGGGGCATGAGCAAAAACTGCTTTTTTGGAGTTGGAGCGTTCAAATTCGAAAGGGATACAGGCGGCAAAAGGGAAACACTGATGGTAGGTAACAAGACTCGGCTCCGTTCACTGGTGGTGTGGCGTGCGGAGAAATTGCTGCCTGAAGCTGCTTCAGAGTTGCTCGCTCCCTACGAAAAATTGCTACTCAAAGACCAGGGCACATAAGCTAGAGAAAATGCAGGCGGCAGGACTGGACTGTGGGGAAGACGTGGAATCCGAAGCCGGCAATCCTGTCTGAAAGCATTATGCACATTTATGTATGTACATTTATTATAATATCTTTTCCAGAGTACGCGAGTTTTTTTTAGTAAGATGAGCAGCAAAGGGGATGAAAATAGGTCACGTCGTGATCAGCGACCCATTCCCCTGCGTTCAGGTGACATCAAGCCATCGAACAGCTCCTCTTCCTCAACAAGTCAAACTAAATATTGTTTAGGTCCGCTTCGGCGACCAACCAGATGTCAAAGTGATTGTCAATAAGAAGGGATTCTGAGTTGCTGTGGCCATTCCAGATTAGATGTAAACCCACATTTGTGTTGTGAAGCGAAAATCTCTGATCCACATTCCATCGAAACGATTCTGGGGTGAAGTTTCAGGATGTATCGAGGTCGAGGCGCTGCGCCAGATGGGAAGCGACGGCGCAACAAGTAAGGCAATAGAGTCTTAAGCGTAAGCCGAGAGCTGACATTCTGATAAGACGGTTATAGGAGTATTCCTTTCCTAAATCAGATTCTGTCGAGCACGCATCAAGGGCGAGTCATTGAGGCAGGCATCCGGCGCAGCATCGCAGGTCTAGGATGGGAGCTTGCATCCAGTCCGCATTAGCTTTTTTTGCAGTTGTATGAAATGTTAGCTATAGCTTTACATTACTAACAAGGAAAGGATACTTGGTCGCAGTTTCCATTCAAGATAAGATGTATACCCCGTAGGTGGTTTCGAACGTTGATCCCAAATCTGTATTCCAAATCTGCGAAACGATTCTGGGAACAAAATTACGGGACCGGGCCTCCACTGCGCTGAACGGATCACCGAGCCGAGCAAAGACCTTACCTGTGCAACGGTGGCCTGGGGGAAAGTGTGGTGGACTGATCGGCATGACATCAAGGTTCGGTACCTTGATGCATGGGCTTGTTTTGCTTTTCCATAAAATGCGTCATAAACGCTTGTAAAACGTTTTTGGGCTCAATGTTGGGCATCTACAGGGCTCTCTCACAATTTAGGACTCCGGGGAATAGTAATCCAATAAAAATTTTTCTTACCGCTACTGGCCGAATATATTCACACGTCTCTCTACCCTGAACAGTCAAGTTGGTGTTTTGAAACCTGCAGCATCTCCCCGTATTTACGGTAGGCGGCGGTCGAATGACTCATCCGACCAGAGCCATCCTTGGGAGAGATTCGGTCCACAGATTCTGGGAATAGTGCCCGCGCTTTCGAAGCGGTGATACAAGTTGACTGGCATTGTTGAAAAAATACTGTAGAATAATAGTTTAACTCTCTGTGTGCACATATGATATCCGTTGGTTCTATTCATGGGGTCGCCCTTCCAAGGGGCCCTTTCATGAGGTAAGCGTGGTGGAGCGGTGGGGAATGGTACCATGGCTGTCCTCAAAACTCTGTATCGACATTTGAACTGTTCTGAATTTTCCCCCTATGAGCCTTCATTGTTGATTTGAAGCGATATCCAGTGGAAATGACTGCAATGGGACTCCTTTATTAATTTATGATAACTTATCCTTACAATTTATCCGCTATTCTTCATAGGTGGGCAGACCGACTCGCTTGTTTTGCATAGTTGCGACCACATAATACATCGTAAGTCGTCAGTAATAGATTATTTCGAAAGCTCATGCTCTCTTGATTTCCGTAGACGGCCCTCTGTCGTGATGATACAAAACGTGTTTCTCATGCTCGAGGAGGTGCGGCTTCTTTTGAAACTCGAGCTATAGAAGACTATAGACTCTTCCACCAGAGCCATAAAATTGGAGCTCATTGGGCCAGATCAAAAACATGAGGGCTACGTTTCACTTCGGAGCCTCTATATCCCCACAAACGCGGGAAGTTTCATATGCGAAGCTACGGATCCATCGTTGCTCTCCTCATCAGGCGACCGGAAAGGATTATTGTGATCGTCTTTCACGAATTCGGCTTCTTCGCGAAGGATAACGGGCTTGTTTTCATAGTTTCGATAAGTACGGTTCGAAGCCACTTTACCTCCTCTTGGATAGTGTTGGTGTCTACTTCATGCTATAATAAAGAAATTCTTCCAACAAATATGATGACCCCACATTCATTCAGAAGATTCGGTGGTAACGAGTTGAAGAGCGTTTGATCCGATGAATCATTTGAGATCTTCCTCTTTGAAGCCTTTGAGGCTAATTTTAAGCAAATATTCAGAATTCCTCTCTTGCTCGAATGGAGCTCCACCCTTATTCGGCTGGTGAGAGGCAAAAAACATGTCTTGTAATACCTCTCCAGTGCTCCTAAATTGTAAGAGAACCCTGTAGATGCCCAACATTGAGCCCAAAAACGTCTTGCAAGCGTTTAGGACGCATTTTATGGTAAAGCAAAACGAGCTCATCTCGGTGATCCGTTCAGCGCAGTGGTATAACTCAGGGAGGCCCCGGTCCCGTAACTTTGTTGCCAGAGTCACTTCGCAGATTTGGAATACAGATTTGGGATCAACGTTCGAAACCACCTAGGGGGGTATGCATCTCATCTTGAATGGCCACTGCGACCAAGTATCCTTCCCTTGTAAGTGAACACTTCAGGACCGCGCATAAAATCTAAGCCAAAGCGTTTGGAGCAAACTTGTTTTTTCACAGTGTGAAAAATGTGGGAGGATAGGCCTATCTCACTCATCACTCTGACTGTTCCCGTCCAGTTGAGATGAGGAACGGATTGTAGGGGTGTTGAAAGAGACCATACTGAGAATTTGCAAAGGGTCCTCTCCGATATATGCTATAGCAGTCGTCGCTGCTTTCATCAAAAGTCTGTAGAGAATCAGTATTTTCGAACTTCTCAGGACATTCACGCACGTTATCTTTAAGGAGATGTCAAATTATGGAAGTGAATCACTCTTGTACCTTCCCTTTCTATACAGAAGGGAGTAGAATATATACACCGTGAAAAGAAATGAGTGAAACAATCCAATCAATATGGGGATAGTCCGTGTTGAGCGAACATTACTGAACATTAGCAAACACAGCAACTATGCAATACTGAAAGCTCTTGGGGTCCTAGAGGACCAATACAACACTTTTCTTGGAATGCTATTTACATTGCTTGAGCTGCCCGAGCTTCCAGAGGTATGTGGGGTGGTATGCAAGCAGTTTGCGGACGACGTTAAAGCATTTATATAAAAAGTCAAGAGCATTGAAGACATAAGGCGTATTCAAATTTCTCTGCATTCCATGTGAAGGGGTTCGAGTTATGGTGTTTACCCCTGGCTCCTAAAAAGACAGTGTTCATGAAGATTGGTGGCTCTACATTGTCGGGAGCCTACAAACTCCGTGAGCATTGTCTCAACGAAATCTCCGCTGTTAGGGATCTTGGCTTCAATTATAATAATCAGCTCAGTTTTTCTGACCACTATGGAGTTATCGTCAGGAAAGCAACTTTACGAACCTACCAAATTGTCAGAGGCTTGGCAATGAAGGATGAGAAAGTCTTGATTAAGGCGTACAAAAACGACTCGTTGTTGAAAGTGCTGCTTCGGTTTGTTGCCGATGAAAAAAGAAAGACGTGGATATACTAGCAAAATTTCAGGATAATTATACCCGGATGATATGCACTAGGGCAAGATAAGCCGTTTTATATAATGTGCCTTACCCAGCCACTAGGCGCCAAAAGTCTAAGCTTCACAGCTTGAAATCACGAAGGAAAATATATGAATTTGTATGGTAATTATGATATTGACTCGGATTACTAGAGTTGATGGTTGAGGTATTCCACTAAAAGCGTTTCAAAGACAATAGGCAGCTCGTCCGTGAAATTTCATATGCAACGCCTCGAACCAACTTGAACCTCCACAGTTTTGAGTGTAGAGCAGCCTCTATATTTATATCCTTGAAATCGTGAGTAGTACTTCTCTCCCCTGCTTTTGTGCCTTTGAAGCGGCTTGTAAAGAAAGAATTGCTGAGTTTTATGCGGTTGTAAGAGGTTTGATAGCGTGTTTCTCACATATACCTTCTGTAGCGTATAAACAAATAAACAAAATGCGCATTCCGATGCTCCTCATGGTGAGCTAAGGCTGTAGACAGCCTTTAATCGGTGCAGAACTATTTCGCAAGGCTACAGCTCACATCCTACTTATATAATCGGCTAAGTGTGTCTGTTGGTGTGTTTGTGTATGTGTGTCTGTCTGACCGGAAATTCATAACTCCTGTCCCCGTGGACCGAAAGCGTTCAAATTTGGTAGGAGTACAGGCGGCAGGGTGAGAACACTTTTAGTGGGTGGTAGACCGGACGCCGCCCGAAGGGGGCGGAGTTTGTGAGAAATAAATGTTTGAGCGAAAATTCAGAACTCATGTCCCCGTGATCCTAGAGCACTCAAACTCGGTAGGAATACGGACGGCTGGATCAGAACACTTATGGTAGGTGACAGGATCAAACTCCGCCTACAATGGGTGGGGTTTGTGCAAAAATTCACAACTCATGTCTCCGTGAACCTATAGCACTCAATCTTGGTAGGAGTACAGGCGAACAATAAGCGGAGTTTGAGCAGAAATTTATAACCTCTGTTCCCCTGCACCTAGACCGTTCAAACATGGTAGGAGTAGAGGCGACAGGATGGGAACACTTATTATAGGAGGCAGGAAAGGACCTCGCCCACAGGATTTGCGCGAAAATTGACGATTTGGCCATAGGGCGTTCAAAGTATTCCAATTGCACGAGAATTTCACGGAGGTACGCTTCCTTAGCCCATCTGTCCTTTTTTCTCTGAATAATCGCTTTTGTGATATTATACGATGGGGGACCGGACTCAGCGAAGATGACTTTCAGAAAAAATCGTTCCCAAATCGGAGCTAATACTGAGGGTGTAGAGCTTTCAAGGAAAAAGGAGAATCCGGAGAGTTATTTACTTCACACATAGGAAATTTCTTACAGGAAGGAGGAGCGCCCGGCGAAGCCGGGCGACATCATAAGAAAGAGGAAGCCCGGCGTTAGCCGGGCAGCCCGACTGATTTTATGTATAAGAGAAATGCAAACCAAGTTCATGCACACGGGGCAAAACTCATCCTACACTTGCAATGCTGCGCCTTCCTATCACATCTGCCTCTACGACTCGCCCTCGATGCATGCTTGGCAAAATCTCATATAAGGAAGACCCTGCTCCCCCCCCCCCCCCTCTTCTCCGTAGTAATCTTCTTACCAGAGTCGTTCGTCGCAGATTTCAAGGGTGGATTTGAGGTCAGCGTCTTAAAACACATGAAGTGTAAGTATACATCTCATCTTGAATGACAACTGCGACACAGCATCCTTCCCTTATAAGACGTGCCATCAGTTGTCCAAAATAATCATAAAAAGTGCGCTATTTTAGTTAGGACGATGCTGCGACATCTCTTCTACAAGCTACCGCATGTGACAGGGTGTGCACAAGAGTGTTTCATGGAAAATTTATAACTTCTATTAGCAGATCCAAAGAGTTAAAAGTCGAATGGAATACAGCTGGCGGTACGGGAATGGTCATGGTCTGTGAAAACTCCGTTCACGGGGAGGGGGTTGAGGTAAAGGGAATGGGGCGTACGCGAAATGAGTGGAACAAGGGGTAACGCACTAAGTTAGCTAAACATGCAGGGCTCAAGCAGGACATAGCTAGCGGAGAGTGCACGAACTATGTCGGTGAGTGTGTGGGTTCCGAATGGAATCAATAACTACTGCCCAAATTTGGGAAAGTGCAAGCGGCGGGTCTGCATAAACATTGTGTCAGCATTAACCTGTCCAAAATTTGTAACCTCATCGGGCCAACCTCTTGTCCTCTTTGTGTCAAGTCTCCCGTCTTTTTAAAAGAGGATATTGGGTATAAGCGAAAGATGTGTGTAGGTTTCCATATTGAGCTCAAACGTTACAGGCATAGGGTTTGAATCGATATGAGAAGCCGCTAGGAATGACTAGGCATTCTTCAAGGTTTCAGAATATTAGAGCGTGGTGGTTTCGGGACTCTACTCTAAAAAAGTTAGAAATCACTGAAGTGCGTTACCAATATCTTGACAATAAGCTCAACGAATGGATGGCAGCATACAATTACAATAAGACCTTTTCAAGATTCCGAAACTTCATTAGCCCAACGTTTCGATCCTTTCGCCTTCGCAAGTCGTGCGAGTAAAAGAATTTGTGCGACTTGGCACGAGAACGAAGTGAAGTCTGGCATCAAGCAAATCTAATTTGAGCAAGGGACCACTTTTTGACAACACAACTTCACTCTGATATATTTTTTTCATATTCTTCGAAGGGATTGTAGGGCTGCACATTGTCTGTGAGTCGGAACTCTGTTACCGAAACATATCCTAGATTCGAGAGCGGATTTGAGAAAAACTCGAAAATGCACGCGGTGGTATAAATCTCATCATGAATGCCCTCTGCACCATGGAATTCTTTCGTTATACCAGTCTATGTGCAGCAGTATCACAATTGGTAAATTGGGTCTCTATATAGCTTTTCTTTCAGATCGAGTACTACAAATGCAAAAAGGAAATAGAAGAATGCAGCGATAGCGGTTAGTGAGGAATTTTCTGATGAAACGCATATTATATGTATATGCATATTTGTTTCTTTATTTATTCTTAGTATAGAATATACGTTAAAAAACAAAAAGTTAGGTATATATAGGATGTCCGAAAATTACAGGCGCTTAAAGGCTTCTAGGGCAAAATTACTGAGTAAACGAGAACACGCATACATTCATTGTTTCTTCTGGTAAGAAATTTTTTATGACAAAAGCAATGACAACTAATAAAGGCGTTTTGGATAGGACCGTCGGTAGTATAATCTCTTACTACGGAAATTGTAATAAGCCGGCGTTAAAATTGACAAAGACGTGTGCTCAGAGGGCATGGCGATAGATGTACTGGAGCACGTACCCGACTCCGCTTCCTGAAACAGTCCGTGGTCCTCCAAGAAAGACAGTACTCCAGCCCACAGATCCAAGCTCTTTCGAGAATAGTGCCTACGGGTGCTGCTATACTTCTGTAGCATGAAGGAATGGCCATTCTATTCTCCAGATCCCAAGCCGTTTGGCTCCGTGCAGTTTGGAGTCCTGGAAAGCGAAACTCAAGAATGGCCGGAATAAAAAGGAAGAGGACATCTGCGTGCAACATGTGTGGAGTTGTTTGAGAACAGACTTTGGGCCTCTATTCGTGCTAATGAGGGTTATTTTGGAATGCGATTTTAGCTTGTTGTTGCACATAATTTAGCAAAAGTGCATTTCAATTCCATTAGGGTTGTCAGCTGAGCTGTTTCAAATACATTACATGAATATTCGCCCATAATTTTGGGGCATCCCGTATACAGTAGCGCTCAAAAGTCTTCGGTAAAATGCTTCTTCAGTCATACTTTCAAGTCGTAACTCCTTTCCTAGTGGATCTAGTCATGCGAAATACCATTATATGTAGCATGGGTGCAGTGTGAATATTTACCGCTACTAACCTGCAATCTGATCATGTTCCTGATATCCCACAGAGCTTGTAATCAAAATCAACTGGAAATACAAACATTGGTCCTCCTAGGAATTCTTTCCTTTTCGTCATGTCCAAAGTGTACGAGCGCCAATGCCGAACATAGTAGATTAGAAAAACGCACATAACGTTCGAATAACTGCAGACGTCACTAACTTTGCTTTTAGCGAAATCTGCTGCCGCATAAACATCTTATTCTAATTATGTCGATTTTGCTGCTTCACAATCAAGTAGTGTTGGATAGTGTGGAATATTCCGAGTCAAACATATCTAAATTTCGCGCGATTTGCTCCACTAAGAAAAAAGGTTATGGACGAAAAAGCGTTAAAGCGTCTGACCGAACACTTTTGAGCGCTTCTGTATATGTACAGAGTGCGCCACAAACATGGTTATAAAAGAATTGGGCTACAAAAACCACAATTCATATTGATACATGGTGAATTCATGTGAGTTATTTATCATGCATCACTTCTTCAAAATGAACACACGGTAATCTTATATAACCGTCTCCTGTACTAATTATAGCTCAAAGATGCTTCGGCTACTCATCGACGACGGCACGCAGTTTTTTTTGAGAAACTCCAGCCTGGGATTTTTTCAATGATTTTATGAGCAGCAACAGCGGTGCGTTATGAAGCGCAGGCTTTCCTCTCCAGTATGAACCATATCCAGCAACCCATCACTTTGTGGTCCGGGTAATTCGTAGAGGGATTGGAAGCTGGGATAAGGTCGCGTACATTCAATAAGTCAATAAGCACCAATCTTCTCTTCCCATTCTTGAGCAGGTGCGCCGTAGTTTTCGAATCGTATCCCTGAGAAAATCCTCGACCCTCAGCTGCATCCTTTCAGAGGGACCCTTCTTAAAAAGTTTTGGGTTAAATTTTGTACTTTTTTTTCGACCAAAAATTGCGATGTCACTCTGATGGTAGTGTTTCTAGCAAAAACTATAATCAAAGAGGGAAAATGGCTATGAGAGGCGATCTGACTCTTCTCAGCGGCTTCAGCACTCAAAATGTGAAATATACAGTAGCGCTCAAAAGTATTCGGCCAACTTTAACTCACCGTAACTTTTTCCCCAGCGGAGCGAATCACATGAAATTTTGCCATGTTTAGCTGAAGCATATTTTACACTGTTCTATACTATTTGACTGCAAAACAGCCATATCCACATACTAATGGGGAGGCGTTTGTAGACTATGCTGAAAGCAAGTTTGTGACGTCTGCAGTTATTCCGACCTGATGTACGTTTTTCTTCTCTTCTGGGTTCGACATTAGTGCTCGTACACCTAAGACATGGCAAAAGGGGATGGACTCCTAGAAGGACCACCATTCGTATTTCCAGTTGATTTTTTGTTCAAGCCTTTTTGGATATCTGGAACGCAATCAGACTGCAAGTTAATAGTGATAGATAATCACACTACACCATTGCTACACATATTGAGATTTCGCTTGATTTGATCCAGTAGGAAAGGAGTTATGACTGAAAATTATAACTGAAAAAGCGTTTCGCCGAATACTTTTGAGCGCTACTGTATGTATACATTTGCATCTCAAAATTTCTTCTACGCTGAACACCCTTCAGCCAAGAAAAGATTTGTCGAAGCGCATGCAGCGCGCAGGTAGCGCACGGTTTTGTTTTTTCTCTCCAACTTCTTCTCATCAACAAGTTTATAGGGCTTTCGAATCTTATCTGGATACTATTGTATTGACTAGGGGTAGACTCCTCTCATCAGAGTAGAACATAGGACCAAACCAGCAGTCATTTTTTTCGTATTTCGACAGGTTTTGCAGCGTACTCCTTTCCAAGTAATTCTATTCGGAAAATGGGTTGTATGTGAGGCAAGACGATCGTCTTGAGGTTTCCCGACCTGGCTACGCATCGCGATTCAAGAAACTGTCAGTGGGGAAAATGTTGAAACGAAGAGCGATTCCGGAAAGGGACTCACCAAATGCGCAAAGACGAACGGCCGGTGGATGTCTGCGAGGCTCCACGGTTTTTCGAAATCTGACGAAATGAGAGCACCAAAGTAGATGTGTAGTCTGAGGCATATCATGAACATAAGGGAAGGTACAGGTTTGGAGAAACCCTCCAAACAAGAAAATTTCGGACGTCCGAAAAATTGTTACCATGTTTATGGCGCACCCTGAATATATTAATATATTTCTCACTCCTCTACTCCGTTTCTCTTTTACCGTCTCACTTTCCGTGGGACACCATGCTGAGCATACTTTATATCAATCTTGTTTCAACCAATTTGTAGTTGATTTCAGAGAGTGATTCTGCCATTCATTCTCCCCGCGTATGGAGCACTCCACCGATTTCAAAAGCAAGAGACAATGGCGTGCGAAGCAGCACTAGAACTTATATGGTTCCCCGAAAGGCAATGTCCTTGAGCAATCTACACAAAGTAGAGCTCTTGCGATATCGTGCATGGTCAGTTTCTGCCTTCGGGGCAATTTGATGAAGTGCAGTAGTCGCACAATCAAGCTAGTCATATCAAGAACCAGTAGAACTAAGGTCTCTATGAGGATTTCCTTGTGGTCTATTCAAAAAGCTTTCATATTCAATCATGCTGAAGATATAAAATTTCCGGTGGATTTCAACTTCTATCTTCTAAATCTTTTTGTATTTTCGGTCTAACACTACAGCACTTCAAGCAAAGCAATAGAAGAAGCTGGCACAAGTGAACATTTAGAAAAAAGGGAGAAAGGAAATTTCTTTTAGTAGAAAGGACTACAACTATGAAAAAGGAGCCGACTAAAGGCGGTAGTCGTGGCAGAAGCCTTATATAGTGAGCGGGTTTCTGACTGGCAATGAGAGTTGAATCCGTCGCGCGTTGCACTGCTCTTTGACAAGATGGGTCATATTGGAACTTTAGGAAAAAGCACTGTCAAATTTGAGCGTAGGGGCGCCTTATTACTATTAGGCGCCTTTGTCAGGCGGTTTTTCAGGCGCAGCAATTTTCGGTGTTTTGGTACTCCCCTGCCCTTTCTTGCTATCATCCATTTATGACTTACAGCAGAATTGTTCCAAGGGAGTACTGTTGAAATATATCGTTTCAGTGGTGAACAATACATTCTGAACAAGGATCAGCTTGTATTTCATCTAATTTCTTTCATTAACGTGTGCGAAGACGGACCGAGGGCTTACGATGATCAACCGCTTTTTATTATTTGCAACGACACTATGGGAATCAATCGTAATTTTATTAATAGCGACCGTTTTCGCCCCTTCAACAGTGAAAAACATGTGAGTGTTCGAGTTTGTTTTTTTCGTAAGAAATCACGGGAACCGATGCAACTTCGTAAGACTTAGGGAGAGATACGCGTCTATGAATTGAAAAAAAAAATTGAAAAGGAATATTAGGCTTAAGTATATGTCAGATGAAACGGACATAATGCCATGGTAGTCTAAACGGCTGTGTACAGCTTATTTCTAAAGAGGAGTAAAGAAAAGTAAATGAACGACATAGTTGAGCATTGGAAGAAGGGAGTAACGCTGCTTTCTGTGGACCCCAGCGAAGTAACATGTTAATAATCTTATCAACAGGGCTGAATCAGACCAGAAGATTGAGTTTTGACAGATTGAGTTTTTCGTTGAATTCGAACACAAACGCTTGATCGCTTGTTTTGCGCGAAACGGTAACTGCATTTACGAGAAACTAAATTCGTCCTCTCGTACTCCCAAATCTATCACGCATGGTGACTAATTTGCAGTAATTGAATGCTTATTTGTCCAATACAGCCTCACATCATTCTCTCTGCCGAATCACTTTCTTTCTATCATCGGGTGTACGTTGCTAAAATAGCTATGAACACTCCCTTGAGCTGACTAAGGTTAAACAGTCTATTTCTAACTATCACATTTTTATCCACGTTGTCATCGAATGCTGTTAAATGCTTACTTGTCCGGCGCAGCGTCTCGTTAAAGACCGGTCTCAAGCTGAGTTACAAGAATTATATCTGCACTATAGTTACTGACGGTTTGTTTCATATCGAAAGGGTTCCCTCTCAGGCGCAAAAAACCCACAGTCGAGCACGCACCACTATCTATTACCATTTGGACACGTATCCTACTTACTATAAATGAGCTGTACTGAGGACCATGATTTCAAATTCAGTCACAAGACGGCTTCAAAACCGCGGTGGGTAGAGGTGTGCATTGGTAAGTTAGATTGAACTAGGGAGACAAACTCTCGATAGGCGGGGCGATCTCCAAAAATGCAATGTTTTGTGAAAACATTTATAACTCGGTTTGGAGAAAGCCAACAGAGCGGGAAAGAGTTGATGTAGGGGAAGCATTGTCAGAGCTGTCTCCGGCATAAACGATGTGCGGAGGCACGCCCACGATGGGCGGAGCGTGCCTCGAAGCTCACATCGTTTCTTACAAGTCAGCATGATTCAGCTCTGAGAAACCATGAAAAGCTGAAAAAAGGTGGATAGAAGTCAGAGAAGAAGGGGAGGCTGACTGCCAATGGTGGGCGTGGCCGGCAAAAAAAGGGGGCGGAGTTAGCTAGCAAATTTATAACTCGGTTCCATGAAGTTCTGGAGGCTGGAACAAAGTGATCAGAAGCCTGCAACGGCAGGGAGGTCAACAACTACGGAAGGGTGGGGCGCGCACCAATGTGGGCGTAGCTTGCTATGAAAATTCATAGCTTAGTTCCACGAAACCCAGAGGGACTGGAAAAAAGTGGTCAGGGTTGGCAACGGCGGAGTGGTCAACAACCACGGGTGGGCGGTGCTTGCAACAAAGTGGGCGGAGTTTGCGACGAAAATTCATGAGTTGGTTCCAAGATGTCCTGGAGACCGGGAAGAAAGTTGATAGAGGTCAACAAAGGAAATGAGGTCAACCATCATTGATGGGCGGGGCATGCACAAGTGTGAGCAGAGTTATCCACGAAACACTATAATTCGGCTTCGCGAAGTCCTGGAGAACGGGAAAAAGATGCATTGAGTCTGCAAACTGTAGGCACATCATGTCCTATAACTGAGAGGAACGTGCCCCTTAAGGGCGGAGTTTGCAGGAAACCTCCAATTTGTAAAAAGAAACCGTGGAAACCAAGAAAAAAGAGGTCAGCAAAGTGAATGAAGTCTGCCATGATTGGTGCATTTGCCGATGTAGGCGGAGTTACTCAAAAGATAATTCGGTACCATGAAGTCTTGGGAACAGGGAAAAAAGGGGATATAGGTTAGCAAATGAAGTGAAGCTAATCGTTGTTGATTGGTGTGGCATGCTCAAAAAAAGGCGGAGTCATCCCTGGAACATTATAACTCTTCTTCAAGAAGTTCTGAAGCCCGGGAATAAAATGGAGCGAATTTGACAAGGTCAGAAGCAGGTGGATGGAATGCGCAAAAATGTGAATGAAGTTGTTGACGAAACATATTAATTGAGTTCGAATAATTCGAGGAAGACGGGAAAGAGTCTATAGAGGTTGGCGTAGTCAAGAATGTTAACCTCTATTGCTGGAAGTGTCGTGGTAGGGCCAGGCAAAAAAATACAAGTACTGATGTGCCATAGATTTCTATTGTTCTCCCTGACCAATACGGATCACTTTGTGATGTGAAGCACGCGTTTGCGTGCGTGTTGTTTCCAACGACAAAGAGCTCCGCAAGTGATGGATGGAAAGGGCCGATCAGCAGATCGGCGTTCTAAAGTACTTGAAATACAATGACACTCCCAAAACGATTCGTTTCAAGTGAACTGCTTTATTACAGAAAACTCTTACGTTTCTTAAAGAACTGTATCTTGAGAAGTGGCATCAATTTATGAAAAAAACCTAAACGGTTCCTCCAGTCTTTATGGAGAGAGGGTTATGAGATAGCATGCTTCTAGAAAGCCCCACAAAAAACGAATGGTTTAGAACCATCACGGACGTCAGGAGATTCAAAAAACAATTTCATGAGTCGCTGGTGTAAGTTCAAGGGATCATCTTCTTGCGACTATGTCAGCTACAAGTCAATGGCTGAATGCACTACCTGTGCAGCTCTCCATCAAGTCAACTTCTGATGGCGCTTTGAAGGCCATCATTGTCTAGGAGGGTAATGACAATGCTAAAATGGGACTGAACACTGTCATAATGTCATTGCGTCCTACACAGGCAGTTATAACAGAGCTCCAATCAATGATTTGGATTAGGCGAATTTACATCTATTCCGATTCGGAAATCGTACTGAAGTGGTTAAAGAATCGTCCCACAGTAGAAAAAAGTGTTATGACACCAACCTACTCGAAGAAATAAGGAATATTGTGGAACACCTGAAATCACTTGAGTTTGATATCTGTTTTGATCATGCGGACTGAGCACAGGATCCAGCCGACTGAGCACAGGATCCTGCCGACTGCGCCGCAAGAGGGCTTAACAAGGGCGAGTTTACTACTCAGCATTCGTGTGGTGGACTTGAACCTTCTTTGTTTCGTTTTATGGTCCTTTACAGTCCTTGTTGTCATCACAGGATATTTCATGGTGGATTCGCTGCCGCTCGTCCATGCGAACTATTGCATGTACCATTGAAGGCGCCCTTCACGGTAATTTAGCGTTATCCAGATTATGGCGAAAAATGAGGAAGATGGGGAACATAGTGCGATAGAGTGAAGGAAGTATGCGAATAGGTGTTTCGAAAGTGATAAAAGGCTTCAAAAAATCGTTTAAAGGGGCTGGACGAAAATGAAATCAGAAAAATGAAGTAGAAGGGGTGTTTAGACGAGCTATACAATGTGCATGCAACATTGCTTACGTGTGGGTCCTGGTGCAGATAGCTGACGGCAGTAAGCAAAAATATTCTTCAATGTGCGTTCACTCAGAAGCATATCGCAAAAAGAGCACCATTAACAGTAAAAATAGCCAGCACCTTTCTCATCCTTTGGAGGTAGAAAACTTGGTAAAGGACCGCAACAGCAACAGGAATGACAGAGAATAATAGAATAGGAGAAAAACGTCGCCTCACTACTCGACGACGAATCCCAATCCTGATAAGAAAATCTAGGAAGCCATTTTTATCGCGAACCGTGCCTTTTAGTGAGTCTTCACTATCTTCAAGATATTAGCAGTCCAGAAATGTGCAGGTTGCACTTAAAACTACCTGGGCAACTAAGCGATGGTAAATAAAATGAAGCCAGTCAGTGTCGTATTACCTGGAGAGGTCTTCAGTTAGAAATCATGGAAATTGTATGGCTGACACGATGGTCAGCAACAGTGTTCAATGCCGTTTTTGCTTCATTATATCTTCGTTTCAACTAGTTTCAATCTTGAGTGTTGCATGATTCAAACTTTTCAATTTGTGAATTCGTGTTTCGTTATGATGTTCCATAGGTTTGCCTTATGTCCGTAGAGTCGACGTGCAAGCTGTGCAATCTAACAACAGTTGATTAGCAACTAAGCCTTAAAAGCTAAAAATGTCTCAACGGTTTCTGTTGGCATGTTCTAGCTCAATCTTGCAAGGAATTCTAGCGACCATAACATATTAGGCGTCGTAAATTAATCATTGTAGTTGGCGAACATTGCGAAACCGTACTCTTCAACGCACATGGCGCTTTATGAACTTGCTCTCTTCATTGATAAACTCAGAGCGAATCGGTCTCTCCCTGCTTTTTGGGAGGTGAGTTTGAATAAATACTCCTTTTTCTAGTCAGTCTGTCATTACAAGTGCATCACAGAGAAGGCCTCACTCGTAGTAAGTGGACTTAGTGCTCTCAAAAACTGACCCTAATTTTCCTTTCCACCAATTTCACTGGTCTTGTTTTTGCGACCTAGAGCACTTCATAAGAATTATCGAAGAAGTAAGGTCGCTCGCCCACTTGCTCTGACCTCACCTCATTCGTTGCCCTATGACAACTTTTTTCCCTTCAAAGCTTTCAATTCCGAACTTGTGAATTTCTGTAGTAGTGAGCACCCTCTGAATAAAAGTGTACCATGTTGATTTGGGCTACTAGACGAACTCTTGGTACGTCTTGAATATTATACACTGGTGCGCAAAACTCCGGGACGGAAGCAACTTCCGATTACTATACCTCTGCCAGATAACAAACATCTCGATGAAGTTTGTGCCATATAAGAGGAGACCATTCCGGTATTGCACAGAAGGGAGCTGACAAAAATTCGAAATATAACGATAGATATGGCATTCTATCCGATGATACCGATTACTCATAGGTCTTCACGGTTCATCCTGCCGTTTTAAATGAAGTAATGTTGTTCCTAATAGGGTATTTGACTATCACGGACAGCAGTGCATGCTCTGCAACGGGATCCAACACTTTCCACGAGGTTAGTGATGAGTTGCTGTGGTAAGGCATTCCATTCTTCTAGCAGCGCATTTGACAGTTGCTGGATGGTCACTAGTGCATTGAACGTGCTGCAATGCGTCTCCCAGGGCTCCCCAAACGTGGTTGATGGGAGCAAGATCGAGGAACGGGCAGACCTATCCATTCGCTTGGTAACCTGTCGTTCCAAGAGAAACTCCACCTGTGTTGTCACGTATTGTCGTCCACAAAATGAAATCAGAAGGCGCACATGAGGAAAGTGTCTCGTCACAGTAATTCCGACTGGTAAGGTTTCTACGACCCGTATAACATGATGCCTCCCTATACCGTAACACCTCCAAAAACACAGCGATCACGTTCGACAATGATTCTAGGAAAATGGCGTCTTCCTACCGTTCAGAATCACGTTCAGAATCATTGCTCACACTGAATCTGCTCTCGTTCGTCAAGCGTACACGGGCCCATTCCTCATCGGTCCATTCGCTATGCCCCTGGCACCACCTTATATGGTGTCGCCGATGCGAGAGGTTCAAAGGAACACAACGTAGCGGTCGTCGGAGGAGTAGACCGCCTCCATGCAGTTATTGTGTCACTGTGGGATGGCTTGCCTTGGAGTTTTGTTAAATGTCATTGCAGTTATAGAGGCTGGTATAAGTAGATATTTTCTCCCTTGCTGCAAAATATACATAGCTGTCATCCCTTGGTTGAGTTGATCTTGGTCGTCACCTCCTTCCCTTCGGGCAGCAGTACCTTAGGTTCGAGACGCCATTATTCATGCACAAGGAACAACGCTGTGAGCGATAACGAACTCCTGGGCTCGTCAGGTTCGACCTTCTTCGAGTTTCCCGACGATTTTTCTTCCTGTGAAATCCTTCAGAGTCATCCATCAACTGCCCCGATTTGTGCGAGCATCCACATTAGCACCTTATTAAAGCTCTTCTCCAGAAGAAAGTCTAGCTCCTGTACACAACTGTTATAGTTCTAGCAATGTGCCCCCCCCCTCCCCCACTTTCATTTATTTCCACTCGTTATTTTGGATAATTTTGTCTTATCCCTAAATTTTGCGCACAGCATATAAATCTATGCACTTCCTAGCTTCTAATTATAAGCTCTTGCAATAAGATTATGAATCTCTTGTTGCCTTGTTCGTCCTGTCTTTCAGTTAAATCTCGTTGTTATTTATTTTCCCTCAAATCTGTATTTTGTGACAGATTCACATGCATACATAGTAGTTCATGTATGGTATTGGTGATGTTTTTTTTTTTTTGCAATTAGCGTCTGTTACTAAAACCGACCTTACTGCAGGTGTTCCTCGATTTCATCCGAGATTTTTTCGCAGACTATCGGAATTCGCTTTCGAAGCTTCACAACTTCAAGAAACTGAGTAAGTTTCACCCATATCTTTCATTGACGTTTTTCCTTTTTTCATAGTCCCATTCATCCATTCGGCATCTTTTTAACGGGCATTACGAACAGAATTTCACGGGATCAACTCACTTCTCTAAACCAATATATGTCGATTTTTGCTGTATATTTATATATTCATTTATTTATACGTCCATGTAGACGCGCCTTCTAAATCAGCAATCGAACTGAAGACGATTATTGACATTTAGTAGAAAAGAGAAGGAAAAAAGGGCTGGACCGAGGAACTAGCTCACCAAACGAGTGAGGAAAGGATTTTGGAGTGAATAAATATCGGGCGAACACCTACACCAGTCGGCCATGGTGCCCTTAGCGCCAGAGTGGGGTCATAGACACTTGAGAGGACTTCGGCACACGGGTATGCCAACCACCCTGGAGGATCCGGCAAGCTAGGTATACGCTCAGATATTCAGCCATGCATTCAGTAGAGGTGTGAATTTCACTCGAAAGAGAAGGCGAAATCAGCAGAATTTGAACTAGTCCCCCACACTCATGGCCCAGACTAGCATCTCTTCCTTTATTACTAGAAGGAGGGCTGTTACGAATCGTCTGACATCACTCATAGGTACTACTGAATCCCTTGGCTAGTCGACGGAATAAACAACTCATATTAAAAAAGTGACATCAAATCGAAACTAACAACTGTGGCAGAAGAACACAACGCATATAGAAGCATGCCAAAAAAATGAAAAGAGTGTGAACAAAGTCATGAATTAAAATTAGGAATTCGAGTGGATATCAAGTGACTTCTCAACACCAATGACTTGGAGCAGATCGATCTTTTTTAGAGCTCCCTTGAGGTCTTCAGACGTTTTGGTCGCTAATACGGACAGTGGAAGCTTGCATAGCCATCAACTGGTCCTACAAAAGAAACTATGCTGGCTGGTCGTGAGCTGCAAACGTCCAGTTTCAGTACAAAATGGAAAACACCACTTCTTCCACGCGATACGAAAGTCCAATACTTAGATGGTCAAAGCCGCAGCTAACCTCTCAAACTCTTAATTGCTAAAACTAATTCAGCCTTAATTCTTCTGTAATAAAGAGACTTCAAATTAAGTTCCCCCAAGCGGTCTCTGTATAACGGCAGACTTCGAGGATAGTTAGAATTGGGAAATATTCGGTAATAAATACAAAAATGTCAGAGCAGTGAATGTTCCTGAATAGACTCTCATAGCTTTATCATGGACGTTAATAACGATAACGATTAACTTATCATTAATCAATTTCCACCTGAGACCTGTAATTATAACCCCAGGTCTCTGACAAGATCACGAGAGGCAAGGTGGCCATATTCTGGGCAATGAACTTGGGCAATGTACTCCTGAGAAGGGGGTAGATGGCTTTCGGAGAAATTGGCATTCAGGTTCCACTCTCTGATCCACTCTATCATCTTACCAATCGACTCATATAATGCATAATGCTGTTAGGTCTATGTCTTTGTCTTGGGAGGTGTAGGTAGCATAACTTTGATATCATCAGCGAATGCCGCCATTCTGACAGAGGGGTGAGTTTTCAGCCGCACCAGCAGATCGTTTGTGTAGACTTAAAGAGAAGTGGTGAAAGGATTCCACCTTGAGTCACCCCTGAACTGCAGTCTCTAGGGCGAGAATGCCAGTCAGAGATGCGTACCGCCATTCTCTCACCTTCTAGATAGGAAATAAACCACTCCAAGAGCTTCCCTCTCATCCCGATGGCGTCCAGTTTGGACAACAGGCTCGCGTGACACACCGTCAAAGGTTTTGGATAAGTTAAAGTATGCCGTGCCCACTTTATGACCCGAATTAAGAGCCCACGTCCAGTCATGTGAGCAATCAACCAGCTGAGTACATGTGGACGCTCCAAGTACAAACCCATGTTGTTCCAAGGGAATGCATTACTGGACTGCCAGCGATGGAAGATGCGAGGTCAAAAATTATCGATAAGAGCTGCTCATCCTGGGAAGAGGAGGAAGATGGGGGTTGATACACTAAAATGAACCTACGATGGTCACCTGCCCTGAACAATACGTCGATACGTAAAACATCCGCTATTAGGTTAGGAAAGTTGACCTCAATCTTCTCACACGGAAGTACCTGATGAAGGAGACAGACACCCTCTCTCATCCTACGAGACCTATCCTTGCGGATCAGGTAGTAGGGGAGATCTGAGCACACCTCACCATCAACAGTTCCTGGATTAAGCCATGACTCTGTTATAAAAGCTATGTCGGGAATGAACGATGCAATAAAATGCTGGAAATGATGTAGTTTATTTACAAGGCTTCGGGCATTCAGCAGCACGCAACGGCAGCGTTGCTGTTGATGACCTATAAAATTTTTGAGCCTACGTTTCTCATTGAAGGAATGTCAGGTGCTTTAACTATATCCCATCGATAGACGACGTAAACGCGGTTGCCGTCGTGCTCATTTCGGTTGCGCTCATACGCTTTTTGCGTAGCTCCTGGTCTTTTGACCTTTCCTCCGGATCCACTGATTTCCCGATCTTAACATTATTGAACCTGGATGAAGCACGCAATTTATGAGCCCGGGCCAGAGTATCGACAAGAAGTTTTTTCGAAGAGAAAACACACTTCACAAGTCGCGGCCTATCACTGGCTCTTCCCATCCTGAACACCTCGACGGATCGTGCCTCGATGTCCAGAAAGTACAGGATTTTCGAGTCGCACTTTTTAATGTGTTCCTGATGCCGATACGCAGGGAGCTCTTTCTCAGCTTCAGGCACACCCAAAAGCACAACTGAGCGTTCTCTTTTCTCTGACTCATTCACTACAACAAATAGGGACCACTGAGGAACTGCTGGTGTAGTGGAATAGCCTCTGGTGCTTTTGTAGCCGAAATCTTGTTGATTCGATTCAGCAGACCACGTGCATCTTCATCCAGGTCGGTGCAGTAAGAATAGCAGTGGTAGACTGAATAGGCTTCCGCCTTCTGGTGATTTTCTCGCAGCAATGGTTCGGTCAGAGGCAGCTTGCTACATCGATCAAATACACCGCCACTCGCTATGGCCGCAGACGCAAGGATTGACGTGAGCGATTTTGATACGGAAGAGTCTAATAGGGCATCATGGAAGGAAAACCCGCTGCTCAACTCATTGTGAGATGGATCGTCAGCTGCGAGGCTTCGGCGTTTTCCGAGGGTGCCATGTTCAACTCTTGATGAACCTCGGCATAGTTGCGATAAAACTTTATTTTATTGAACATTAACGAGGTGAAAGGCATGGTTCAAGACAAAAATGGTTACTGAGTTCTTCCTCTAGGAATACTCAGCGGCCCCCAAAATAGAGGGGACCCTCTCGCGCCCAAAAACTCGACGATCAGGGCATAGTGAAAGCCCCGTCACCGGGTCGCCCGGCTTCCCACACCTCGATCGATGTCGCGTTAGGCGAGTGTCAAGGCGATACAAATCGGAATATACGTTCTAGGACCCACACACAATCAGTTGATCGCCGAGCGATGAGGCGATGTTTTTCTCCCAATCTTTTTTCCTCTGTTATCCTTTTTGCGGCCGCGATACTTTATTTACTTTCCTACCTGAAGAGGCTGAAAAAATAGAACTTATTTTTGCTGTTACTACGTTTTTTGTTCACTTGTGCTTACAAATGAATGATTGTTGCCCACCGTAGTCAGGTATTTGCACCAGGACCCACACGTAGGCAACTACCCACACTATATAGCTCGTCCAAACGCCCCACTCTTCTTCATTCTTCTGGTCTCATTCTCGTACAGCCCCCTTTTGAACGATTTTTGAAGCCTCTTTTCACTTTAGATACACCGATCCACGCAGTTCCTTCGCTTTCATGGCGTTGTTTTCTATCTTACCTTCCATTTTCCGTCGTAATCTGGATTACCCAAAATTATCGTGATTTGTGCCTTTAAATATAGCAAATTCGTCGGCTGAGGTTTCGGGGATTTTCGCTTTGTTTGGAGCCTAAATAAGGTGGAAACCAGTCCGTGATATATCCGACCAAACGTCACCCCCCCCCCCCTCCACGAGACCTTCGAAACCAGTTAGGCCATCACGTAATTGATAGTTAGATAAAAACCGTACCTTCCAGATCAGCAGAGTCAGCCCACCGGGACGACAATAGTTGCGTATATCAGGCTGATCAGAGTTCACGGTTCCGGGTGGAACGCTAACCTTATATAGGGGGTTAGTTCCCGCGTTTTTGACATACAGTAGCGCTCAAAATTACTCGGTCAACTTTAATTTGCCGTAACTTTCTTCCCAGTGGAGCAGATCGCATGAAATTTTGGCATGTTCAACTGAAGCATATTTCACACTATACAATGCTATTAGGTTGTTCGGAAAGGAATGCGCGTTGAACTTTTCCATTCATTTCTCCTCTACTATAAAAGAATTTTCAAAACAGTTTTGTCTATCAGAGAGAGATTTTCATTGCGCATCTTTTCTTATAGTTTTGGCTATGTCTACTTTGTTTTTTCTAAGAAAAAAAGTTTAAAAGGTGCTCAACCAAAAATTCCTCTTGTGGGTTTCCATGTGGTACAACTTCAAGCAAGGAAAATCGGCCGCTAAATCTCATCGTGCTATATCTGAAGTATACGGTGAAGAAGCCCTGTCAGAAAGCCGGTGTCGACGATTGTATCAGCGTTTCGAAAACGGTAATGAAAGCTTGGAGGACGAAGAACATGGAAGTCGGCCTCAATTCGTCGATAACCAAGTGTTGAAGACCGTCTTTAAATTGGATCCACACCAAACCATCCGAGAACTGGCATTACATTTTGGCTGCTCAAATTCTACCATCCATGAGCATTTGCTGGCGATTGGGAAGACGAACAGGTGCGGAAAATGGGTGCCGCACCAGCTGAGCGACGCCAACAAGGCGACACGAGTAGCAATGGCAGGAATCCTCCTTCGTCGCTCAAAGAACAGTTGTTTTTTCAACCCTATTGTTACTTCTGATGAAAAATGGATCTGTTTCGACAACACAACACGAAAAAGACAATGGTTAGACGCCTGTGACCCTCCAAAACCCACTCCAAAACCGTATATACACGGCAGAAAGGTGGTGCTCTGCGTTTGGTGGAACAGCAAAGGTTGACTGTAGTTTGAAGTCCTCAGTTTGGGTCAAACGGTTACGGCGCACGTTTACGAAGATCAGTTGAACCGCATGGATCAAGCACTGCGTCGTCAAGGTGTCGAAACGAAAACAAACGAAACAAAATTCCTCCTCTACAACGCTCGTCCACATGATGCGCAAACCACCCTGGAAAAAAACTGAGGAACTGGGCTGGGAAGTACTGCCTCATCCGCCATACAGTCCGATTCTCGCACCATCCGATTACCATTTGTTCCGGTCAATGCAGCACTCCTTGGCCGAGAGCAAATTCAAAAACCGCGAAAAAGTCCAACTCAGGGTGCCCAACTACTTTGAGTCGCAGCCGGGCGAGTTCTTCAGGAGAAGAATCCATTCTCTGCGTAAACGTAGGCAACAAGTCATTGATAGTAATGGAGAATATCTTCTGAATTGATCTTGTTTAGTTTCGTTTTTATAATAAAAAAAAATTTTGAACTCAAACGCGCATTCCTTTCCGACCAACCTAATATTTGACTGCAAGGCAGCAATGTCCACACAACTAAAGGGGAGGCGTTTGTAGACTATGCTGAAAGGAGGTTTGTGACGTCTGCAGTTATTCGCACCTTGTTTGTGTTTTTCTCCTCCTCTGTGTTCCGCATTAGCGCTCGTACACTTCAGACATGGCAAAAAGGAAAGAAGTTCTAGAAGCACCAATGTCCCTATTTTCAGTTGGTTTTGATTTCAAGCTCTTTGGGATATTTGGAACATGATCAACATGCAGGTTAATAGTGGTAGATATTCACACTACACCAATGCTACACAGATTGGAATTTCGCTTGATAAGATCCAGTAGGAAAGGAATTATGACTGAAAAGTACGAGTGAAGAGGCATTTCGCGCCGATACTTTCGAGCGCTACTGTACATTCTCCCCTCCGGTTCATTTTTGGATGCCTGACCCGGATCCAAAACGCATCCAGGCTTTTGCGCGCGGCTGTCTGGGTTTCGCGCGCCATGATCTCGACGATGACCTCAAAATCGCCTCCGTTATGAGACTCAAGCGTGTGGCAACCTAAAGCAGTAAATGGCCGCGACCTCGCCTTCCCCTCCAAATACTCCTTAACACGAATGTAAAGCGGTCTAGCCGTCTCCCCTATATATTCGTCTCCACAAATTTGGCAAATAATCCTGTAAACTACACTTGCGAAGTCACAGTCTCCATCACTGCTATTGGGACAGACCACACAGTTCAATAAAGGTTCCGAACGAGACGATGTTTTATGTTATTGGGAGGAATATCCACAAGGCCAACAGTGTTTCCCAGACCCGATCTCTTCAGACACCTCCATATGGGAGCGCTCACATCATCAGAGAGCTGGAACCACCACCTGCCGTGGATCCAGAGAATGCGGGGGGCGTTTGTAGTCGTTGAGCTCAGCGATTTTCTATACCATTTCCACTGATTCTTCTCTTTCATCCTCGCCAGCGGAGACATTTATTGCGGTTTGGAACATGCTTTTGATCACCGCGCGTTTAACCTGCCGTGGATGCGCTTACCGTCAGTGAAGAATCATATTTTTGTTGTCGGGCTTCCTATACCACTTTGTGACAAAGTTGCACCCCATGAGCTTGACCTGCCCATTATGAAAAGGGAGCAGCTTTCGGACGGCTTCCCACGGGTTAGCTTGATAAGCTCACATTGTGAGCAGACGTTCTAAAACGGGTGTTTCTATTTTAGCCGTAAAGCCATCCATGGCTCAAATAGAAACATCCGTTTTGAAAGGTTTGCCCGTAGTGTACTGCCGACGACTGCTACCTGGTACCGAGTCACCCTGCTTCGCCCACTACCAAGAAATAAAATTCCACCTCTGTTTAACACAAAGGGCATATCGGATTAGCTATTCTTGCCTTTGAAGGCTACCAGCCCTCATTAGGTCTTATCAGTGCTTGTCACCTGTTGTCACTTTTTTCAACATACCGCCCGTGTGCCTTCCAGACAATTCTCAACATGTACTCCTTCCAGTAAAATGCGTTGGGCTCAGATTTAAAAAGTTTGCAGAAGCGCCCAGAGCACGCGAAATTCGAATAGATATAGCATGGGTGCATTGTGAATATTGACCACAATTATCCTGCAACTTGATCATGTTCCACATTTACTAAAGAGCTTTAACTCGAAATGAACTAGAAATACAGACATCCGTCCGCTAAGATTTTCTTCCCTTTTTGCCATGTCTAAAGTGTCCAAACGCTTATGCCGAACACGTGAGGGAAAAAAACGCTTATAAGGTGCGAATAATTGCAGATGTCGCCAACCTTGCTTTTAGCGAAGTCTACTACTGCAGCAAATACCTTGCTCTTATTTACGTGCATATTGATGTTTTGCAGTCGAGCAGAGTAGGGTAGTGTGAAATATGCTTTACTTGTGCAAATCGAAATTTCACGCGATTTGCTCCACCAAGGAAAAAGTTGCGACTTTTGAGCACTGCTGTGAATTATTGGTCAAACACATATATCCACTCAAACAAATGCACGCCGTCGACACCCTTAACAAATTATATATAGTTGGATTTACGTGAGTCAGTTCTACTTGTCTCTCACAGTGGTGCATAAAATGGTGAGCTTGGCTTTTATATTGCTTTTTCCGTGATTGAAGTGAAATCTTTAGATTACTTTACGCTTCATTAGGTAATGACATGATCTGGGATCATTTAGCTGTAGCCGGTCTTTTGACTAGTACGGCGCCGTTTCGGGAGTCAATCCAACTATTGCACTCCCTCACATGTTCTTGGTTAGAAGTTCACAAATTTGAATGGATTCATGTGGAAATGGCGTGGAATAATCTTTTTGCAATAATGGAAGACAGCAACGTGCTGTCAGAAAGCGAGGTAGGTCTCCTAGTTTGAGAGTGCGCATTGTAGAATTGCTAATACCATTCATGGAACCTTTAATTTTCCTAAATTTTACAGATTGCTATCGTAATACGCCTGCAAAAAATATATCAGCGCGCTCTTCTCAGAGTCATGGACAGCGTCTATTCTTTTGGCCGAGTTCCAAAAAACTGGGAGCAACACTTCATTCTTTACAAGTTGGTATAAGCAATACGTTTTGAACTAACGACTTGTGAGGAAGTTCTGATATGAATCTACTTTTGGTGGTTGTCTTGAAACGACGAGGTAAGCAAACCAGCCCGTTTGGCCCTTCTGGTGGATGCATTTGCTTATTCTGCGATTCTGTGTGAGGGTCTCATAACCCCACTCAGAGAAAGTACGTGGGGAGTCGCTTCTACATCCCAGGTGGAAGACACTTCCTTGTTAATATGTGGAAGACATTGGGCGAATATATGAATCAACTGTTAAAGCACATACTGTCACAGTTGCACGGGAGCCCTATGAATATCGTATAAAGAACTTCCACCTGGGATTTATTAGGTTGAGTAAAAAGTTTTGATCGGCTTTTCAATCTTCACTTTAAAAAGTCTTATTTCCATTGAAAGAGGATCTCAATTGGTAATATAGTCTCCAACGTTGTCCTAAACATACGTCTAACGAACCGGCAGTTTCTTGACTTACGAAGCCTAGAAGGGTGGCGGCCACAATTCGAGAAAGCTGGAGATCTCATCTTTGAGCTCCGGGCAGTCATCAAAATTTCTATCGCGGAGGTGATGTTTCAGAGCAAGAAACAAATGGTAATCAGACGGAGCGAGACCTCGCGAATAAGTAGAATGGGTTAGCATTGCCCATCTAAGTTGGGCAATTTACTGACAAAATAATTTCGCAACATGCGGTTGAGCGCCGTCGTAAAAAAGGCAAACATTTTCACGCTGCGGACGCTTCCTCTGAACAACGTCGACCAAACTCTGTAGCTGAAAAGCGTAAATCTCGGCGGTCACGGTGGAGCCCTCAGTAAGTTATCCAATGTAGAGTATTCCCTGAGAATGTCCACCGACGACACAGTAAAACCTTCCTCGGACATAGTCTACTTCTCTGACAGTCCTGGAGGTGCTTCGTCATGAGGCACCCGTGGGCTGAGATACGATGACCCTTCTGGATGCACCATAGATATTTGCGACAGCCGTCGGTGGATTATGCCCCTACAGTAATTGGTGATAGACGATAGCTCTCAGACAGCTTCGGACGCCAGTTGAAGATTGAAGTCATTTTTGCTAAGCACTTTCAAGGGGATGCTTATATATCCTTTTAAGAACACAGGTTAGGGATCGGTCTACCATAACCCATTACGAAGTCCTTCCGAGTGGTCCTACGAAAAAAGGGACGAAGGTCGATCAAAACTTTTTACTCAACCTAATAGAAGCGACTCCCCACGTACTCTCCCTGAGTGGGATTATGAGACCCTTAAACAGAATCGCAGAACAAGCAAATTCATACAGCAGAAGGGCCAAACGGGGTGGTTTGCTTACCTCTGAAATGACTAAAAATGTTTGGACTTCGCGAGTAGGTTGCAATGCAGTGAAAGCATGAAAGAAGTTCTTATCGATTTATCTCTGCACGAGGCGGAAGATTTGATTCTCAAACGAAACTTTCCTAATTATGTCCATAACTATAAGTAAGCACCTATTTGGCTACACAATGGCAGGACACTTTTTCGATAAGATTTTCTAGCATTATGTGCTATACTTTTCTCACGTTCTAGCATGACATACTTTCCTCACCGCGTCTCAGTTCTGGTAGTAATTCACTGTTCGAAGCGAAGTTTGTGCTAGAATACATTTTAACTTGGCAAGAAAGTTCAGAATTTCAAAGCGTTAAAAATTTCGTTCAAACAATGTGAACACTGCCGCAAAGGTAACGAACATCTAGGGCGTTCCCGAACATCAACACATGGGCAAACAAGGGCAACATGTGCGCATTCGCAACTTTGCCATCAATGAATTGGACTTGGATTTGGACAACACCATATTCGTACCACCAATTTCTAATGACTAGTCTTAGGAACAACCTAAGGGTAGCAGCTGAAATTATCAGCGACCTATTCGCTGGAAGCACTGTTTAACTATTTAATTGGAAGAGGCGTGAAGGAACCCATGCACTATTAGTTGCGAACGCAGAATAGGTTGTCACATCTCTAGCTTACTCTGGCTTATCCTTGTTTCCAAGTAGCCTAAAAGTGGTAGGAAAAAGTTCGTAACTCGATATGATCCGAAAGCGGTAGTCACTGATGTCCTCGAGTCATAGTTTCCAGCTTTTGAGTAAACGGTCTAAGTGTTTTACGGGATAATTGGAGTCAGTTGATCTCTTTTGTGAACATATATCTAATGTGTGATGGATTTGGAATTTTCTAGAAGTGAATCTGTAATCACTTTCTTTTTGTCCCAAAATTTGTCGCCAACCTATTATATCTACAGAGAAGCATTTCTCACTTCGCTGCAAATGTTTGCTCATAGTGGCGAGTTCTTCTACAAGAAGGCCCACCACTTTTCTGAAGCCTTCTATCACCTCGGATCAATTGTTCCGTGCCGTACCCTGACATTAGCTATCTATAACCTCTTATCTCGCGTAATACACTTGATTGTCGAAATTCCCCTAATAGGAACGGAACAAAATGGCAAACCCATCTCCTCTCGCCATCCAAGCCCTTGTTGTTCGTTTTTATCACAGAAGGCATCCGGGTGGATAGCAGAAAACCGTGATCAGCCAACAGTCGGGAAGAACTCTGAACAGAGATGGCAGGAATTTCTTTCGGGCGATCCGGCTAAATGTAGAAAAAGAACCGAGTTTTTTAGCTCGGAAGACTGCGCATAACCAATAGTAGACAGCTTTGGGCAAGCCGTCGAAAGAATGCAGGACTTCCTTCCGCTGACTGTGGCGTAATCAGATTTTCGAGCCAGACTTAGAAAGGATAGAAAAACTAGAAACAGTGCACTGGTATCTTCTGCGGTAGAGGGTGCTCCAGGGCGCTCGAAGTCAAGGTGCACCGAAGAGTGGTGAATCCTACGTTGACCTGAGCAGCGAGTGCTGGCCTGTAACTTGTGAGGGTGGTTAAGTATGCTTAACCTGGATTTAATGGTTCCTGTTTCCTCTACTCGAAAAGTTCAAATTAGGAAGGGACAAAGATGGCAGAGTACGAATACTGGAGCAAAGTTACAGGAATATTTGTTTTGATTAGGAATAGGAACTTGGCGGGACAGCCACGCATTTCGCATTATCTGCTCTCATTTGTGCGTACCATCAAAACTCCTGTAGATTGGCCATTCAAGAGTGCATTAAACAACACTGACTTCATGCTCAACTGCGCGAGGTCCAATCTTCTCAACATAAGTCAATACAGAGGGGCAGTGGAATGAGCAGTCTGTCCACCCGTCCTGATCTTCATGGACGTCTTGGTGTAGGAGTCTCGCTCACTTGGCAGGGCATGATATACCGTCATCTTGTGGCAGGATGGCACTTCGCAATGTCACACGACATTTAAATCTTCGTGCAGGTCTCTCGTCGGTATAAGTACCTCCAAACATATCTCTCACTTACAGACCGAGACCCTCTTGAGGGCTTCGAGACCCTTTTGAGGCCTTGAAATGAATGAACTATTACATCTTTCACCTCTTAGGATAAAAAAAAACACGATTTTGTCATAACACGGTTGATGTTTCAGTTCCTCATGACCTGGGGTTGACGGTATTTGCAAAATATACTCACCGCTCCTAAAAATAATACCAATATACTCCTAAATTTATCCATCATTAACGTTTTTGCTTTAGGAATCTAACTCTTCGCTCCAATAACAGGCTAACTGTTCGAGCAGTGCACGACACTCGCGTCTTATGCTGTGCCGAGCTTTACTGTTGCGCTGTCCGATCTCGAGACAGTCAGCTTCGAGCTGGTTGTCTCGAGATCGGACAGCGCAACAGTAAAGCTTCATTTGTGGTGCGAGATTAAACATATCGCACCACACATAATGCTTCACTAATGCGCTTTCACTACTTTCCCCCAGTTACGGTCTTTTGTTGTCAATATACACAACGATATAAGCCCTATACAGCTATAAAAACTATAGCGCCAGGACGATAGTGAAATACTGAGTTGTTATTTGTTTCTAGCAAGGAAGAAGCATTGGAAGAGTGAGTACGAAACAAGTTTCATGGTGCCGTAAAAGTTTGTTATCATCCCTTGTGTTAGGTTCTCCAAGCTGATAACTGCTCTCTCGAAAGCCATGCAATAATCTGACATTTGATGCGCTCTTTCTCTAAAAAACGCCTTTTTTAAATTGTTTACTTTGATTTCTAATTGTTTCAGCGACGCATCAGATGTGGATTTGCTCACAACTCGAACAGACAAAAGCGTTGAATCGCTGCTCTGGAACGACAACCTTCTACAGATAGTTAGTTTGGCAAATGAATACCATAATCGAAAAAAAAATCCATTTAATGATATGCGCTCCAGCTTTATGCATCGAGAGGTTGACTTGCTATCAGTATTTATGCACAAACTGTCTCCTTTAATGATCTACAGTAGAAAAATCACCTTGCTAAGGCTCGTGGTGGGAAATGGTGTTCAGCATGAGTGTACCTGGAACTTTTGAAAGAGAGTTCAGAAAAGTGCAAGACACTCAAAAATCCTGAAGCGGCTTGTCATTTGATCAGCAGGTCAGACACAGCCTTCGCCCAAGACCTGGAATACAAAAAAAAATTGATTTTTTTGACTCTACAGGCTCATAGAAGTGAAGTAAAATCGCTGCAACAGAGAGCGGGATAGACTGATAGCTTTATTTACTAGATTACGTTTGTGAGTTTCTTTCCAGCTATGCCGCTTGATTAATGTGGTTTGTTCTACAACTTCGGATATTATTTACTTCTCATTTTGTTTTCTTTTTGGAAGCGATTGGGCAGTAACTTTGCCTTAATTCCCAGTCATGTTTACTCTAGCAGTGCCGAGCTTGGAACTTGAGCACAACACAAGTTACACACACACGTCTTTTCGAATAAGTTACCATGAAAAGTGGTTTGCGCTTCCTAACCTGATGCCATGGTTGTCTAAATAGAACATTCAAGCTAATAATTTTTTTCAGTCTTATCGTTTTCACTGAGTAACTTTCGGAACTACAGGATCTTAACCCGCTTGTTTGCCCTGTAGGAGTATTCCTGAGCTCTAGGAATGACCAGAGCTCTCGATTATTAGAATTGGTGAAAGCGATGCTCCGACGGCTTTGAATGTGTTTGCGCTGTAAAAGACGCGTTTCTTGACCTTGTTTCGACTGGTACAGTACTGGTACAGAACCATTCGAACATTTTCACATTGTACCAAGTAAAGTCGAGTACTCGGCGCAATCCAAAGCGAATTCTGAACACGTCATCTCCAGGGACCAATCAGCCTCTACAAGCACTAGAGCGTGCACCCCATGTACATTCAATTACTTTTGGGATGGAACTCAAGTGTATGTGTATTTGTCTATCGGGGCTCGACGCACAGTAAAACGCTCAAAATCCCCATGATTGCTTGATTGAAAAATTTCCATGTGGTCTCTTTTTCGAGAACATGGGCATCATCAATCTCTTGAAGCGAAGTTAGCGAAGCTGATAGCGCATGCTGCAAAGGTGAACTAGCGCTTTAGGAAACGTTTTTGGTAAAACAGGGGGAGGAAATGCAGTTATGAAACGGTGAATTTAAGATTTAAGATTGGAGCCAATCTGGTCGTACTCATATCCTCAGATAGTGCCCTGCGTTAGCGTTATACTCGCGGTAGATTCAGGTAACGCTACAGCGACAGAACGCCTGGTGTCGGCGCGTTTGCTTAGGAGCATACGTCAGTGGTGCGCGCTTCATTGCAACAGCCAGAAGGCCATCGCTTACCATGTCTTTCGATCCGCTGAGGTGGTGTGCAATTTTCCCATGGAATGATGCCGCTGCCATTTCGTCATATGAAGCATGGCTGCTGTGTGGGTCTTGCTACTACAGTGATGTGGTCCCAGTGCTGTCTCATCTTTCCTTAGGTTCTGGTTTTGCGTTGTCATAATAATAGTGTGCTCCGTTGTACATGCATGCAATTAGGCATGCAGTAAGAAGTACCAGATTATGACAGTATCTTCCAGATACAAATAGCTTTTGCATATTTATTGATCTAAGTGGTGGGAGAAAGCCAAGTACATTATGAGGACAAAGTCTGCGTGTTGTTGTGGCACGCCCAGTTTTCTACTCCCTTAATTAAACCATTCCACGAAAGCATTGCTCGGGGACCTGCCTTTCATTCAGACTGCTCGACCATAGACGAGTTTCCCGTGCTCCGGTTCCATTTCAAACGAAACCTTCAGCACGGTTTGGAACGACGTTACTGCGGTGTAAGGCGAGTTGTTCGGAAAGTAGCTGCGCGATATCGAGAGAAAGGGTGATCGCACTCGAGGGCTCGCTTCTGTATGTACCGACGTTTCTCCGCTCGCCTTTCAGCCGCGTTTTTTGATTGTGATGAGACCACTTCGAAATTTCAGAGAAGGTGGGTTAATTTTTCATCAAACTACCTGTGAGAGGCAGAGAAGCTGGTGGTAAGGTAGAGCCAATACACAAAACTCTGCAATTCTATCATCGAAAACTAGAGCGAAGGGAAGGGTAAGGCGGCTGTATTGTACAAATCTGTAGCAGTGTGAAGAAAACGATTGTTGTCTACCTCAAGGATAAGTGTAGCAGGGGTAGCTGCTATAGGCGAAAAGTTAAAATGGAAGAGCAGTCGACCAGTAGGAAATTCTCTTCTTCAGGGAGCGTTGAAGTGTACGCGGAAATGCATTACTCTCCCGCTATATTTCCATAAATCTATCCCTCCAATTCGATTATTCTTTAATCATTCAAGATTTTGGGAATATGCATCTGATTCCCAAAACGAATAAATAGCTGCTGATTCAGACGAAGGCAATGCCCCCTCCGTCCCTCACTCCTTCCCCGTGAATGGCGCCACAGTGAAAGTGACGGTCTTTCTATTGTTTCTACAATTCTGAATCCAGTCCTGGTCTTGGCAGTGCGCGTGGTCCATCATGCAATGCAACCTATTTGCGCTCCGGAGATTGGCGGAGTCCCATAGGTAATGACGAGCATGGCTGCGAAAGAAGCGTTAATGCTGAGGCAGTAATCCGGACTGCAATCCATTCATTTGCTTTAGGAGAGATAGAATAGGGTGAGGTTCCGTCTTTGCTCCATCTGATTGTTGTTACGGGTGCTACATTTTCTACACTTGGATTCTGTGTTTGGGCATAAGGTTAGCTAGCACGTGAACTGTCTGAAGCGGTATAGTGCAAGCCAGATAATTAACGTGAACACATTCATCTTTACATTCGATGAAGTGGGTTCTCATGTAGTCTTCGCTTACGACGATGCACTACTTCCATACCTATAACGTTGCACAGCTGGCAAATGATTTTCGAAGGTGCTGCTCAAGTGAGTCGGCAAATTTTATTATAACCGACTTTCTCATCCTAGTTACTATAAAGCGCTTCGTCTGTCGTCTGTCTGTCTGTCGTATGTCTGTCACGAAATTTCTTAGCTCCTTTAGATCTGCCTGGAGAGATCGGGTCAAGCATGGGGTGGGTGGGCCATATCTCGAGAAGTATAAAGCACACATCAGCTTGGCGGAACCCCCCCCCCCCACAGTGGGCGTGGCGTGCATCCAAATGAGTTGTACTGAGGACCATGATTCCAAATTCAGTCTCAGGACGGCTTTATAACCGGGGTGTAAAGGTGGCTAGAGGTGTGCATTGATAAGTCAGATCGAATTGGGCTCGGCGTTCTCCACCCCCGATGGGCTCGGCGTTCTCCAAAAATGCAATGCTGTATGAAAACATTTTGGAAAGCCATAACTCCTGTCTCGTGGACCTAGAAAGTTCAAAGTTCGAAAAAGGTGGCGGGATAAGAACACTCAAGGTGGGTAGCAGGACCAGACCCCACCCACCGGAAGCGGGGCTTGAGCGAAAACCCATCCATCCTGTCCCAGTGGAACTGGAGCGTTCGAATTTTGTAGGAGCACAGGCGACAGGATTGGAACACTTATGGTGGGTGACAGGATCAGTCTCCGCCCACGGGAGGCGGGGTTTGAGCGAAAACTCATAAATCCTGTTCCTGTGAACTTAGAGCGTTCAAATTTGGTAGGAGTACAAGCGGCAGAATGGGAACACTCATGGTGGGTGACAGGACTGAACTATGCCCACAGTGGGCCTGGGGGCGGGGTTTGGGTGGAAATTCATAGCTCCTGTTCCCGTGGACCTAGAGCGCCCAAATTTGATGGGTGGTGCAGGCGGGGAGGCCATTTTAACACGGGAACGAGAGGAACCCGGCGTCAGCAGGGCGAGCTGACTGGTGTCTGCTATAAACTAATACTAATACTAACTCCTAATTTAATGACTGCGTAACCTTTTATACTTGAGCCACAAGAAAACCATGCGTTTTTCCCCTCATGGAGAATGTTTTGGCCTGGGATCCTTCAGTCTCTAACACATTTGTTTCTAATGACTTACGTTTGAGCGAGCATCTCACAAACCCAAAAGTTTTTGTTGCCTGAGAGAAGCTAGGAATATGAACGTAAATCTTGATCACTATCCTATTCTTTATGCTAGGGTTACTATCTTGATCTGTACTGCAAAACGAAGTGAATGAGAAGCGGTTGTTTTAACAATATATTTAGGTTCTTCGTGGCGCTCGGGCTCGTGTGCGCCTTGGGCCGAAGAATGATATCGCTCCTGTTTTCTCTGAAGTATTTTACGATTATATGGAACAGCACGACCTGCCGCCTGAGAGGTTAGGTTCACTATTCCGTTACGGTTTTTTATCTACCGTTACCTCTTTGAGTTGACTGCAATGGTAAAAGAAACGTGGCTGCTTCAAGGTTCATCACATTCCATCAGTTTCAACATGCTTTTGAGTCCGCAGCCGCCAAACTCACTCATAGTCTGAGCAAGGAGCTGTTAATGAATATTTGTGCAGCTGGTCTATTAGAACACTGGATTGATCTAAAGGTGAGCTTTGCCAGCTACCCTTCTATTGTGGGATTTAGGGCTTCACATTGTAGGAAATCACTTGTGGTAGAGTGGCCCACTGCTTCGCGGCATTTGTTTATGGATCCACCTCAGATTCTGTGATGATTGGAACTGTGAGTTATGCTTGTTTTGGGAGAAACAGTTACGCTCTAAACTTTTTTCCGAATAATATCCTTCATTTTAATGAATAACGGTTCGTCTACTTAATGGGATTTTCATGACTCTGTAAAGTCCCAGAGTAGCTCAAGGGATATGCAGTCATCCAGTGAGTCGATCGATTTCTAGTGCAATGTATTCTACAGAACTTTGTGTACATGATTGTTAGAATGTTTGGAGGAGGCCGTAAGTCACGCAACAGGCTAGTAATTTTTACCGAGTGGTCAAAGTTCATGTGATTTAACGTGACGCTGGTAAAAACCCATGCTCATACCGTTAGTTGGGTCTATGTGCTTCCATTTTATCGTTGTCTCTAGGAGCACTACTCTCTTTGGATATCTAGCCCCGGACGAATAATGATGTGATAATCCAGAACAGTGCAAAAGGGGCAAAGAAAACGCGAAAGGTTGTGTTTAGAGAGATATAAGGCTTCAAAAAAGTAGTAAAGTTAGGGGTTGGACGAGAATGACAAAGGCTGAACGAAGGGGGTATTAGGACGAGCTGTCCAAGTGTGTGCCATTGCGTGCCGCTGACTGCAATAAGCTGCCTGCGTGCAACGTAAGCGTCCCGGTGCGAATGGTGTGCCTCAAAACGCCGCGTTACTCATCTGCCTTCACGTGTGTTCGTCGGCTAAGCTGGTTTTGCGCCCCTTGTTACACCATACATAGGCCATTTTGCGAACCGGCAGCTTCCCTTGAGCTACGCGTGGGGGTAACAGCTTCATACCAAGAAGAATTCGCAAAAAACTATTTTTATTGCTGTAAGCCATCTTTCAGAAATGACTGTCCAGCTACGCGGTTAACCTTATAGTATAACCAGTCGGGCCGCCCGGCTAACGCCACGCTTCCCTCCTTCTTATGGTGTCGCCCGGCTTCGCCGGGCGCTCCTCCTTCCTGCAAGGAATTTGCTATGCGTAAATAACACTTCGGATTCTCCTTTTTCTTTGAAAGCTCTACACCTTCAGCATTAGCTCCAAAATGGGAGCGACTTTTCTGTATTATAATTTAAGCCGGATTGCCCGACTATCGCCGGGCATCCTCCTTCTTATGTAAAGTTGGTTCCCCCGGCTAACGCCGGGCTTCCCTCCTTCTTTGACAGAGTTGTAGTGATCGGCTAAATCTCCACCCCTTCTTTGAAACACATAATACTTTCCTGTACACGAAGTTTGACACAGGACTAACACGGTATTGGTATTCAGTGAAAGTCGGTACTTATGTCTTTAATTGGGAGTCTCGATCTTTTTCTTTCGTTCTTGAAGATAATTACTCAATGAATATTTAACTATTAAGTAACCAAAGCCTTGGACGGTACTTACAAATATTTCGTGTGATGACAACACCATTATCAGATGTTATCAATGAACCTTTGACTTCACAGAGATAACATTAATTAGGAGTCCCAAATAACTGGCGGTCGGTTAGGTTTTTCGCAAATGATATCGAACAAAGAGGATCCTTCGTTGAGTCAAGAGCCTTGCTGGATAGCGGTCGTAATCTAATGAACAAAATTCTCATCTGCTTATCATAAAGCATCCCGTGGATCCCTATAACTGCGCTTACCACTTTTCTTGTCACACTACTCTACCATCTCATCTTATAGAATGAAACATACTGAACAGCCAAAGCTACATCATAAATACCGTAGGCGCTAGGATTTCGATCGGCAGGTGGTACTTGCTCTCTTAGGCCCCTTATCTTCTTTTATCAGTTATTATCGGTTCTTGTCACCGAGTACCTTGGATCCCTCCATATCCTACACCACTTAGTGAAAAGCCGAGGTCCCATTGTTAATACGAAAAGCTGTAATCTTATCATATTTGAATTCTTTAGGTCCACAGAAACAGAAGTTATGAACCGCTCAAATGTTTACTCTGCACAAACGCCGCCCTTTGTAAGCTGAGTCTGGTCCTGCCACCTGCCATGAGTGTTCCTATCCTAGTCCTACCGAGTTTAAACTCTCTAGGTCCATGTAAACAGGAGTTATGGATTTGCTTTCCGAAACTCTATCGCGCACGCTCCGCCCCCGGTGAGCGGATTCGGGTCCTTCCACCTACCATAAGTGTTCCCATCCTGCCCCACTTACTCCTGCCAACTTTGAGCTCTCTAGGTCCACGGGAACAGGAGTTATGAATTTGCGGCCCGAAATTTCTAACGCGCACGCTGCGCTCCCTGTGAACGGATCCCGGTCCTGCTACCTACCACAGGTGTTCCCATCCTGCCCCACTTACTCCTACTAAATTTGAACGCTTTCGGTCCACGGGGACAGGAGTTATGAATTTCCGGTCAGACACACACACCGACACACACACAAACATACAAACACACACACACACAAACACACCGACACACCAACAGACACACTTAGCGAATTATATAAAGTAGGATAGATATCACAGTAGAGTGTCCTAAAAGTAACTGAATATTTCGAACTGGATCGGATTAATTCCAGTTTAAATAGCATCATTGGGTAATGTCATTGTCCTTTGCAAGTTCCTCCTGAAAATCGTATCTCTTGCAACAACAAAAATTTGAATTTGAGGCGGCAATTTTCGGGTTAGGTGGAGGCGCGGAGAATAAGGGACGGGAGGGCGTGATAGAATTGACCGACCTTACTCAAAAATTTTGAGTTGACCTTACTCGAAAAATTAAACATTTTTTCGTCATTACTAGAGAACTTTCAGTTGGACACCGAAGAGTTGTATCGGACAGCGCTCCTCCGAGGTGGTGTGCCTCCTTCAAGAGCAGCGAAGTGGCGGCTAAAACAGGGAGCTCTCTCAGAGACTGCTCACTGCATCCAGTGTGATGTGCGTTTTATGTCTTTTCTTTTTGAATAGTTGCTCGTTAACAGATTTAAACGCACATCGCAGCAGCGATAGGGAGATTTCGTGCACCCAGTTTCTCTGATGATTCTTAATCTGATCATCGACGCGATTAACATCACTGTTTGTCAAGCACGAAAGCAAAACTCTTTTGACAGAAGGTGCAATAGTAGGAATCTTGGGTAATAGTGCGGATTCAGTACTATTCTGTTTATTTTCCAATACACGCTTTATAGTGAACTCGATTAAAGAATGGTTTGCTAAGCGGATCGGTATGTGGATTTTAGCTTCTGTTTCAGCTCGAGCCACCTCTCAGCTACGCTTTTCGCTATTCTTTGATACCGATTATTAATGGTTGCATGGATAATATGTTCAAAATTTTCCGAGTTGTTGAACTCTTGACTAGTGTCAGTTCAGACAGTAGGTTTTTTCTCTTTATTAAAATTAATCTACATGAGTGGGTACGAGTAGCACCACTTCTTCGTGTGGCAATCCATAGTAGTTCCATCGAAATCATTCTTTCCGTACAGTGTTTGCATGGAAAAGTCTGACCATCGACAGCGGTCCTAAGTTTTCTTTGACGCCCCGAGGGAACCAGCTAGTAACCGTCATGGTACAACGGTAAACACAGAAACGCATGACGTGTGCGCCCCCCCCCCCCCATCTGCGATCCCTTGACATCTGCGGGATCATTTCTGATTTTCGTTCCCTGAAGAAATCAGGCTCTGTACTTTTTTCCTCGTAGAGAAGAAAGCCTATAAGGCTTCAAATGAGCACTGGAGGATTAAGATGTTTGTTCTTTCATAAAGTTGGGCTTAGCGAACGGATGTGGATGTTTCAAAAATCGCAGATGATACCATCCACTGCTGTTCGGGATGCAGCGGCTCTGCTGCCAGGTCAGGGAAGGTTTGTTTTTAACTAGCGTAGTGCGACAGACGCGATAGCTCCATTTACCGACGGGGGATTCAATCGGAACTGCTTCATAGTCTTGCAAATTGTGTTGTCGACTGGTAATTACCTTCAAAACCCTATGTCTTTCTTGCGTGGTCGTGAAGATATCCAGATACCGGGTGGTATCCGTTTAAGTGCTTGAAATAACGGAATCTTTCCACTAGTATGAGAAGTAAGGTATTCCCATTGAACATTCGCGGCTTTTTGACTTGAACTTGGCGCTTTCCAAGGAGATACGAGACATCTGCTTTAGAAATTAGGCAATAGTTGCATGGTGAAGTGTAATCTGCGGATTCAGAACCCCACAGTTGCAATGAACTTCTGTCGAAGTACATGGCAGTTGTGCTGTTTTAAACAGCAAGTCACTTCCTGGTCCTGAATATAACACAGGTGTTGATAATGTTGATGATAAAAAAAGGATTTCTACGGTAACTCTTCGATACCACGTAAAATGATCTCACGTCATATTCATTGCTGCCGATGTTATACTTTGGTGATAATTAATGTTAAGGCTGCGGTCAAACCACTTCTTCTCGATCGCAAACTTTGAAATTGGTGATGACATTCTTTTGTATGAATCGATGTTCGTAGAAATACACGTGTTGCTAAAGGCAGCCACACCGACGGTACCTCACGTTTAAAATAGACTGGCTCCATCAATAGATTGCAACGAAAGGTGTTTCCGTCCCCGTGTAGAATTCCTCTGTTCAGCTTAACTTGATATTGGCTAATGGGTGAGCGAAGCTAAAACTGAGGTCCGGCCACATCTTAATCGCGTACGGCAAACGTGCTACCAGGTTTTTGTACATGTCGATTTTTATGTTCATGCGGGTTGGCGATGGCTTCTGAACTTCCAACGCCTTGGCTGTTCCAGACGTTAAGAAACAGTACTTGCAATAGGCTTTAGCAAGATCCCTATCGTCTCGCTCAGTCAGATGATCAACTGTGTGGTTTTTCCGAGTTTGCATCACCTCATTTTCATTAAACGCCAGCATTGTAAGCGCTACTCGAAGATAAAGATCGCACTCTGAGCTCCTCCCTTCAAGTAGCCTGGTATAGTCCTTTTATTCCAGCCGCCTCCTCCAAGGAGTCCTACCTAACCCTCACGTGCATTCTCTTACTGCCAACCCCCGGACCGCCCCTCAAGTGCCCACCAGTCATTCGAAAGCAAGCCTTTATTTGGGCATCATGCTCATCTAACCCTACCTAATACTACATATATGAGCAAAATCATTGAAAGCTACGGCAAGGATTTATTAATTGAAACTTCCAGGGAAAACTGCTGAAGATTTCAAGAAGGTGGATGGCGACCGTAGAGCAGCGGAAATGCGTGTTCGCTACATGTCTTTCATTGTTTCCAAATTACTCAATCTCGTTTGTATAGTCAAAGATTTGTTCGTCGAGAAGGTGAGTAGGCATGTATCGTTCTATCTTTATACTCAGAGCACAACTTCTGTTGAAAATGTTATCTGAAACCTTCCGCTAGCACGATGCCTTGGATTCCAAGGATGCTCATATTGGGTCGCTATGGGCTGGGAAAGGGAAGATCACACTGCATAACAGTTGAGCATATTTTTCTGCCCACCGATGATGTTGGAGCCACCAATGGCATTCCCCCCAAAAACCTCGCCTGAGTTCAGCTGCGGCGCCGGTGGGCATTCAAAATGTTGTCTGTCATTTACTGCATAACTCGTCGGAGCGTATATTCCCCTAGTCCCCGCTGGTTAATCCGTTGAGTATTGCTTTGTTTCCATTCTACTACCGCAGCTAGCTACCTGTATGAATTTGAACTGTTGTAGTCGTTGCTACTGAGCAGTTCAGCTGATCAGTTAGCAAATTCTTCTTCCCAGCTCCACATCACTTTCCGTGTGTATGTTGCGTCGTGATCCTGCTGTGATATGAGAGAGAAACCTTAGTTTTTTTATAATAACTGGTTTCTTTTTTACTCCTTCAGTTGTCCAATTGTATCTTATTCATTGTACATCTGCCTATTCTATAGACGTGATAGGTGGTGGCTATGATATGACGCTAAGTTGTGCTACATTTCTTACTTTCGTTTTATTTTGCTTTCGTCTCCCATACCTGATCCCGTTGTTCTACATCCCATTTTTGAGCGGAAATGTTAAACCGGTAGTGTGAATGAAAGTAGGAAATCGCTCTTGCACCTAGCAGCGGCGTTGGTGTAGTAGTGTGATAAGCGGCGCACTATAACACACCCAATGTTACGGGTGTGAATCCTGGGTCGATATAAGCCTAAGCCAAGTAAGCCTTATCTCTTCGAGGTCGGTTAGTTGGGGCCAGACTCGTCGGGGAGGATAAAATTACTGTTTGTGCATCGGCTTGGCCACCGCAAGTCATTGTGTAAGTTACATACCATTCAAGACGCCGTTACGATTCCCGGAAGTTGGATGCGGGTGCGCACCTTCGGACGGGATTGATTAATTTCGAAAGACTTTATCCAAGAAGCCAACCGGGGGAGAAGTGCATTCATAAAATTTTGGGGTGCTAGTGACGAGAAATAAACGTTAGAGAAGATGAAGAATTGTAGAATGTGGGTTGCGATGCTTGGTGCAAATACAGTGCGTAGGGTGCTAAGCTTAGATGCAGAATCCTCGCAGTATACAGTTTCAGTTGCCTAGGCTATTAATGCGGAATTATAAAGAGTGGAGAGTGGAAAGATCTGGAAATAGTTGAAGGAAGATTGGGAAAATGACCTGTGAGGATTCAGACCAGCGTCCTTATACTCGCTCTATTCCCTATTCCCCCGTCGAGACTCCCATTCCATTTCCATGGTCATTATTAATTTGATAGTCGCAAAGTTAAAACGCTACCGCAGTCTTTCGAGGGGCGAGGCCCTTTCCAGTGTGATAGCGTACAACGTGGCACGTTTCGTCTGAGATAGCGTTTAGTTTCAAAATTTGAGTAGAACGTTAGAATCGGAGTCAAAACATTAAGGAAACCATGAAGAACTTAGTTTCACACGTTCAATCCTGCTGACAAAACCGGGTTGAAATCGAAATCTCGTGTGACCTTATGTTTTAGGTTATCTCAATCTTCGATCGACATGCAAAAATTTTGAGTGCTGCGGTAGAGGTGGAAGAAATTGAAAAAACTTTGACCGAGGCTGAATCCGAGCTCCATGCTTTGGTTTGTGACTTGATTGCCACTATGATCGTGGTTAAGTAACCTTCTCAGTGTTTAGGTCGTGCGGACGGATATCCGTAAAGCGTTCCATGAAATAATTGATATTTTAAAAGAGTTGGCAGGAGAAATTCGGTTGAAGTATGATTGCTCATCTTATCTTGGCTTCATGTCCGAAAAAAACTGAGATTTTTAAACTTCTTTAGATCCGTGAGCAACAACCTGACGATGGAGTCCTTGATACGATGGCACAAGACAACTGTGCGCTCAATCGAGTTTCTGACGTTGGTAGGCAAGGCCATGCCTATCGATTCTGTCTTTCACGCATTATACGTACGACTGAAGTATAATCGAGATAACGTTCGTTATCCTGCCGCGAATTCAGATTGAGTGCGGATAGTCAGTGACTGCGACCGAAGTGTAATTACAATCATGTTCGGTTTCCTGCCGCAACCTTTTAAAGTTTGAAAGTATAACTAGGTTGAAAGTATAACCGGTTCCTGCTAAATAATGCTTCCGTGCTGTCATGTGTACCCTCATGTTATGAAATCAGTTGTAGCTTTCCAAACCCAACCCTGGAAATCGAGTTTTCTCTGATTATTCCTTTTCACTTTGTTGTTTAAACGTGCAGGCATGACGATAAAAATCGGCCGGGTATTCAATGATCTTTGTAGACTTTGATGAGCAGTGCCTATCTTTCCGTGCAAATTTTGAATGTTGTTCTTTTATAGCTCAAGTGTGAATTTTCGCAAGAAGTATGTCAATCATCATTGTTATGGAAATATGCATTTCATGAATTAATAAAATTCGGCATGCCATCACGTCGATGAAGTGCAACGCCCAGTCCCGACAGAATTGACCAAAACACCTCGAGAGCCTTCTGCCAGTCATCGTCGAAACATTATCTGTTCTCTTCACACGGTAACTGAAAATACAAAGTACTCACATTTGATAAACTAGCGAGATGAGTTGCTGTATTGAAAGGGCGAGCCAGACGATATTTGGCAACTACTGTCCGATAAGACTGTTGTCTGTAATCTATAAACTTCTCACATAAGTCATCCTCCCTGGGGTTGGTAACATTTTAGTTGGGGGCAGCCAAGTGCGCGAGCAGGAAGGATAGTCTAGTACGTGACGAGTCCCGTCCTAATTTTAAGTGTTGTCCTCAGTTCACCAACCCTGCCAGACATTCGGATAATGCACTGCAGCCGAATAACAGCAGTTAAAAACATAATGTCAAAATAAGTTGAATCAAGAAAAGCTCACAGCTTTACAGTAGGCACAGTGCCCGGGTAGCACAAGTAGGTGTTCATCCTGTCCGAGGCCAACCTTTTGTCCATAACTCGTCAATCTTGTGAGCACATGCAGCCAGCTAAATTCAGTGCTCTGATGAAAGGGAAATGTTCGAAGTTTTCCGACATACGCAAAAGCTGAGAGAGCCCGAACCCCCAGTTCCGTCAGCAAACGAAGGACACTGTTGCCCGCGCCAAGAAATCGGAGGTTAGATGATCCGAACACACCATGTGTTGGCAATTGTATCCGGGTGTTCAATAACTGGGCCCTAAGGGACGTCAAAAGATTATCAGAACCGCCGCCAGCACAATGGTCAGGCTTCTTTTAAAGACCACTGAATAAAAGTGACGCTAGCTCGGCTCTCTGGAGCGAGGAGTATTAATCTGAACACTTGCTCGTGACAGGGAGGAGGCGATGCTAGTTCAGGCTCGAGCTAACCGTTATCAACGTGGTGACAGGCGGTACGAGCGATCGTTGTTATATTTCCTTCCCCTTCAGCGGTAATGGGTCCAGCACAAGGATGAGTTCCCCTGATCGAAGTGGACCGTTAGTTATTTCGTACGATCTACTATTTATTAACTTGTTTAGGTCAAAAACACTCCAGATACACAAGGGAAGTTCCTAAGTGGTAGTCTACGAACGCGATCAAATTAATTAGGTCTGAGTTCGGCTACATACACAGAAGGTCAACTATTTGCAAATTGCACATCTTGAATTGATTGCCAAACCTCTCGCAGTCACTGAACGAATAGGTGAAGCTTCACAGAAGGAAAAAGATTTATTTCGGTTTTTTTTTTCAACAAATTTTATTTGGAGAAACGATAAAATATGACACAAAGACGTGTTCAAATAATTACTTCAGAACTTATCGATCATTTACGTCAAGCACCGCTTCCCACTTGCCATTCAGTCAATTTCCTGAATCAGAAAATTTGCGGTTCTTGGAAGCGATTCACACTTTGGCATCGGCCATCAAGTCATCCATTTTGTCATAAGTACTGTTCGCTAGCTAGCTTCTTTCACCGAACGGTTGACGTGATAGTTCGTAGAAGTTTGTGTCGGTGAATAAGACGGATTTAGGAGCAAATACCATCTCTTAATTGGCTTTGGCTGGCTGTTCCATTCTGAAAAGTCCGCTGAGATCGCGAAATGACTTCCACCTTCCAACCTTTCTCGAAATAATAGAGCACAATGTGGCGGATGTGAAGATGACTTTCTAGAAGCACTCTTGTTACGGAAAGCGAGACGGCTATTTAGATAAAAATTGAAAATTCAATATTTAAGTTGTGTCGAGAGAAAAGAAGCCGCGAAAAAACCCGCAATAACTATGCATCAACCTAATACAATCAACCGTATGCAACTCATTTTGAATGGCTACGACGACTTTAATCCTCCCCTTGTACTACAAAACCAAGTCTGAAACGAGCTGAGAGAACTGAAGAATACTGCAAAATGATGAGACGTTTATTGAATGCTCATCTGGCAAAGTTGAAACTTGTTGGTGTTGCATCAATTCATCAACCTGAATTTCACATTAAACGATTCATTTCTAATTCCATAACTATGATCATTTGTTTTCACTATGTTTAAATGCTTATAGTCCTCGCAACAGCGCACAGTGATTGTGAAGTAAGCACTCACCCGTTCGTCGCATAATTTTTTTCCCGTGAGATCAAATCAAATAAACCAAAAAAATGCCTCGATGAAGAGGCTTGTCCTCCGAATGAAGGCTGAGATTACTGGAGATTCTGGTAGCTAGTGCTGACAAGGGAAGGATATACGGTTGCACCGGCCATTTGTGAAGAGGTGTATATCGCCGTGGTATTACCGAACGCTGATCCCAAATCTACGGAACGTGTCGATTTCGAAAGATCGAGCTCAAGTCACTGTAGGGAAGACGCTATGTGAGCAATTTGGGAGAGAGTGTAAGCCTAAGAATTGGATAACATGGAACATATAGAATTACAGTACAGCACAGGGGTCTGAAAAATTCATCGACTCAGTCGCGCATATTATGATTTTGCTCTTGATTTCCATGGTCTCTGAAATCTTATTGAGAGCACGGCATATGATAGCTTCCAGAGTTAGCCAGTTTTAGAAGCATATCCACGAAGGTAAAACATCTTTTTAGTATTGTCCTCTTTGCCACACGTACTGCTGATTTGATGCCACTTCAGGACCAAAAAGTACTCTCACGACAAAAATGGGTCTTGTGGCGTGCTAGGAAACGGGCTTACACGCAATACTTTTTTCAAAGTATGGATAACTATACAAAATGAACCCAACTAGGAGGCTGCAGCCCCATAAAGGCGGCTGTGAGAACAACATCGAAGAGAGCTCTTTAAAGGCGCAGTTCACGATAATTTTGTGTAATCTAGATCATGGCGAAAACGACGATATGGTGGAAAATAGTGCGATAAAGGCGAAGATGGTGCGCGAATAGGCGTTTTCAACGTGATAAAAGGCCTAGAAAACAGCGGGCTAGACGAGAAGGACACCAGAGATATGAAGAAGAATGGGTGTTCAGATGAGCTATACGATGTGTGTCACTGCGTACGATTGGTTCTTGGTGCGGATAGCGGACTACAGTAGCAAGAATGTTCTTTAAAATTCATGCACTCATGAGCATATGTTAACAAAAACGGTAGTAACAGCGAAAATGGCCCACCTTTTTCAGCCTATCGGGATACAAAATTAAATAGAGGTCCGCAGCAGCAAAATGATTAACAGAGCATAAAAGAATAGGAGAAAAACATCACTACTCGGCGATCAGCTGATTGTGTATGGTTCCTAGAACGGATATTGCAGTCTGTATCGTCTCCACTCTCGACACTCGTCTGACGTGACATCGATCAAGGAGCGGGGCGTCCTGGCGATCCAGGGCTCCCACTATGCCCTAACAGTTGAGTTTTTGGACCCGACCGCGTCCTCTATGTTACCCATGGGAGCCATTGGGTATTCCCAGAGTGAGAACTCAAAAACCATTTTTATCGTGAACTGTCCCATTGATCTAACTACGAACCTAAATATTCTGCTCGGGGCGTTAGAATAACTACTGGTTCCTTCCAATATTTGAATTGCTTAACAAGAACTGCTGAAACTCCGTGTTAGCCAAGAACTTTAACAGAGGGTTGTTGATCTGTATTTGAACATTTGATTATAACAAAATGCTGTGAATAGTTGCAATAATAAGCTTAACTCGCGAGTGATAATCGAGAATGGGTAACGTTAGTCATTTTTTTGCCTTTGCTTTTTCGACTGATAAATCATAAATACGGTAAGTAGTGAAGAGTGGATACGCGAAGGGTGTCACTTGTTGCTGTCTAGTTTGCTTGCTGTCCCCTTGCCAAGACCGTATGGACCAGTATGGATATAATTATCCATTTCGTGATATCAGAAAATTCCAGAATTATTTGTTCCATCGTTATTAAGGAATAAATGGCCCCTGGGTCTGTTAAAACGGTTATGGCTACTAGACAAAGACAAGTAGACATCCGTTCGGGGTTCCCTTTGTGAATGCTGTGGGCATGTATTGGACTCAGGTGACTTAATCTGCTTTTGGACAAAACACTGATGCACGTTTCGCACCCTTGTTTCCATTTGGCGTTGGCGCATCGAAATTTTCATTCTGCCCAGTTTACTCGGACTGAATGAACTTAGAATAGTTCTGCTTTAACGTCGTTATTGGTTGATGGGCACGGATAGCATATGACCACAACTGCCGCCATCTCATGTGATATATAGCGCTTGGGGGATTCTCAAGTAACCCTCTACTGAATAAGGTAGGCCTGAACATAGTGTTAGCAACATGAAGACCTGAAGAAGTTCTTGCAATGGAATTCTGACTCAATATCACAATTCATGATCAAGCTTTCGCCCTTCCAAAATGTGAGTGCGTTGATGTTCCTCTCTGAGTTTGAGTTTGCCAAGCAGATATTGTTATCCTCTATATAAATAAAGCGCTAACTTCGTGTGTCTGTTTGCATGCCCGTTTGAGCGTCTTTCACAAGTCACGTAGGGTTCGTGGAATGTCATGTAAGCTTGGCTAGGAAGTAATATAAAATTAGAACCCAATCGTTGCTATTTATATCGATCCAACTCGCAACTGGCCTCCCTCGAAGCAGGACAACGCAACTGGCCTCCCTCAAGAACTAGAGGAGGTTAGAATGGAAATAATTCCACGATCACCTCTTAGTGTTAAGAGATCAATACCGCTATTTATCGTCGTGCTACATCCCTACACTACGGACGATTTATCTATCCGTTCACAGCCAACTGAGCGAGGAAAGAGATTAGGCTTCGTGGGCAAAAATAATTTTTGTTCACGATGGATTTTTACCGAAATTACCTTCGGCATTTAACCTATATTCCAGACTATGCGCGTAATTCTCCATAGAAGCATAAGCAGAATTCCAAAGAAATCCATAGAAATCTAATCTAATCGAAATTTCTAATTTTACGCACTCGAAAGAACTATCCACTTCATAATACTCAGTAGCTAGATGAAGGTTCTAAAATTGGAAGTAATGCAAAATCTATACGACAGTTCATCATATGTGAAGCGCTTGCGTCTTATTGTTAACTTGTTCGTTCAATTGTACAGAAATTTGATAATACACTAGGGAGCGCCTGCATAAGTCGGGTCAAGTTGGCATGGGTTGGGCATAGGGCAAGATCAAAAGAACACATTGGCGCTTCGCAAAGCTTCTCTTTCAAGGGTTGCACATGCACAGGATTGGGTGACGTCATGGGCAAAACTTCCTTGCTCTATATAAAGCGCGCGCGTCTTTCTGTCCGTCCGTCCGTCTGTCTGTTTCAGCGGAGAATAATAACTCCTATCCCTGTGAACCTAGAAAGTTCAAATTTATTAGAAAGTACGCGAGGCAGGGTGGGAACACACCCTGCCTCGCGTACTTTCTTTGGTGGGTGTGGTGGGTGGCAGGACCGAACTTCGTCCAAATAGGATAGGCTTGCGCGAAATAAATGTTTGAGCGGAAAATAATAACTCCTATCTCAGTGGACCTAGAAAGTTTAAATTTGGTAAGAATACCCGAGGCAGGGTGTGAACACTAATGGTGGGTCGCAGGGTCGGGCCACAGAGGGCGGGGTTTGCGCCAACATTGTCAATTTGGCTCTGGGGCGTTCAACCTTGGCAGGAGTGTAGGCGGCAGGATAGGAACACTTATGGTAGGTGGGGGGGGGGGACCGGACCCCGCTCAGAGAAGGCGGGGTGTGCGCGAATTGGCTCTAAGGCACTCAAAGTTGGTAGGAAGACAGGCGGCAGTATGCGAACACTTATGGTGGGTAGTAGGACCGGACTCTGCTCACTGGGGGCGTTGTTTGTGCGAAAGAAATGTCTGAGCGAAAATCCATAACTCCTGATCCTGTGGACTCGGAGAGCAAAATTAATAGGAGTAGATGGGGCAGGATGGGAACACTGACGATAGAGGAGGCCGGCCTTAGAGAACAAGATCAAATCACCAATTGAATCCTAGTGCCTTTGTTATTTACGATTTGGCTTTGATTCTTTGATGTTTCATTCGAGAAGAAGGGTAAGTGCACTGGTAAGGACTGATTATGAAATTTGGTTCACTTCTTGCTTGCGACCGCTACCCAGCGAAGTTTGCGATTCAATGAAGGATCACGGTTCTGCTTTGATATTATTCATGGCAAAACTAGCCGACCGCTAACAACCTTGAATTCTCATTTAATGATGCATCCGCAGGAAAGAGGAGCTACATTTATAAAGAATTTGATCGGTATTATTATGACTCGACAACATTTGTGAGTACCATTCAAGGCTTTGAATGCCTACCAGTTAATTCTTCAATGGGTCATTATTTTTAGCATCAACAGCGACAGACCAAGACAAACAGATTCTAATCAAAGGCGTAGGCATAGGCACATTTTGAACATCGTTGGCATGCCCTGTTGTTCCTCTACCGAACTTCATGTTCCGGAAAGAATCATTTGTTCCAAAGAAGGAATGGGCTGTTTGCCATTTATCACAACCCTATCATAAAAAGGAGGGAAGGTCCGAATGCATCTATATATAAAGTGGTAATTTTGTATATCTCTTTGTATGCCCGTTTGTGCGTCCTTCCGAAAGTCGCGTAGGCACGACGAAGAGTGTGAACATTAAGTGAGCGCGGGAGCAAACAGTTATGAAATGGAATTCAACCGATACTGTTCATAATGGTCCTCTAACAAGTCGTAGGTAAGCGGTAGTGGGCATGTGGTGCACGCATTAGCGTGCGTAGCCCAACTGGCCTTTCCGAAATTTAGCGTCCATAGTAGTGAGTCTGATGCTGGGAGATCAGTTCTCAAGCACTGGTTTCGTTTGGATCCTCAAGTCGAGTGCTTCGCCAAACGCAGTGCCTGATTTTGCAGCCACTCCGTGGCTTTCGAAACTGTCACTATGTCCACCAATACACAACATTGTGCATATTTCGATTGTGGACATAGGGAGATTGATTTGTTCAGCAACCTCCTCTTCGCTGACTCTCTTTTGAGCCCCAGAGTCCAAAAAGAAGTCCATACTTCTGCTTCCTGTAGGTTTCCTTGAGCGGTCATTAGGAAGAGCTGTCCTGTTTCGCAGGCTTGTTCAGAAGTTGGGGTTTCTCCGGTTCTCTTCTCTGCATAAGCATGAGTATTAGATAAGTTTCCGTTCTTGTCGAGCCCATGCTGATTTCCTTGACCGCTACTAGCGTTACTTCCCTGATGACTGAGGCCTAAATGGCTCAGCTCTGTGATTCCCCTGTGTACGATAACGTGAATTGCGATCCATTCCCGAATTCGTCGGTTCGTGGAATTGTTCTGCCTCGTCTTCATGTTATCGTCGTTCTTGACACGTAACGATAGGTGGTATTTTTGAACACATCGGGAGCAGGCGGCTGCTCTTTGGGCTGTTGCGATTTGAAGAACAGCACTTCCAGCACCCGTTCTCTTTTTTGAGGATCTTTTGGCGACGACTTTGATCCATTACCGCTCTGCAGCCTAATGAAAAGTAGTCATTCCAGAGGCAGAAAATACCGATCATCCACGACCCCAACACTTATCGCTATACTGGGGTGGTGGATGATCAGCCTTATCAGCACTGTTGGGTTTATTAGCGTAGCCTAACCTACACTGGACTATTGTTCCGCTCTACCCGCTCCCTTTGACTTTGTCATTAAGTCCTCAATCGTTTGTGAGCCTTTTGACCGCTTATCAAAACAGGCTCTACCATGTCCTATAAAAACTTTGCCAATATGGATTCACACTACTGGGTTGCATGTTCTCCAGACCAAACGATCCGCACGTCATACCCTGCGGAGTTATTTGGTGCACTAGCACCTGAATGTTGTCGGAGTCCACTGAGCAACATTCAGCTTAAATATTAGGTTGGCGGAAAAGTATGTGCACCTTTTGCAATTTTTTTCAGCTTTGTTATTTTCCTTCAGACACTATTAATTAACATATATATGCACCGTCACTATCGACAAGGTATTGCCATTTATCAGGCAGCTTGTGTATCTTACTTGCATAGAATTCCTGGAGTTTCGGCGAGAAAAATTTGCCGATGCGCGTCTCGAGTTGATTCACATCATCGAACTTCTTATTTTTCACATGGTTTGACAGCAACAGGAGCAGGTGATAATCCGTTAGAGCCACTTCTGGTGAATATGGAGGGTGGGCCAGGACATGCCATCCCAAACTTTGAAGTTTCTTCTGAGCCTCCTTCGAAATATGTGGGCGAGCACTGTTGTGAAGGAAGTAGACTTTCCTCTGTTTCTCTCGTAGATCTGCAGCAATAAGGTTCACAGAACACACAAGGCTTTGATGTTGAAAGCGGAGTTTGGTGGCAGCAAGTCCCACTGAATGATACTTCCGCATGGCTTCAAACGCTAAGCATTACCTTCCTGTGTTGGAGTCCTGGTTTGGGGGTCGGGATTCCATGCTCTACGCGACCGAGCGGCCCTTCCTTGTATGGTTTCCTTAGAGATCACACTTTTCGTCGCCGGTGGTTAAGCCTTCCAGCCGTGAGTAGTGGCGCCGGAAAGTCAAAAAGTTCGGGCATGAATTTCTAATCATTTGGAGGTGGTGACCACCCAGCTCACTACTTATCCATATCTCCATATCTTCATGTGTTTCCAAGGTGATGCAAATGGACAGCAACTGTGTCTTGATGGCTATTGATCCTGTTTCAATTCGTGTGTCGCACCGGCGCCGACGCCTTGCTCCTCTCTATACGTTGGCATCGGGGTTCGCCGCTTAGGAGCAGCGTCACCGTACACGTATTTGCCTTGACGGGGTCTTACGCCGCGCTCGCTCTCGCCCCATTTGGCACGCGGGATGTTACTTTGGCCTTTGCAGCCCCTGCGCTGGTCCTACACTCCAACCTTCCCCCTACGCGTGCCACGTCCTACAACACGGGATAGCCTACGTACAACCTAACTTCAACAATCAAACCAGATCAACTGATATAACCTTCACGGCATAACCGTCTACGATATTAAACTACCAACAAAATATTATACGCAGTCCTTCATGGGTACGCCATTAAAAAGAATAATAGTACGTCCAAGGGAAGAAATGGTAAAAAGGGAAATGCATCTTATTTACATATGTTCATAAAAAGATACATTTAATACTTCAGCAATTAAAACTACGAAGATAACCAGTAAACCTCCGTATCAAGAGGCTCAAACTAAGTTTCACGGGGGGCGACGTGATTTGGGACCGCTCGGCGCCTTCGCGATTCCATGCCCGAGTCGATCACTTCGTATTCAACCGGATTGCATCATACTTCCATCCTTGAGCGGGTACGACGGTAGGACGACAGGCAGTGGCGGCTGGATACTACGACGAATGCAGACACTGCCGGATGGTTTGAGGCCAGAGCATGCGTCGAGTATAGTCGACGCGCTGGCGCCGATACACTATGCGCGCCCGGACTCCTGCGCCCCACCAGGCGTGGCCCTTTAGCAAGTCGGGCGGAAACCACGACACTGCGAGTACTACACCTGGAATCCTCCTCAACCAGTTCCAGGAGGTGGTCGTCATTCAGGTCAACCGGTCTCCCAGGTCGTGGTTTATCGGTCTAATCAAAGTGGCTATTGTTGAACTTGTGGTACAAATTTTTTGTTGTACTGTTTGAGAGAATGAAGGGTCCTATCGCATCACGTATTCCCGGTGGATCAATTTCGATTAACGTTATTTCTGAACCTATAAAGTAGAAGCGGTTTACATGCTTTGCGTCGAGAGCGATTCTTGCAGCCACAACCGTTGCGAAATGATACGGCAGATACGGTATAAAGAGCGCGCTGACCTGCACTTACACATATTTCGCAATGAACGCTTCGAAGCAATCCCCAAAGATTTTACAACAAGAAAACAAAAACGTGCACATACTTTTCCGCCGATATAATAGATGCTGGCGTAATACTCACTGAAGAGATAGTTTTGTGTAGGGTTTCTATTATGAAGTTATAGTTATCTGGAACTAGCCTGGTTCCCTTGGTTGTCTCTTGGGCCTTCCCTACTAGGCTCTTTAAGTATGAGAATTTTTTCATTATGTGCAAGTCAGAACTGTTATGTACAATTGTCACGTGAAGTGCTCAGTACTCTGGGAAATCTTAGACCTTTCGGTAACCGTGAAATTTCGGTAGCGACACTTGCGTAGGCTTTACTGGGCGGCAACTCCTTTACAAGGCACAAGGTTTACAAGTTTGTTTGCGCCACATCTTCCCCTATCGTGGTATTTGGAGGGATCCTGTTATCCGACGTAATTCGATGTTCTTCCCAGGTTATCTTCTGCGCTCACATTTATTGATTCCCTCTCTTCAACACCAATCGATTGTAGGTCAATCGAATTGATTGCACACATCTACATTTTCTTCTATATCACATAAACGTCGAGGGCTGCGATCTTTGATCTGTTTATGCGAAAACTTTCGCTCCACCGTCATTATTCTGACACACAGCAATGAAAAGAGGCATTTGAATGTTCGCGCCCTTTGTAAACATTTACTTGAGGTGATCCTCTCCTCTCCACTCTGAGCGTTGCTCATACCAGTCAGAGTTTCATTGTGGGATTTGTGATCTTTTCCTCTTCCATTTCTCCTCACGTCTTTCACTGAAATGCAACTCCAAATTATGCAAAATAAAAATTGTTAAAAATGGGAAACAATCTTGAGGATCCAATTCAAAATGTTTTGCTTGGTAGTGCTTTATAGCAATATGATATGTTTGGATTCTTTTCCGTCCTGGACATTTCCCCGAGCGTGCGTTATGCTCATGGTGGCAATTTCCTAGTTTTCTCGCCCTCCCCCTCCCAATTGAAAACGTAGTCGGAGGAAACTATTTCATAACTATGCTCTGCGTTAATGGCTGGAGCGCAGAGAAGGAAGGGACAACGGCTTCACGATTCTATAGTGGTACTCAGGAAGGATTCCGTGCCAAGAGAACTGAGTTTTTCGCCTTAGCCTAAAGTACGGATGGGGAGCAGTGGGGTGATAGAAAAGCTGACGTTATCAAAAGGTGAAATTCGAGATTGGCCAATAAGGCAATATCTCAATGAGAAAAAACAGGAAAAGCGCGAAACCGATGAGGTCTCTGCTACCACATTTTCATCTTCTTTGCTTGTTTTACGAATTATTCCGTTATCTGGGCGGAGGCGGTGTAGTGGTAACGGCGCACTGCTTCACGCGCATGGTCACTGGATCGAATCCCCGATCGATATCCGCCTGCGCCAACCAAGCCTACCACTGCCCCACTGCGACTGTGAATGGAGCGGGTCGCATCACTCAATCGGATTGATTGATGCTGAAAGAATCAACCTTTTATCCTTTGGGCAGGTCGCCTCGTAAGTTAGGGGAGTGCGCAGAATGTACAAGACTGCATCACGAGGATGTTGCTGATTGTTCCTAACACCTTCTCCACTTCTTGCTTAGTCCGATTTCAACTTGTTCAAAAATACGTTTGGTTCTCAACGCTTAGAATTGTTTGAGCCAACAAATTGTTAAAACATCATCTTCAGCGAGTACCTAACTTTTCTCAACAACATATTACTATGACGGCAACTTCAGGGCGATGTCATCGTCGGCCTCTTTGTCCTCGCCAACACCTCCACACGAGAGTGATACCAACACATGTAAAGCTGGATACATGTCTTTGGTGAGTTGGTCTTTATTCGAATCTGTTGCCCCCGTTTGATCAAAGAAGTTCATCTCAATAGTGTGATTATTACTATTACTCATGTTGGCGGAATTCCTAAATTTGTTCGTTATTAGTGCTCCATACATTTTAATTAATCCCGTTTTGGCATGCACATAGCACAACAATTCTTTAGATCGATGTGCATCTCACGGTGGTTTCAAGTCTTATCTTACTTCACTATATCTTATTGCGCTAAAACTGAAAGAATCTTGAATTTCGAAAGTTTTATGTGCTTTAGCAACTCTTGTAAGAAGTGGAAGATAACTCCTTACATGTATCATTTTCACATCTCCCAGAGGCGAAAGATATTTCAACTCACCTGCCTGCCCAATTCGAGAAATAATTCAGAGCTTTCCCTTGTGACCCTTTTTCGCCTGCTATTCTGGTATTAGCACCCAACTTGCCATCAAGTTTTGCCTCTAAATACTAAAGATGCAGTTAGCCCGCCCATTCTGAATTCATAATCTGCGGATTCGCTTTTACATCGATTTGGAGATTATTCACAAACATCTCTCACACTCCACTCCTGCTTCGAACTCCTTCCCTTGTCGCAGCTCGTCTTATGAAAAGGGGAATTTTGAACAGTTATCTTGTTAATTCTTACTGCCTTCATAAGTAATATTGCATTCTATTCGGCACAGTCATCCTAATATATCGACAATGTTACGTTGCATCTTCTCAAAACTTTTCCTGCAAAGGTAAGGGTTCCTCTTGACTAGTGGTGTAATTGAGTAACTGAGTGTAGTGAATTTGAAGTTTTTGTGGTCTCTGAAGTGAGAGTGCATGTTTTTTTTAGGTTGAAGTGAGAGCGATGGGGTTGATCAATCGCCGTCGTTACTGGTACGTTGTGGACAACATTTCTCCTTATTTTTACTGGTATAAGGATCACGATTCGCTGAAATGTGACGGACGTTTACCACTGGCTTCCTTGGCGCTGACCTACGACCCACGTGAAACTGGTCGATTTCATATGCTGTGAGTGTTGTGAGAGTAATTTGGTTGATCTCGGTTCCTTTCAATTCAATACGCTAAGCATTACAATTCGTTCTTTTTGTGCAGTTTTATCGTATTTATACCACATCTTTCTTTCTAATTTTACAACTATTTTCCCATTGTGCCGTTTACCATGGGAAAATTTGCTGGCGTTTCGGTATAGTTCAGCACAGCAATAGCACGTGTTCTCATGTAGGTCGACTCATTCCCCACTTGGCTGAGCTATTCCACTTCGATTTCCAGAGGAGCCATAAAGTATGGATACAAACAGACAAACAGGCAAACCGACAAACAAACATGCACTTGTGGTTCATACAGAGGACAGATTTTACACTGAAAATATTATGCTCTCAAATCACTCCGTATAGCATTTAAAAGGTCTCCGTCTTCTATGCATAAAAACTCGACGTGTCTTGCGTGAAGGTAGCCTTATTTGACGAGTGGTACAGGGCGGAAGTGTTCAAAAAGCCCCGCCGCTACGTGCAAGCCTAGGATGTCGGAATTCGAACGTCGAACAACCGACGACCGACAGCATTGCTGGCCAAGTGTTGACAACGTAGGACAGATTTCGTTCAATAGGTATCGATCGGTGCTCTGTGTTGTTAACGTGTGGCCAGCAACGCTGTCGGTAGCCGCACGTCGGTTCAAAAACGCCCGTCGTTGAGCTAGAGCAGGGTTGAGCTAGTTGGCGGTTCCAATGATTTTCATTGACTGGACCTCCCTTTCCGCAGACTAAAATTCAACGTGGACTATAAATGATCTTGGAATAGGACCTGTCTTTTCTGCTGCAAATATGTATCAGGTTGCTACATTAGTGATGTAGTTTTTTTTTCTGATGGTGAGCTGAACATTCATCACGTTGTTAGTAGTACAACAGCACAAGTCTCATTCTCAAAGTTTTTATGATTCGAGATGATTTACATGCTTCGAAAATAGCCGGACATGTCATGTAAACTCAGTAAAATAAGGAGGGCATGTCAACGTTAGCAGAACATCAGTGGTTGGTTGCTAGCAGCGGAAAACGGAGAATATGAATCTCTGATATTCAGTTGACTCAACACTGCTTCTCCAGGCATTTCACTAGGTGTTATCCATTGAGGTCATTTTTTCTTTCAAAACTGGTCTTTCTTCTCTTCTAGGTCGTTCGCTTACCCATCGCGGTTTATCCCAGTAAAACTTTTTACAAACTCGTCCATGAGTCGTTCTTCCCGTAATTGGATCCATTTACATACCGCAAAAATATCACAAGCAACTCTAAGTCTTTGCTTTATATCGTTGGTACAGTGTTTAAGAAGAAGAGCAGAGGACGGCGAAATGATTTTTTTTGTGTTATGGTTGAAATAGAAGCGAAAGCCCATCAGTATAGTTACGAAGTGAAACCTTCGAGTGATACGCAAAGACATCAAAGTACAAGGGTTAGAGGGAAAACTGGGAAGTTGCCATGCCTTCGTTTCTAAAATAAAAAAAAAGAAACCACTGGAATACAAATCATAATGGCAAGGCTCGCTGATGACCTATCAGTGACTTTTAGCAGAATTCGTGATTGAGTGAGCTATCCACCTTTTTCATTTCTTGCAAAGAAAAATGAAGTATAATTAAGTTCTGGTTTGAGTAGTTTTCATCGATTTCTCCTTCGTGAACCTGAAATCAGTCTCATTCATAGTTGTTCCGTGAAGAAAACATACCGTTCACTATTCATATGACTGTGTCTCAATAGTATGCAACATGTTCTAAAAATGGGGTCTTATAAGGAAATTTTCAGTTCAAAAAACTACATCGTTCATGTGAAAATCGATCGGATGTTGTACGATATCACGTGACAATATAGAATGTTAAACTTCAGTTCGAAAAAAAAATTTGTGCAAGTGGTATTTCAATTCAATCCGTTCTGTCCCTTTAGTTACTGGTTTTTGCTTGCAGATCTGGTAATGAGAACTTTCTGCTGGAGTGCTCCTCGAATCGTGTGCGGGATGAATGGATGCAAACCCTGCAGGCAGCACGTTTACGTAGTGTCAAAACTTTGAAGGAAGATGACCTAGTGCACGTGAGTTGTGTATAAAAGTAACTGGCAAAGAGGTGTTGTTAAACAGACCGCATGATTAGTGCGAAATCTATTATGAAAGGCAGAAGTGAATCAACCGTTTCACCTTTACGTATTTATAGGGCATCATTTCCATGTCTTCCGAGACCCCACCGATAACTAGTGCTCCATCAACCTCGCAATCTGCTCAAAATCTTATAGAGGAACTGCTTGGACCAGTCGGTAATGACAGTTCATCAACACTGACTGGAGATGAAGAAGATAGTGGCGATAACAAATTTGATGGCGTCGACATTGAAGAGGTTATCCTTTTTCATTGTTTAGAGGGAAGAGCCATTTTTGGGATGGAATAAGGCCATCCACCGACATCATAACAGGGAGGGAAAGGCTAAGGAAAAAAATTAAAGGCGGAGTAGGAGCAAGGAAGAGTGAGGAATAAGTGCACAAAGAGAGCTCGTAACACCAGAATAAGACTGAATAGGTTGCAGTTTTTGAGCTCTGGAGTATTGAGGCGGTAAAGGCTCATTTAATTTTGTGCGGTAATGACAGTTTGTGTGTTTTGTGATAATTTTGTGCAAGGAGAGAGAGAGAGCAACGTGAGATTACTTGTGATTTCGATAAGGTCCGTACAGAAGTCCTTAAAAAGGTGCAGAAGAGCAGGACAAACCTTGAACTAATCCGGTAGGGTTGAAAAGACCAGTGTTTTCAACGATAGGGACATGGAAATAATCCATTTGTGAGTTGCTCTTGAGCCTAGGTGCCCGTTCTACAGTATGAAGGTGGAGCTGAACTTATCGAATTCGTTTTCAAAGCAGATTCTCATTACGAATATTCATTGCCATTCCTATCGTATGCAGAAATGTCATGTTTTTTGATGCCTCAATTGCAGGGGGTTGCTCACTCGGTCAGCGAAGACACGCATCCTTCCATCGTTTTTCTCTTACGAGAAGTTTTACAAGATAGACAACAACTAGGAACAGACAAAACGACTGCTTCCTGCATAGAAGTATCGAAAAAGCTATGTCTCGCGAGAAAATTGTTGAGAGAAGAGATTGGCGAAGGCCTGTACCTGAAGAACTTATTGATGGATGTATTAAAGCCTTTAACCGATTCAACTTTTTGGAACAGTCCAGGACGCTTCCAACCAGGCGGCACTCCAGCTCACAGAACCAAGATCGTTTGAGAGTTGCCGGAGCGAGTTGCCAAACCATTCGCGCATAGGAATGGGCATCCTGCTCATTAGATTTGTACCCGCTTGACATCTCCATGTGGTTTTCAGCTGAAATGGAACTTGTCGAGTTTGTCACCGCAGTTTAAGCCCTTGAAAGCAGAAATAAAGAACGGTTGGGAAAAAGTGGAAGAGGGTACCGGCGTCAACGCGTGAGGAGTTCGAGAACAAACTTAAGCCTGTATCCGTCTCACGTTGTATGTTTTGTACTTGTTTGTAGCTTGTTGTTGCACATAATTAAGCCAACGCGTATATGGATTTCATTCGTAGTGTTGTTCTCCGCTTAGAAGCCTAAAAGGCATTGCAATCAATAAGCATTCATGATTGTAGGACATTTCGTAGATAGTGGGATTGTTCTGTTGCACATACTGTGGTAGCTCACCGGGCCTTTTTGGTTCTAGACTTATAAGCTGCATGTTTGATCTGTGAACTATTTTTTGAAACCGATTCGTTTGTACCCGTTTCAGGTGCGGGATGATATTGAAACTCCTTCTGCTACTCCAAATTCTACATTTTACTTAACTACAAATGGAGAATTGAACGAGTACAGCATGGAGATGCCTAAGGTAGAATCTTGATCTTGTCCAAGCAAATTAGAAGCGGTTGTTTTTCTTGATGATTATCTGCGCCTGGGTTACTAACACTCTGATTTACCTATTTATCTGATTTCAGCCAATCATTTCTCCAGAAGCTGTCCTAGGACGCTTACTGGAGAAAACCAACGAACATCTTGTGGCGCCGAAGCGGGCACTTGAAGGGGTGAGGCGAAGTATACGCATAAAGAAAGACTGTGAAGTATGTAAGCAGGTAGATCGATTATCTTGTATTTATTTGCTGTACACATGCTTGTATATGTTTGCCTCTGGTGCACTTGGTTTCGCTAAAAGGGATTCAGTCGTAATATACGTGATTACTTCGTGCAAAAAGCTAGGATGAGGTACGAGTTGGATATTTAATTGACTCACCCACCCACTTCCCTACTGAAGCTAGGTCAAAAACTGTATGTTCTCGACTGAGAAACGTTCCTGAGCACATTTATGGGTCAACTCCCTTATCTGCGCTCAGTATTGAAAAAAGGAGCAGTGTCTCCCAACTACATAATCACCTCCAATTTTCGTATTGGCATACATAGCGCAATTCCAATACAGATCGAAATCACAGTTTGAAGTGCCCACTTCACTCCACATTACTCACTTCACTCCGCAGCGCTCACTCCATTAACCTACCCACCACCCAAGTTACTGCTCTATATATAGAAGAGAAATGTAGAATTGGGTTATCCATATCAAAACATTGTTATGACCATACAGTTCCCAGGAAGGGACCGACAGACCCATCGGCACACCGACGAACTTACGAACCGATACACCAAGTTACCGCTCTATAAATGAGAGAGCTTATTGAAATTGAAACTCGTTACAATTGAATAGATAATACGCTTTTTTTTGTCCTGTAAGGAGCTTAGTATGAAGTACGATGTGTTGAAACACTACATTACTCAAAGGTGGCTTCTTACATTGCCTAATCATGTTGGGCGACTATTTGACTATTATTACTGATGAGCTTATACAGGGTGCGCCATAAATATGGTAACAAAATAATTGCTATGCAGAAACCGCATTATACATTGACACATGGTGAATTTATGTGAACTATTTACTATGCATCGCATCTACAAAATGAATACACGGTCAGCTTATAAAATCGTCTTCTATATTAATTATAGCGCGAAGACGCGTCGGCTACTCATCGACGGTGACACACAGAGTTTCATAGGAAACTCCAGCCCGTGCTTTTTTCTATCATTTCTTAGGAGCAGCAACAGTGGTGCGTTCTGAAGCGCAGGCTCTCCTCTCCACTAAAGACTATATCCAGCGACCCATCACACTGTGGTCCGGGAAATTCGTAGGAGGTTTGGAAGCTGGGATAAAATTGCGAGCATTTTCTCAGCACCAGTCTTGATCTTTCCCCATTCGTGAGCGAGTTTGCAAAACTTATACCCAGATCTGACTCTTCTCAGTGGTTTCAGCATTCGTAGTGTTAAATATATGTATACTCTGGGTTCTCAACATTCATTCCTAGCTGAACACCCTTTGGTCAAAAAAAAGTCTGTCGAAGCTCGTGCCGCGCGCAAGTAGCGCACGGCATTTGTTTTTCTTTCCAACTTCTTCTCTTCAAGAAACTTATAGGGCTTTCGAATCTTATCGGCGTACAATTGTATTTACTCGAGGTAGACTCTCCTTATCGGAGTAGAGCATATTAACAAATCAGCAGTCATCCTTCTCCCTTTTCTGGAGGTTCGCAGTGTACTTCTCCCCAAGCAATTGTTTTCAGAAAAAGGGTCGTTTGTTAGGCAAGACGATCGTTTTGAGGTTTGCTGTTGACCTGCCTACGCATCGCGAATCAAGAGACTGTCGTGTGGGAAATATTTAAACGTGGAGCTATCCCGGAAAAGGACTGGCCAAATGGGCGCAAAGACGGAGCGGTTGGTGGATGCCTGCGAGGCTCAACCGTTTTCCGAAATCTAACGAATTGAGAGTAACAAAGTAGATAAGTGAGCTAGGGGTATATCATAAACCTAAGGGAAGGTGCAGATATAGAGAAACCGTCCAAACAAGGAAATTACAGACGTCTTAAAAGTTGTTACCATACTTATGGCGCACCCTGTACATTGTCTGCAACCCCGTATCAGCTTTTTATAGGTAATACCAGTGCACCACTGTACGGGGCCTTGGCGCTCAAATGAATATTGCTCTTAGCCCTCAAGTAGAGAAACGTACTCACTGCCGAAAAGAGGGTAGGAACTAGCGAGCAAACAGGCATGCCATGTACTTCGGGTTTTTATGTTCCATATTACAGAATACTGCACCGAAACAGTTTTCAATAATGCTTATTTCTACAGTTCTACCCTTCAGAGCTCGGAATTGATAAGAACTCGCTGTGTGGAATTGGAGGACGTGAACGCGGCGTTGAGAGAGACCGTAGATAAGCTACAGCGCGGCTTGTTGCTTGCGAGGAATCAGAATGAAATTCTGTGAGTTTTCTGGCCTGCCGCATATAGTCTTGCACCTGTTTCATGAACCATGCAGAAGAGAAGGGTCCGTCTATTTTAAATGGAATTGTTGTATAGTATGTTTCAATTCTAGGCAGCGAATCAAAACACTTACCTGCGACGACGATACGAGGGCTCTTCTTCTTGCTAAAGAAACGGAGATCACTGGTTTACAATTGTCGAACAACCAGCGCTGTAGACAGTTAAGGGAACTGCAAGCGGAAATCGGGTGAGATGCCGTTCAGGTAGACGATGCTCAAACGATGCTGATGATTCTTATGTGCATGGTGAATTTATAGTTACAGGGCTTTCCGAAATTCACTATTAATTAGTTGCACAGGTAGGTTTTCTTGCAATTTATCCTTTAGATGGCGGAGGTTCATTCAGTACCACTGGCATGCGAGAGGCAGAGGGGCATTATGGAGCTCCTTATGATTTCTATGTAATATTCGTACTATGCTATGCGGAATGCTATTAAACGATTCAAGGAAGATTCAATCCGAGACAATCCAGGAGTAGGTAGAAAGGCCAGTGTTCACAAATATACGACTACTAGAATGGTCTTAGGCAAGTCGATCGTGATCCTGGGTGTTCCATCAAAGAAACGGCAATGGAGCAGTATTTGAAATTGGCGATGTGTCGCACTGTCAAGTAGAATTTTCATAGCCATCACTATCTTATGCAGGAATGCCATTTCATTTCCGATCTCAATAAACGGTGAAGGAGTAAAAAAATGCTTACTCACTCAAGCGAAAACACGCATCCCTGACGATGAAATTTACGATAATCACAATCCTCAACAAGTATAACGGGAGCGTTTCGGGTGAAAACATCAAGAGTGCAATTCTCACGAAAAATTGTTATATGAACAGCAGAAGGATGTTTATGGAGGGAGTCACGGAGATAATAAGACGCCCTGCTTTCGTCGGTACCGAAATTGGCGAAGAGTGGTCGAAGGCGAAGACGCGCACGTGCACAAGCATACTTATGAACGCACTGAAGCATTCATTCAACTCCGCTTCCTAAAGCAGCTTATGGTCCTTCTAGCAGGACAGTATTCCAGCACACAGAGCCGTGCTCACCCGCATGAGTTGCCGATGGTAGCTGCTACATTTCATCGGCGAAGGGAACGGCCATTTTTGCTTTTCACGTCTTGATTCACTTCACTCCTCCGTATGTCGGGATTGCAGTACCAGTTTGGAGTCTTAGAAAGGAGGATTCAAGAACGACTGGGATGAAATGGAGGAAGATACCTCTATCCGTGCTAATTGGGCATGATTTGAAATTCGTCTGTAGCATGGTGACGTAAATAATGTGAGGAAAGTGCATATAGATTCCATCATTTGAATAGTTTCTCCGGGTTCTCTTTCTCGTGTAAAGTTGTCCTGTTCTTACGTCCTTTTCAAATTTGGACTCTGGTACAATAAAGGCGGTATAAATCTCCGCCCAAACACGTACCGACATATTTAATGAGCGCTTCGCTCGTTATGGGCGGAGTCTAGTTCACGATAATCTGAGGGTATCTAGTTTTAGACGAGTAATGGAAGTGATGGGGCGGAGATGGTGTAGTGGCAGTGGCGCACTATCACACGTGCATGATCACGAGTTTGAATCTCGGGTGTTTTCCGCTTAGGCCTACCCCCCTTAAGCCTTCCATTCCTCGGGTCGGCGTATTGGGCCCAAGCCCGGCTGGGAAGATGGGGGCATGACTTTTACATCGAGTGCCACCGCAAGTCATCGTAGAGGCCACATACAGTAGCGCTCAAAAGTATTCGTCCAACTTTAACTTGCCCTAACTTTTTTCCCAGTAGAGCAAATCTCATGAAATTTTGATATGTTTAGTTGAGGCATATTTTACACTGTCCAACACTACTTGACTGCAAAACAGCCATATCCACGTACTAATGGGGAGGGGTTTTAGACTATGCTGGAAGCAAGTTTGTGACGTCTGCAGTTATTCGGACCTTATGTACGTTTTTCTTTTCTTCTGGGTTCGACATTAGTGCTCGTACACTTAAGACATGGCAAAAAGGAAAGGACTCCTAGGAGGACCACCATTCGTAATTCCAGTTGATTTTTTGTTCAAGCCCTTTTGGATATCTGGAACATCTTCAAAATGCAGGTTAATAGTGGTAAATATTCACACTATACCAATGCTACACATACTGAAATTTCGCTTGATTAGATCCAGTAGGAAAGAGGTTACGACTGAAAATTATAACTGAAGAAGCATTTCGCCGAATACTTTTGAGCGCTACTGTACGAATTCATTACGCGACTACGGTTCTGAATGAAAGTCGAATGCGTGAGCTCATCTCTTAGGCAAGATTAATTAACGCTTCAAAACTTTATTAAAAGTCTTTACAGCATTTCTCATGGAAGTGATAGTTTAAAATAGAGCAAAAATGCCGAAAAAAACCTGGAATCATTCGATTCAGAGAAGTACAAGGCCTTAGAAAAGAAGTATTGGGTTGGTCCATAAATTCCTTACGCTTTTTATTGTACTCAAGCTTTTTATGCGGTTATGACCAATAGCAACAGGCGCTTCGGTGCACAAGTAGTACCACCGCTCGACATCTGCCCACAAAGTGCAGTGAAAAGTGATGAAAAATGACCGAATAGCGACCGAGCAGCGCGAGTGTCGATCTGTTGAAGTCTTCTTACTCAACTCAATAGACAGGACTTTCTCAAGTTGATTATCACCGGGGATGAATGTATCATATTTTTAAATAATTATGTCAGTGGTCTAGTTTGACAATATGTCGAAATGGTTAACTGCCATTTGTAGGTTTTGTAGCTGCACTAAGTGCTGAAAGAGTTGATAAAAAAATATTTAAGCGTGAAGTGAGAATCTGCTAAGTTATACAACGCTAGCATGTTATTAGGTCATCTCATTCAAAAGTTCGCAGACATCCAGAGGGATGGCGGGATTATGAAGGAGGCTGTCACCATCCACAGTGTTTTAATCAGAAGCGAGGACCGTCAGCTACGACACTGCCCGATTTCGACATCATGGCTGCAGCAGAAGATATTGACAATTTGAAAAGAAGTATTGCCGAACAGAATCAACGCGAAATTATCAAATGGGGCGCTATACAAGGAGAATCCGAAGCTCAAATTCATCGTGAGCACAATCAACAAATGAACGGGACGGAGTTCTTCAAGCGTAATGTGCAGAAATGGGTGCGAATGTTCAAAGAAGGAAGAACGGAGACAAGTGAAGGCCGAGGTGGTGCTCACAATGTCCACTCCGCACACGAAGAACGAGTGGCTGAAATCAAGCGTTGAATGGCTGAGCGCAGAGACTGCACCATTGCCGAACTTGCCCGCGAGACCGGCATTCCTGCTAATACCGTTGGCCGAGTTGTGTCCAAAGAATGGAAGATGGTCAAGAAGATGTGTGTATGGGTACCTCATTTACTTACAGAAGCACAGGTCCAAAACCGAATTGATGCCTGTAAAAACAATCTTCTCCGCCACCAACGTCATCCACGACTCACGAAACGAAAGTTGGCTATAGATGAAACATGGGTGGGTTTTACACTGAGCCCGAAAGTCACAAGCGTCGGGTTTGGATGGACGCCGATGAGGAACCGCCCGAATTGGTTCATAAAGAGTCACGTGGTTCCAAGTGGATGCTCATCATGGCAATGGATTTCTGAGGCGTGGCGTTCTGGCGACTTTGTTCTGAAAAAATGACCGTCACTTCTGAAGTGTATTGCCAGTTTCTCGACGATAATACCGACAACTGGATGGCAGCACACAACTTCAAGAGGGCAATTATCGCTCATGACAATGCCAAGCCCCACCCATCTCGAATTGTGCAGCAGTTTTTTGAAGAAAAGAATATTGAAACCTAGATTCAACCGCCCTGTTCTCCCGAGCTCCAGCCGTGCGACTTCAACCGGTTCGGTCAAATGAAGGTACGTCGCAGTGGCAAACGCTTTGACAACTGGTCGATCGCCGAAATGGACGTCAACAGCATTTTATCTGCACATGTTGAAGGAAAAAAGCTACTTGGTGTCCAGGTGCTATCTGGACGCTGGGAGAGGGTCATCAACAATGATGGAGCCTACCCGACAGAACACTAGAATATTAGCTTTTTATCTTGTTTGCTGTTCATTTTATTCGAATAAAAGCTTGCGAACTTTTGAATGAGATGACCTAATATAATGGGTTGACCTCCCTTTCTTACCAGGGCTTTACTGCTTGCAGCTATACAAGAGGTTGCTAGTGAAGTGGCTAGGATGTTGAGTAGACACGTAAGAAAATATTCAGTAAGTAAACCGTGGTAAAGCACGCTTAGGCAATCTGGTAAACAACGTTCAGAATGGGGCAGCAATTATTTGAAAGTGGGAGCCTGAGAGAAGGAGGAAAGTGAAAGAACAATCCAGACCTGTGATGATAGTAGGTCTCTCGGTTCTTGCTTGATTGCTATTTTGCGTAGGATTCTGCGCCCGAACAGCATGGGCAGACGCCGCATGTCGGAGCGCACACTGTAGAAGTAAGCTGTGAATTCACAGTGAATACTGCGGTTATTTACGGGAAATCACTGCCACAAAAACATGCTTGGGGTCGTGGAGGTTCAATACAACGTCCAATTCTTATTTTCTTTCATGAAGATGTGGTAAAACAGGTCCGTAGGAGAGTGGTTGTTAGATAAGTGAAAATTTTGATGAGTTCATCTTCGTAAATTCATCTGTTTATACATACCCCTCCTATCGACTAGTTTGGTAATTGCCAAGGCTTCCTTTCCATTCTTAGCTTTTTATACTTTTCAGGTCTCAAAACGCTCAGATTATTGAACTGAATGAGTCTGTGGCTGTTCTGCGAGACAATTTGCGGAAAAAAGAGGAAATGCTCATGAACTTGTGTGAGGAAAGTAGCAACGCAACTCCATCTTCTGATCGTCTTCGAATTAACGGTGGGCTAAAAGACAATGTTAAATGTTCAGGTTACAGTCCTAAGAATGCACACTCACGATTCACGATGGTTTCAGAAGTCCTATTATCATCCTTGCTATGATATTCATATACAGTAGCGCTCAAAAGTATTCGGCCGAAGCTTTTCGGTCGTAACTTTTTTCTTGGTGGAGTAAACCGCGCAAAATTTCGAGATTTTTAACTAAAGCATATTTCACACTATCCAACACTTTTTGACTGCAAAGCAGCAGTATCCACATAACTAAGAGCAAAGTGTTTTTGGGGTAGCAAAAAGCAAAATTAGTGGTGTCAGCAATTATTCGCACTTCATGTGCGTTTTTCTCCTCTACTGTGTTCGGCATTAGCGCTCGTACACTCCAGACATAGCAAAAAGGCAAGGAATTCTAGAAGGACCATCATCCGTATTTCCAAATGATTTTGAGTTCAAGATCATGGGAATATCTGGAACGTGATCATACTGCAGATTAATAGTGGTAAATATTCACAATACATCCATGCTACACATTTTGAAATTTTGCGTGATTAGATCCAATAGGAAAGTTACGACGGAAAAGTAAGAGTGAATAAGCATTTTGTCGAATACGTTTGAGCACTACTGTGTAAAGTGCTTGCGTCTGTCTGTCTGTTTGTCTGTCTGTACGGAAATTCGATATTACCTGAAGAAGCACCTGCGGAAGTCGGGTCAAGTTTGGGATGGTTGGGCATAGGACAAGACCAACATAGCACATGTGAGGTAAGCGGAGCCCGGAAACCACGGAGCGAGTGGGCGGAGCTACATGCCCCGCCCACTCGTGCACGCCCCCAGGGGGGGGGCATGCCCGAGTGGGCGGTGCCTTAAGCAAAATGTCTGAATTAGATTTCAAAATATCCCAGATGCCGGGAAAAATGGGCAAAGGTGAGGGGTGGGTCAACAAGTGAAATGAAGGAGACTAAGCGGCCGTGGGCGCAGTGCTTTCACAGTGGGCGGTACTTACCACATAAGATCATAACTCGATCCAACGGAATTATGGAGGAAAAAAAGTGAAGTGTGCAGGGCCTTGTCTAACTGTTGTCTAAAAAATCATAACTGTTCAAAATCGTTCTGCAACGTGGAAAGTTAGTAATCATAGGCTAAAAAAGGAAAGTCGGCAAATCTTTGATGGGCGGGGTTTGCACCAAGATGGGCGTGGCTAAGATCAGAATTCATAACTCTGTTTAAAAACATTGCAAAACGTGGGAAAAAGTGGCCCGATGCTTTTGAAGGTCTGTGGTCAAACTCTAGAGTGGGCGTTCTTTACACTAAAGTGGGTGGGACTAAGATCAAGAGTCTGTTCGGAAAGGTTTTAGGCGTGGGAAAAACCGGTTAGGGATAATAGAAGAAGTGAGGTCAACCCTCTGAAGTGGGCGGGGTTTGCACCTAGGCTGGTGTGGCTAAGATTGAAAGTGTATAACTCTGTTCAGAAACGTTCTAGGAAGCGGGAAAAAGTGGGTATATGTCAAAGGGATAGTGATTGAAGGGGTTTTGCACAAACAAGGGTGGAGCTAGGATCAGAAATTCATAAGTATGTTCACTGACATTCTAGGAGGCGGGATAGAGGTGGTCAGCTATTATACAAGGAATGTGGCCAAATCTTTGGACCGGGCAATGTTTGCATGGGTGGGATGAAGATCGAGATTTATAATTCTTTTCAAAATGGTAAGGTACATCTGAAAGAAGGTTGTTCAAATTTGAGAGAGAATGGTTTGTCCATTGGGCGGAGCTGTCAACAAGCACCAACGGTTCTGCTCAGAACGTTCTAGAATCTTAAAGCATGTGCATATTACTGTTGAAGGAATGATTGTTGAAACCTCTATAAGAATGGGGCTTCCAATGAGGTGAGCGGGGCTAAGAACAAAGTTCCATTATTTAGTACGAAGACGCCTTTATCCTAAATCGTTCTATGCATTAGGTCACGTTTACTTATTGCCTATGAAATCATTATTATCACTTATTATTTCAAAGAATTCTGACTGTCTATCTGTCCCGAAATTCAGTGTTACCCGAAGAAGTAGCTTAGGTTTGGGATGGTTTGAGCCTCGGGAATGTTCATGATATTGCTCAACAAATTCCTGACACCGATGTAAATTAGCAAAAGTCAGAAGTAGATTAATATATCAGAGAGACTCATCCGCAGTGAGCAGCGATCTCGAACCATTCGCAAAAATTGTACTCCACCACAGCCTATTTTCAGATTCCTCGGGGTGGAGCTTAGATCATCTCTATTCAGTGCGTTCATTGTTGTTACTCACGCGTTATTGTGTTATGCCCAACCGGTCTAATATAACTCGGTGGGCAGCTAGGAAATTGCAAGTTATCGGCTTCGGAATGCTTTTTTCATGGGTACATAATCTATCTTGTAGAACATATGCGCAGCTCAATTAAAACGATTAAACGCGATTTATGAAGAATCCAATTCTCAATTTAACGTTCAATTCGAAGCTATCTTAGGGTTTGATGAACTCTTTTGAGGAGGATGGTACGCCTTCTATACCGATCGTTATTATATTAACCCATTGACGACCACGACATTTGCGGGAAAACGCCGCGAGGGACCACGCGTTTTTCGTCCACTCGCGACTGCAGCCCACAAGTGGATTTTATGGTCCAGCATGACCATTTTTTGAAGTTTATAAAAGAAAATTACAAGTTTTTAGGACTGTTCCTTCAAACGGGTTTGGTAAGAATGCCCACATTGAGTGATTATTTATCTTTATTATAGAATCGGCACTCGTTCTAGTGGTCATTCAATTATGAGTTAAATCATTGCCAGAAATCGTTTCGGGGAACTTTTGGTTGCGTTGCGTTGGGAGCTTTACGTTTGTCGATAAAAGCGAAAATGCTAATGACGACCGACTTTTAGAAATACCTCAATTTTTGAAGTTGTTCATCGAACGATGAATTCAGCAAGGTGATGTACTCCTTTGAAAAAACACCTCTACAATTGCAAAACTAGAAAAGTTTCTAGGACAACGTTGTATTTAGTTTCATTTAGGCCTGATGTAATGTTTTGAGGAGAGAAATTGTAAAAAAATGCAAACATAAATGAATAAAACAAAAAATACAACTGCAGTCCACATGTGGACTGCATGGTCGTCAATGGGTTAATGACTATGCCTAGACAACAACAGAATGGCGTCCGTAGTCATCACTCCAGCCGTATCTTATAGTTGGATTGATTTTAATCGGTAGCGATCGATATCACTGAAGTGACGTTGTGAGTTAGTTTCAAAAGTGCCTACAACCGATGTTTCAAGGTGCCATAGTCGAAGAAGGAATGGAAGTCGAATCGCAGTCAGTCCAACGGTGCGAAGAAATGGAAAGAGCTGTGTTCGAGGAACAGAATGTCCGAGACTTGAATGAGTTGCGAGACCTTGTTGAAGGATATCGAGCACAGAACGACTTCTTGAACAAGGAGATAGTGCGTGAGTGATGTTCAACTGTGCCTCTGCCTTGTTCGAAGTGTGTCCTGGTAAGCACCATTCAACTAATGATCCCCTGCTTAGTTTTGCACAACATGGTGCGAGCAATGGAAGAGCGGGAGCGAGGTTGGCAAAAGCAGTTCGCTGAGGTTGAAGGATGCTACTACCAATTGAAAAGCCGGTATCTGATGGTTCTCAATCACTTCAAATCACCGGAGAAACCTAGTATAAGTGCGTTTGTTTCATAGCAGCTTCTTTATTTCATACTATATTCGACGTTACTTATGCTGCCTATTTCTTTCCTCTCAAGTTACGTTGTGAGAGCCTCTCAACGTGAGAGTGAGTTTTTCTTATTGATGAGGTTAGCTTATTCAGTGATGGAACCGGGAATGCTGCAACAATTGATGGCAGAAGTCTGTAGGACAGCACGTGACAGTGATTCATTGAAGAAAACTGATGCTCTTGGGTTCTACCTGAAAGGGAGAACGCAGCAAGAGGTCACCAGGCTATATGCTTCATCTTTTTATGAGTGTGGATTGTCGTATTATCGGCGCTTTTACCACTTTTTGCGTCGAAGCTTCGACTTCTCGACGCAAAAAAAATGTTCGCTACATATTCGAGACTGAGCTAAGGGCTTTTGATAGTTTTCAAAAGGGGCACTTCACTTTGTGAGTTAGTCAAACAGGTTAGGTCTGTCGACTCGAGGTTGAGCTGGCATATGAGGGTCCGTATTATCCTTGAAACCTCAACTATCACACCAGCGGTCCCCAATCATCTGGTAACTAAGTGTCTGCACAAGAGAAGGAGGTGATATGAAGAGTGCCTGAAGCGAATATAATGATTCGGCAACAATGGAGTAATGTGTTATTCGCAAGAAAAGGGCTGAATCGATCTCATCGTCTGCATACATGCGTTTCGACCTTTTCTTCTCTTAGAATGTTGATAGTAAATCTATTCCCAAAACCTGATCATCGATTTTTTGAACAAAGATGGCAAAGGCGAGATCAGAACAGCGAGTGACTAAATCTCTATATTCCTTGAGTTCCATCGCAACATCCTTTTGATCGTCTAAGAGAAACTTGATGTTCCACCCTGGTTTGCCGTCCAGTTTGTTATCATAGTCGTACAGGTTTATTATTATAGTCATAACCACATCAAAAGTGGAAGGTACAACGTGAAAAGTTTCGGAAGGACAGATTGTAGAACATGTTAGTCCACGCAATGTCTGCTCACCCTGAAGCTGTAAAACAGTAGTTCGTAACGTGTACAAAAAAGTCACAGGAGTGTGCATAACACAAGTGGAACGGAGGAGTCACGTAAGTTAGCCGCTGAGATCGCAAGCTTTAATGGTTACGAGAAACAACATGGAAGGTCAGGATCAAAAGGTTATTCGCAAGGAATCGTATTGTGCATCTCCGGCTTTTATATCAGACAAAGTTAGCGCAGAAATCCGGCAACACACTGCACGAGCGGATTTGGCGATTGATGCTGTCTTGATCAACCTGCCAGCGGAAATATCAAACGCCATCTAACCCGTAGTAAGCTTCTTGATCGTGCGTGTGAATACGATGGGCAACTGGGTCCTTTGTCGTTCGGGAAAGATGGAGATTGCACACAGCGAAGGACCGTGTGTCAACTACAGTATTCAACCTGTGACGAGATATAAGTAATTGGTGAGACGGGAAGTACGCAGAGCATAAGCGTCAAAGAACATCTATAGTAGCAGGTAACAGTCGTGAAAGCCTACTCACGTCACTTGGGGGGCTTCGGTTAGCAGATCTTCAAGGCTATGATTTTGATATAAAACGCAAAATTCTAGCCTAGAGAAAGAGATCAGTGCGAGAGAGATGTTAGAGTGATGCAAGTCTGCGCGAGAAATCCTAAGCTTGACAAACGAAATGGGTGCGTTGCTATAATTCGCGTACTTCTGGCACTCATTCCTTTTTGTGGGCTTTGAAACCATCGAGTAATTCTTTCTCAAGAATTCGTTGGTGTCTCATTGTTCTCTTGTTGTTCCCGAAATCTAGTAGGACGACAGCACTAGTGGAACCTGAGAAGAATGGTTTCTTGGCTAGGATCTTTTGGTGTTTGAACTTCTGGGGTTGTTGCAACTATCGTGTTAGGACGCTTGGTGGGGCAAGCCATAGATCAAGCCTGACTACTCTGAGGTCCTTGAAGACGACGAGTTGTTCGAAACGTCGACCTAATCAAATCTATCATGACAAACCTGTACAACAAAGCAGTCGAAGCATTCAGTGACATAGCCGGGTTTTGAGAAAGCCAAAGGTGGAAATCTAAGAACAGTCAGCATTTTTTGGGTCTGAAGCACCCAACGATCTTTACGAAGTTCAAGTATTTTTGATAACGACCTGTTTTCTCTCATTGTAGTTGAAGGGTTCGTCTCTCTTTGAGCACTTCCTTACAGAAAACATTGAGATCATAAGTGTGGTATCGTACGTCGTGAGAAGGAAAAGACCGTGATTTAGTCAGGCATTTTGCGAGGCCGACTAGTTTCATTATAAGAACGTACTGCGCCAGATGTGGTTGATATACTGTTTTGTAAGGAAGTTCAAGAAGGTGCTATCCGTCCGTAGCAGTTCCGTTTTCGATACGAGTCGATTGCACTTTGGTTGATTGAGTCAAGAGTACCAGCAGAAAGCCTAGTTGTAAAACAAAATGCGAGAAAGCTACGTTTTAGTTCAAAATAATCGCGTATCGTAGTGGTTAGTTACCTCTACTGTAGAATTTACGTTTCATTTAGGAATCCTCTACTGGAGATTTGTTGAACTTAGCAGCGGAGTATGCTAGCAAAGGCAACCAATATCTAGAAGCAGCAAATCTGGTTAGCTGTTAAGAACATCATTGAGTGCATCGCACGAATTTTGGTCTTCAATGGATGTTTTCTATTTAGGAACAAAGCAAGGAGAACATGCTATGGCTACAATCATGGGATGCTTTCATGGTAAACTGGGTGGGACGTCCACTAGTGGAAAGTCAGGAACTGAAAAGTCTCATCCGCACGGGTATTCCCGAAGCCTACCGATCGCGAGTTTGGAAGGGGTTTGTTGAATGCGACTTTTTCTATGAAGGACAAAGAACAATGCTCCCACTGGTATCGATCCCCTCTTTTGGATTTTTATTGGGACATCTAACTAACTCGATGCAATGAAAATTTACTTGGGATTGAGGGCACACATAAGAGTGTTGTAATAACTAACAATAATGGTTGTACGTGTGATACGTGTTATTCAGTGTCATACCAGGTTGACCCAGGTGAACGTAGATCTTTAATCCATTCTAACCATATATATGTATATATACAGGGAGTCCCAAAATTATTTGCGCCAAAGTTCAGTAATTTTTAAGGTAGAAATAATTTATCAAATTCACATTACCTGCTATTAATTAGTTGCATAAGAAGGTTTCCTTGCAATATGCATGGCCACTGATGTGGAACTCCCATTATCTTTCAGATGGAGGAGGCTCATTCAATGCCACATGCAGTCATTGACACGCCAGAGGTGGAAGGGCAGTATGAAATTCCTTGGGATTTTTGAAATAACAGTATAGCAGGCTATTAAGCGATACAGAAAAAAAGCTTGAATCAGGGACAAACTAGGACAGTTGGAAAGGTAGAATGTTTCTGAAGATAGGACTATCAAAATGGTCCGTATGCCAACCGGTCGGGATCCTGGGTGACCCATCAAAAGGAAGTCAACGGGCACGGCTTATCCGAGTTATCGCGATGGAAGAATGTCATGCAGAAGCCTCACTACCATTCCTATCGTATGCTCCAATCCCGATCACAATAGATTCTGTAGGGCCAAAAAATGCAGAAAGTCGCAGACCCACTTGAGTGATGACACGCAACCCTTCATCGTTTTCTCTGGCCAAAAAATTTTTCACGATTAAACCATCCCTCAACAACCAAAACGTTCGCGTTCCGCGAAGAAACATCCAGCGTGTAATATCTCACAAAAAGGTTGTTATCAGAATAGTAAAATCATGTTTTCCGAGTAAATAACTGGCAAGGGTAAGCCGCTCGTGGTTTCTTCAGTGCAGGCGTGAAAATTGACCAAGACCAGTACTCAAACGGCGTAATAATGGAAGTAAATAAAACATTGGTCCGACTACGTTTTCTAAAACACCTCGTAGTCCTTCCAGCAGGACGCTTCTCCAGCCCACAGATAGAAGCTTACCCGCTAGTGGTGCCGACGACAGCTGCCCGACTTCATTGGTGAAGAGGAATGGTCATCCTAATTTCCAGAAATTGACTCACTTGATTCCCACGAATGATCCCTGACTAGAAAAGGGCCTGTCGTGTTTGCAGTCCCAGTTTGGAGTCCTAGGATGATAAGGCTGAAGAACGGCTGGGAAGAAATGGATAAGGATACCTGCGTGCCACATGCGATCAAGTCGAGAGCAAAATCTGACTTCTATCCACGCTCATGGGGGATATTTTGAAATGCGACTTTAGTATGTTGTAGCACATAGTGTTAGCTAGCGTGCATAGAAATTCCATCGCTTTTCGCAGTTGAGAGGTTTCAAATATATTGCTATAAATCGGCGCAAATAATTTTGGGACACCCTGTATATATATACAGTAGCGCTCAAAAGTATTCGGCCAACTTTAACTTGCCGTACCTTTTTTCCCAGTGAAGCAAATCCATGAACTTCTGATATGTTTAATAGAAGCATATCTCACACTATCCAACACTATTTGACTGCAAAGCAGTAATGTCCACATAATAAGGGGAAGGCATTTCTAGACTATGCTGAAAGCAAGTTTGTGGCGTCTGCAGTTATTCCGACCCTGTGTACGTTTTTCTTCTCTTCTGTGTTCGACATTAGTGCTCGTACACTTAAGACATGGCAAAAAGGAAAGCACTTCTAGAAGAACCACCATCCGTATTTCTAGTTGATTTTTTGTTCGAGCCCTTTTGGATATCTGGAACATGACCAGATTGCAGGTTGGTAGTGATAAATATTCACCCTACACCAATGCTACACATATTGAAATTTCGCTCGATTAGATCCAGTAGGAAAGGAGTTATGACTGAAAATTATAACTGAAAAAGCATTTCGCCGAATACTTTTGAGCGCTACTGTATATAACATACATTTATGGCTAGGATGGTGCATTAGGAAGGGAGGAGCACCGGGAAAGGCGAGTTACTATTAGGTTGATGCATAATTATTGCGCATTTTTTTCGGCAAATTTTACTCTAAGGACGGATAGAAATATTCAGCAAGACATGCTCAAATAATTACTCCGGAACATGTCCACCATATACGTTAAGCACTGCTTCTCATTTGTTAAGCAGTCGGATCCCACAGGCGAAGAAGTTTCGAATCTTGGAGGCGATCCACGCCTTGTCGTCGGCCATCAAGCCATCCATTTCGTCGAAAGATCTGTTCACCAGCCAGTTTTTCAGCGGACGATTGACGTGATAATCCATAGGAGGTTCTTCTAGTGAATAGGGCGACCGTAGGAGCATATTTCATTCTTTGTTCGGCTTTGGCTGACTTTTCCATCACCGAGATGCTCGTTGAGATAACTTTATGACTGCGCCACCTTCCAACTTTTCTCGAAGTAATAGAGCATAATGTGACGTATAAGAGGGTGACCTTCTAGTCATATTTCTGTTAAGGAAAACAAGATGATTATTTCTATCAAATCATAATTCAATATTCAAACTGTATCGAGAGAAAAGACGAAAAAGAAGAAGAAAAATCCGCAATAATTATGCATCAACCTATTACATATAACACGGAACAATACTCAAGACCGAGTCAGTTCCTTTTGATTCCAACAACACTGTACACTTTCATGTGTCTCCCTGCCCCACGTGCATTTTCACTGTCAATGCTTTTATCTTTATGGAGATGTCTTTACGGAGCTTCAGTCATTCTGCTTGCACGACTGAAAGCTTGATTGGCTTTCGGTTAGGTAGTAATACTGGACTCGTTTCTGGAAGAACGTGGGTTGCCTTTTATATTTCGGGATCAGAGAACAAAAATGAATATTAATCATTGGAAACCGCTTTATTGTTTTTCAAAATATTCTCCATTATGTCCTATACACTTTTGCATGCGTTTGAACCAATTGTTGAAGCACTTTTGCCACTCTGATTGAGGTAACTCTGAAACATGGATTCTGAACGCATCAACCGCTTCTTCAGGTGTCGAAAAACGTTGACCTCATTTTATTTTTTACGTCTAATGCCTAAGGATGCCTCAATCTCACGATAGGTCACATGACGATCTTGCAATATTAGTTTGCGCACAGCATCAATGGTTTCCGGAACAACAACTGATTTTGGACGACATCCACAAAATTCGTCTTGGAGTGAACTACGACCTCGGTTGAATTCACCATACCATCGTTAAATCCTTGTCCTTGATGGAGCTTCATCGCCAAAAATTGCACGGCAGTTGCATTGCCAAAAAAAACAATCGCACAAAAATGTTTACGATTTAATTCCCTTTTTTGGCATAAATAAATATTTCAAGTTAGTGTAAACAACACGAATAGCGTTCATATGCCGAAACCTTCTGAGCTGTCAGTTGCCAGATTGCAACACTAGGATTGCCCATTCCCAAAGTATAAAAGGCAACCCTCGTAATATGAGGTATCAGCGACGTCTTTATTGGTCGCATATTCTACTGGGTGCGTCATGAATATTGTAGTATACTAATCGTCGTACAGAAGCCGCATTTCACATTGATACATGGTGAATTTATGTGTACTATTCATTATGCATCGCACCAACAAAGTGAACACACGGTCACTTGACATTTTATTAATTGTAGCTCGAAGATGCTTCAGTTTGTCATCGACGGCGGCACGTAGAGTTTTCTGAGAAACTCCAGTCCGAGCTTTTTTCAACGACTCCGTAGAAACAACAAGAGTGGTGTGTTTTAGAGCGCAGGCTTCCCTCTCCCGTGTGCAGTATGACCGAGAACCCAATGAATTGTGGACCGAAAAATTTTAAGGCCCATTGGAAACGGGGATATAATTGCAAACATCTACTCAGCACCAGTCTTGATCTTTTTTCATTGGTGAGCAAGTACGCGTGTGCTTCCAAATCGTATCCTTCTCGACCTCAAAATAGTTTTCGACCCTGAGCAGCAACTTCTCTCATGAGGACATTTTGATCAATTTTTATACTTTTCTCGACAGAAATGAGTGCTATCGTTTCGAAGGCGAAGATTCCAGCACAAAACCGTCACAGAAGAAGTAAATGGCAATGGGAAACGATCTGATACTTTTCAACTTCTCGACACCTCGTCAGAAAAAAAAGTGTGTTAGAGCGTGTGCTGCGTGCAACTAGAGGACACGGCATTTGATCTTCCTCCCAAAATTGTCGTCAAAAAATCATACTTTTTTCGAAATCCATGTGGGTGCAACTTTATTCGCTCGGGAGGACTATTCTCTTCGGAGTAGAACACACATTCAATTCGGCACACATTCAATTTTTGCAGGTTTCGTAGCGTAATCATTCCCAAGCAATTGTATTCGGAGAAGTGATTGCATTCGAGACGAGACGACTGTTTTGAGGTTGGCCGTTGACCTGTCCACGCTTTGAGATATAAGAGACTGTCATGCGGCAAAGTCGGAGCGACGAACGATCACGGAAGTGGTCTCACCAAATGCGCGCAAAGAAGGAACGGCTGCAGAATGTTTGCAAGGCTTTCAGAAGTGCAGGTTGATTTTCGATAACTGACGTATTGTGAGCACCAAAGCAGATATATTAGCTAAGGTATATGCTGAACGTGAAAGAAGGTGCAGATTTGGATGAACCCCTCAAACAGGAAAGTGCGGACATCCGTTTAGTTGTAACAATATTTATGGCGCACCCTCTATATGTGTTTGCGTGCGTGTTGCCCGAATTTCGCAAGTTAAAGTGACCGATTACTTGCCAAGCTTTCAGAAGTGCAGTTTGAATTATGCCGAGCAACTTTACACGTTTTCTGTTTCAGTTTAATTCAACTTGTCATGAGGGAGAAAATAACGGAACTCGGAAATGGTTATTATGGCAGTATGCTTCGCAAGGCGCTTACACAGCAAGAGAATGGGGTCTATGACACTTCCATCAAGCAGGTCAGGCCGAGACTGCATTGTTTCACTAGTTTTCGGAAAGTGAGCTGCAAAAGGCTCCCCGGGTTTCTTACGTATCATCGTTGTGCGCGAACATAGTTGATGACCTGGTAGTTTTTTTTTGTTTTGGAGACCTATCAGTTTATGAGGGGTGCAGCAATGTCAGGTTTGCCTGTTATACTATCCTGTCCTTCATACGCCAGTGGATCACCTTTTTAGTAATTATTATAGAACCAATCGGGTCGCGTGACTTACGCTGGGCATCATCCCTTACTTTTACATTGTAAATAGAAAATGCAGTTGGGGGGCATCCTTTTGCAAACACTGAGGGTTAAAGTGAAGAAAAGGAGGTTAGCCGAGACGACGTTTCTAGGTGGAAGAATATAGTTTTTGCCTGAGCCTTGGAGGGGAGGAGCGCTGGGGTGGGGATGAAATCATAACCTTGTGCAAAAAGCTAGGATGGGGTTAAGTCAAAAATACTTCCCTTTGGCTAAGAAACGTTACTGACGACAGTTATGGGCTATATTCCTTATCTGCGCTTCAGCGCTAAATGTTAAAAAAAGCGAGGTCTCCTAACTTCACTATCACTTTTGATTTTTGTATTGACATATATGGCACGATGCCAGCACATATCGAAATCATTGTTTTGAATTATCCGCACTACTCCTTATTACTTACTTCACTCCGCAGTACTCTACTCAGTTAACCTACCCACAAGTTACTGCTTCATATTTAAGAAGGAAATACAGGATAGAGCTAGGTTTTCCATATCACTAACTTTATCGTTATCATACAAGTTCACAGACACCCGACACACCTAGCTACCGCCTTATAAATAAGAGGGATGATATTGATTTAAGTGCTCTAGTCAAATCATGGAACTACTCATTCTAAGCGCTTTTCTTCATATATGACCATAATCAAGTTATTATAGCTAGTATGAAGTTTAGCTTCGTAACGCTTGAAGTTGTAATTTATACAGCTCGAGGGTGTGATTTACACAGGCTTTTTTATCAGATCCAGACGCGCAAAATGTGCAGTTAAAAAAGTTTTTTTTCAAGATTGATCTTGACCTGGTACGGACTCTTTCGGCCAACAGCATGTTTGCCGATCCAGATTCGGAAAAGGTGAAACAACTACGGAGAGTATTGTACGCCTACAGATACCATGACACCTTGATAGGATACTGCCAGGTTCTCTTATTAGTGTTCAGTGTAGGGTAAACTCTGCAAAACCCTCACAACTAAGAATTTTCAGGGCTTGAATCGAATAGCTGCAGTAGCACTACTATATCTTGATGAAGAAGACGCATTCTGGTTTTTAATCGCATTTACAGAACTTCAGCCTCCCAATTATTATGCGAGTAATCTAATTGGTGCTGTGGCTGACCAAAAGGTGGGTATCTTCTACGTGCACTGATTTTCTTTACAGAATGTTGGTAAAGGCCCTAATTCTTGACAGTGTGATTAATGTTTTCAGAAGAGAAGCTCTGATGGTGTTGAATATCACTGTGACAAGAAAACATAAAAACAACAAATTCGAGAAATTCTTCAGTCTTGTTCCTAGCCTTGAGACAGAAAATGGTGGAGGAATTGTACTTTCGAGGGAAAACATCTGAAATAGCGCCATTTTCGGATACTTGCTGGTCGCAACACCATCACATTTAGCTTCTACAAACTTTCAAAGACCTTGCCAATGTTCTATAAAACTATTAGGTTGACGCATAATTACTGCGGATTTTTTCGCGGCTTATTTCTTAAATTTTTTTTAAAGGCTTATTTCTTAAAAAGAGGTGAAACACTTAAATAAGCTCGAATTAGTTGCTTGTAACAAATTCTTCGAGAACTTGCCCACTTTTTGACCTACATATCCTCGACTTTTATCACTATTCCTTTTCGCCTTCTCGAGTGTCGGACAGGTGGGCACTATGTAAGTCACTCTATCACCATTCTAGTCAATAAATCATTCTCTAGTTATTGGTATACGGATGCATTCCTTGAATCAAGAGTCCGCCCATTAGTCATGACCATAGCAAGTGCAGCTGCTGAATCCTTGCTGTGGGCTGACTACTGAAGCAAATCTTAAATCTAAATCTTAAGTGAATCTTAGCCCCCTCCCCATGTGTAGCACCTTCAAACATAGCTTGAAAAGTTTTATTCGTCGGTTTTACTTTCGTCAGGTGCGACAAATAATCTTTGAAGACCACCCTCTAAATCGTCCACTGCAGGCTGATCCATTTCGATTCCCAAGCTATATAATGCATAAAACCAGACTTAACTAAAGTTGAAAACTCATGATTACCTCATTTACACATATTTTAATGAAATCATAAAAAACGCTTGAGAAAAAGCAAAAAATGTTCACACCAGAAAAATGTATGAACCGTGGGACAGCGCGGCTCAATGATAAGCCGCGGAAGCGGAAAGCCTCGAAATGCGTCTGTCCCGCGCGCCAGACACGCAAAAAGGCGCACTCTTGTCAAAGGGTTAAGTGTTTGAATTCGAAAATATGATTACCTCTGGCTGCGTAATCCGAATCGCTGTACATTTTACGTGATGACTAGTCGTTATCGTTTGTTAGTGTACCACTCGGATCACACGGCTTGCTCCCGACTTCTTTCCTTCTTATATTGGAGCTAGATTACCCCTCCTCCGATGTCTACTTTTCTACTTTTACTTTCGTCTCGAAGAAATGAGTTGTGGGCAGCCCGTATCGGGCAATACATATCGATACTGATCAAAATCTCTCCATCATTATCGGATACTTCTTTCTTTGCCTCTCAGTTACACAAGAAATCGTTGTAAACCGCGTTACTTCAACCGGATTCTGCATGTCCAAAATGAAAGGAGCTGTAAATAAGCGGTCGCCAACACCAAGTCGATGTTTATCGCTCCCGGTTAATCGATATCCATAGACACCTTTACCGCGTACTTGCAATCAAATCTAATTTACTCTAGAGTTTGACAGTTCAATGCCCTGAGAGGTCGATGCTGTGGGCACAATGTCACCCACACAAATTTACCTCTCCATTGAAAGATCTCTACAACGCAAACTACACCATATCTAAACGCTGTACTCCTAGAAAAACTGAGCTTCAAGAAACCTTGTCAACTACACAATAGTTTGATAGTTTCGTTGGTATGGATTGATCGGTATTGTCAGATGTCGTAGTTCCTATTCACTGTTGTACTTTTGGAGAGTTTGAATGCCCTATTTTTTTACGTGAGCGGGGTGAAAAAAGCGAGGAAGCAAAAAAGGTCAGTTGCGTGATCTGAAAGGCTTTTGAAGAGGATATTTGGTTTTGCTTATTAGCTCGGCCCGCTTTCGTAACCTCCCTTGCTGGCATAGATGATTGTTTTCTGTGCTTATACTGGTTTCTGCTCATTTTTTGCACTTTTGAAAATGATTCGAACAAGAGTGTACACTTTGGTCTTAGCTCCGCCAAGGGGTGCTGGACGGCGTGCACGAGGCAGTGCTAGGGGGTAGGAGGGCGGCAGACGGTCGGTCGAGGGGCTGAAAACAAAGAATAACAAGATCAAAAACCAAACAACAAGGGGCTCGTACAAATGGTTTTTGATCTAGTCTCTTCTGGCATCTTTCATAGTCCACGACCGGTCGCTCGTGAGATGGGTCCGCGACCGGTCGCGCGAGCGGTCGCTCGACTGATCGCACGAGACCGTCCACGGCGGCACCCACAACTTCTCCTTGTTCACAGCACTTCGTGTGGCTGACCGATCGTCTGGCATCTTTCATAGTCCACGACCGGTCGCTCGACTGGTCGCTCGACTGATCGCGCCACTGGTCGCTTGATCGGTCGAGTAGGCCGCGCTAGTTATGGGTGCCGCCGTGGACGGTCCCGCGCGATCAGTCGAGCGACCAGTCGCTAGCGACCGGCGACCGGTCGCCGGTCGCGGACTACGAAAGATGCTTCTGCCGCCCTCCTCCCCCCTAGCACTTCCCCGTGCGCGTCGGCCGGCCGGCGGACTTTGAAAGCAGCCAATCTCGGTGGTCATCCTACATGCCATGGATTGAGACCTTGCCCCATGAGCTCTGGAATGTTTTTTAGTCTGAACAAATTCTTGATCTAGTCTCCACCTACTATGGTACCTAAAGCACACAGCATGCAAGTTTTACTTCTACTAGCTTCTAAACACTTTCCCGGGCTCAGGAATGTTTCTGAACCTGAATGTAAATTTCTGATCCACATTCAGGTGCGGAAATGCTCAGTCAACCTGTAATGGGGTTGTGTTCTCAATTGGTGCTGGTTCCAAATTTTACTCCCATTGGCCTCGGTAGTGCGTATTTTTACCCGAGTGGTGCGGAGGCCAGATGAAGTCATGGTTACCCAAGCAACTTGGTTTGTTTCCTACTTATTCCAACTTGGCTGCATATTTTTACTCGGATTGCGCTCAACTTGCGCACGCTCCGCATCCTGCGCGCGAGATTCATCTCGTACTTCCCACCCCCTTTCATCAATGTACCCACCGTGCTGCCTGTAGCCCTTACAAATTTGTCCAGGGGGGCAGAAATTGTCAATTTCCTGCCAAAGATATACAACACATACATGTGCACATTCACTTACATATACACACGAACACATACACTTCCACGCATACATATATGCACACCCATACACACAAACACACAACACACAAACCAACACGCATCTTTAGCGCGTTAGGTATAGCAGGATACAATTATTCCACAAGGGTTGTGAGCAAAAACTAATTTACCCATGAGTTTTTGACTTTAAAGATTTTCTCTTTGGCTCACGCTCCTGAACTCACTCATTATTTCAATAATGTCTTGAGACTACATGAAGCCTCCAGAGAATCATCATGTTTCAGTAAGGGACACAGTGAACATTTTTGAGAATTGTCACGCTCAACCAATAACCTAGCTACACCATGGTCGGCCGCAAAGCTTTTCATTCAGCAGTAGCTAGATGGATTTGGATAGTAAACGTGAAGAAATCCTCGTATACCTGTTATTTTGATGTTTGAGCGTGCTGGAAGTGGAATGGAAAAAAGAAACAAGAGCATAAAAAATGAAGCGGCCTAAATATTTAAAGACCTTTATTCCATGGAACGCGAATGAAACGGAAATAGAGCAACAATTTTTGTGCTAGTTTTGGAAGAAATCGGTCTGGTTGATTACGGGTTTTTAACAAGTGCAGACAAGCAAACTCCTAATATGATACACTTCTTTGCTTGGTTAAGGCTGAGAGAAATTGCAGTCGACAAGCGGAATTGCATGTGCTTTTGCATACGTTTTGAAGGAGGCTTGTAATAACAGGTAGTGGGATGTTAGGTGAGCCCAGTTCGCTTTTGCAGTGCCGTATTTCTTTTTCACCATTGGGGGTCTGTTGGTTGTCGTTCTTGCATTCAAACTCGAATACTGAATTGAATTCGAATACAGAGTTGGGATTGATCACGGATCAATCGTTATTTTTTTCAAACTCGACTTTCTATTTATTGCATCTTCACACATTACTTCAAAATTCCGCTTCCCTAGTTCACTAAATTCTTTCCACGATTGTAGCACACGATGAATAGGGCTACTCGCAAACATAGGCCCCTAACCTATTGGCGACCACGCTTTTTTAGCGTGTCTGGCGTGTGAGACCGAGCGCGCTTTTCGCGGGCTGCTGCTGTGGCCCGCTGGCGGGCCACTCGGTCCCCGAAGTAAGTCAATTCTTCGTAAGCATTTCCAGCTGACAAAAAGTTTTTTCAAATGTGGCATGTAGAGGTTATAAGTCATACACACTATTTAGAGCTACGTTATGGCATCTAATGTTGTTTCTGGTTGCTCGAAGGGAGGTGAGAGTTTTTACCAAATTATTTCCAAACGCCAATGACTCTGTCGAGACACAAGAGAACAGACAAGATGAGAATGGCATGTTTCGAATTATCGGATACTTCAGCAAAAACCCTTTACATCCTTTTTACATGAATTTGGACAAGCAATTCAAGTAAAGGTTATATTTTTCGTCATAGGATAATGGATCCCAGTTACTGTGATGATGGCTACATGGATGAAAATTCCCGAGCAATACTGTTGGGCTCCGATGCTGAAAACGAAGGCGGCGATGCAGATGATTCGCAAGATTCACAGGCAACTTTTCGCTCAAGAGAAGATTCTGCTTCAGATTCTAATTAAATGGCCACGCTTGACAGTGAAGACAGCGACACCGAGAAATGGACAAGTGATGTTGAAGCTGACCCTAGGTGGGACATCACTCAACAGCACGGGCCGAGCAATGCGGTGTCAGTGTATTCTGCTCCGATAGATTTGTTCCAATTATTCATCGATGACTTCCTTCTGACGCTTGTATAAACAGAAACAAATAGATAAAGGTCGCAAAAAGATTCCAGCTTCGTGGACACTAATGAAGAGGAATTGAAGAACGTCATTGCTCTGTGCATTCAGATGGGACTTGTGTAGATGCCCAATCTACGGGACTATTGGAGCACACGCCTAGCGCTAGCAGTGCATGCATTTGCCGGCAAGGTTATGTCTAGGGGTCGATTTGAGCAACTGCTACGCTCTTTTCATTTCAGCACACCAGACGGTGACCGAATGTATAAGATAAAGGAATTTCTTTATATATTCAGTGGCAATTGTGAATGAAATTTCCATCCGAGAAAAGAAGTAACCAAAGATGAGTTGCTTGTACCGTTCAGAGGACGTGTTTTTTTCCGCCAGTACATTCATTCAAAAAACAGATACGGTATCAAGATTTTCAAACTTTGCACGAGAGGAGGCTATACATGGAGATCAATGACTCACGCGGGCAAGTCCGCACGTACCGGACCACTTGCAGATACTGTCGTTTTCTCCCTGATGAATGGTCTCTTAAACAGCGACAGACAGCTCTGTTGTGATAACTAGTACAGGTCACGGGGCGATTGGACGGGTCAAAAAACTTCTGGAAAGAAGAATCCTCCTGGTTGCTACTTTGAGAAAGAATCGTAGCGAACTTTCACCGCTCGTGAAAGAGAAGAAATTAAAACGAGTGGAGCTATATTGCCTACAAAATAAGGACGGTACACTTGTTTTGAAGTGGGAGGATAAGAGAGAACTTCTGACGATATCATCTTCGCATGATGGTGAACGTGGCTCACCGAACAAACTCAAAGTAGTTGAAGACTACAACAAACTAAAAGGGTTTCGATCAAGCGTCAGCTTACTCTCGATTTGTGCTTCGTACCACGAAATGGTATTCGAGAGTTCTCTTTCACTTTGTCAGGCAAAAAACAATCGTTAACTTCAAGACCTTTTGTGACTCGAAAGGATGCATTCACCTCAATGAGTTCAAAATGATTCTAGTGGAAACTTTACTGCAAGATATCTTCAGTGAGCCACCCTCTCCAAAAACGACCCATAATTTGGAAAGATCTGAGAGCGGTGCGAAAGAAAAGAGGAGGAGATGCACAGGTTGCCACAAGGAACTACGAAAAGAGAAAGGTCGCTCTAATGCCATGAAACATGCGAAAAAGCTCTCGTCAAGGTGCAGCAAATGCCACAAATACTTTTGTATGGAGTGTTCCCTAAATTTTCATAAAATGTGTGTGTAATCTTTTTTGTTGACAGCCTTTGGTTTGCTCCTTCGCCAATACCTCAGGAGTAACTTTGTTTCCTCTTATTACTATAGTCAGAAGTAAATGTTTCACGGACCATTGCGCGTCAAGATTCTATAGTAGGTTATAGACCTGCTCGGTACTAGAAAGGGTCAAAAAAATCAAAAATGAATGTAATACAATACTGTGGCCCGTATACGGGCCACGTGGTCGTCATTGGTTTAAAAAGTCGCTCTCAGCTTATTATATGGAACAAGTTTACAAGTTTGACTGTTTTCTGATGGGTCTTCAATCCGTTGTTCGTTTGAATGGTTGCTGTCTACCATAACTCCAATTTTGAGGTGTTGCGCGATCTGGTGACGGAGAAGTTGCCCCGTTTTGCTGCACACCTACGGCAATTTGAAGTGGACCTGTCGCTATTTGCGCTGAGTTGGTTCCTCACTTGTTTTGTGGATGTGATGCCGCATCAGATCTACCTACCAATTTTCGACGTTTTTCTCTACGAGGGAAATAAGGTGATTTTTGTTTACTTCAATGCAACTGATTTTACGGGTTTTGCGGGGGCAAAACTTTACTATCTTCCTTTAATCACTCATTATTAACTTACCTCCGCTAATACTCCTATGTTGTGCACAATTGGAAATCTCCTCTCAGACGTATACTAGGTATGAAAATCTTTTGGACTCCGTAAACTTTGAACTCTTTTGTGTTCTATAACCCTCGCCTATTTTCTTCCAGTTTTATTTTGCCAGTATATTCTTTGATTCCGCGTTCCTAAAATGTCTGGTCTCTAGTGGCAAGGAACTGATCCGAATAATTTTTGCTTGAAGTTTAGGGTAGATTTGAAAGTCCGCTGAATATGTGACACAGTAGGCCCTCGGACGCGATGTTTGCATTAGAGCGCGAGAGTGAAGCCTGTGAAGCTGCTGGTGCAACAGGCAATCCTAACCGCAATATTATTATCCTCATTGATATAACCAAAAAACAGCGAATCAACAATCAAAATCCGAGACAATGTAGTAAAACAGTGTACAACGAAGTGACCGATGATGACGGCACCAAAACTTCCTCTTCTTCTTCACCCTCTGTGCCATTTGTCGGCGAAGTCCTCTTTCTTTGATATGTTGTCACTTTTCTCGATTGAGCGCTTGATCGAGGTTGATGATAACCGTTTTCAAGTCTCCATACAACGTATCGAGCCATCGCTGCTTCGAGCGTTCTCTAGGCCGCTCTCCGGACACGCCAAAGTTTCTTGCGGACTTTGCCATCATTCGCGCGTAGAACATGACCATGAGATCGGAGACTGTCTTCGCCCATTCTATCGACAATCGGCAAACGCTCCCTGTTGACGTTATTACTTATGCGTTCTAATCGTGTTACACCTGCCGTTCAGCGCTGCACCCTCTATCGCACAGAGATGGGCTTCAACTTCTTTGATCGCAAGCCAGCACAATCAGCGCAGTTAATCGCGACCGACAGGATGGCGGTTCTATAGATATTGGATTTGGGACGTTGAGGCATTTTCTCATCGCTAAGAACGCCAGTCATCGTGCGCCACTTCATCCACGCTGCATTCACGTGGAAATTCATTTTTAAAACCAGGCTGCCGTCAGTCGCGATTGCCAATCCGAGATACTTGAATGCCGTTGTCCGTAGGAGGTCAGAAGTGACCTTGACAGAGCATGGCTCACTCGGATTGGTGGTCAAGTACATAGCCAGGTTCTTTGCAGGCGAGCATCATGTCGTTGGCATAAAGAAGCTTCGATGGAACCGGCTTATGGAGATCTTTGTAAGGGCATCCATGACAGCAACAAATAGTCTGGGGGATAACGCAGAAAATGATAGGAACATGCGTCAATGTGCCCGCTGCCGTTTGTACTTGGCTCTTCGGACTAGAGTTGAGGATGCGTACCCACTCGACAGCTCTTCGGGACGCCAAGCTGCCGTAAAGCATACCATATAACGTCAGCCGGAACGCAATCGAAAGCCTTCTTCGAGTACAAAAAGGCAAAATATGACGGACTCCTTTTTTTGTTCGATGCTTTTCTAGCGGCATCGACCACATCGGTTTGTGGTCAGCTCGACGATGTCACCGATACGACTGTTTACAATATGCTAAATATTTTAATGCTGTGCGAAACAAGGCGCCAAGACTACCCTTCTTCTTACAAATAGTAATTGTCGCGCTCTGTTGCCAGCTCTCAGGCACCTTTGACCTGGTCAAGGACACCCTCGACCACTCTGCACGATTCCAGCTACGGACTCACGTGCGAGTTTCATCGTGTTCCGAGCGACAGCTTCGGTTATCACACATTCACCGGACCTTAAACCTGTCTTATGAAATTTTACCGTTTGAAGATATTGTATAGACCAGCATTTCTGTGGAATACTTCTAGCGAACAAACACACCTTTGCTAGGTTGTCAAAATTGACCATTCCTCGGAATTCTATCGTGCAGAACAGAGCTTTTCTCTGAGCGACGACTTGAAAACTTGTTGAGATCAATTAACCTTTTTTAATCTAATGATTTTAATTTTTCACCACTGTTAGTGAGCAAATAAAAAAAATATGTAAAAAATCAACGCGGCACGGCACCAGTTTCTTGCCATAGAAACATGACGAACCCATTTGTCGTGCATCGAAGCTTTGCATTCAAAATGAACGAACTAGGCAGGTTCAACATCTAAGCGATCGCACGAGTTGTCGGTTTGCATCAGTTAGATCTTTTTTGTCAATATTAGCTTGAACTGCTGTTCCGGAGTGATGCATTGTTGCGTCTGGAGGTAATCGACAGGCAGCAGAGTGTTTATTAGACGATAAACTAAACTGTACAACCAATCGAGGGGTTTATATACCCCAATGAGATCATGGCTTGAACGCGAAAGTGATAAGTATCATTAACAGTATCAATAACTCCTTACTACTACAACACCTCCCCCCTAAGATGGACGCTCTAAGCGTACGTCTTCTTCTTGGGATCGACCATCAATCGCTTCGGTGCGCGTCGTGATCTGGTTGGGCGTTGTCCATCAATTTCTTGAGTCTCAAAAGGAGTCGTTCTTGTGATACTGTCCATTGCTGGTGTGAGTTGTGGTCCGCCCGCAATGGTAGATTGTTTTGTCTCTCTTTCTTCTGTAACATTGGCTGGCGCTGACATTGGCAGCAGCTGTAGCTCAGCGAGTTCTGTTGTTGGTACAGGGGTATGTTCATCACTATTAACGCGTAAGCGTAGCTGGTTAGCATGTCTCTTCCAGATTTCTCCATTTACTGCTATGCCGTAGAGTCTGTCTCTATGTCGTTGTAGTACTTGACCCGGCGTCTGCTTTGGCCATCCGGGACGATAGTCCTTAGCCCACACGAAGTCTCCAATGTTGAATTGTTTGTCTTTGGCTCCGTGATGGCGGTTATATTGTGCCTCCATTTTCTGATCCCGTTTGTTGGAGTTCGTAATGGCACACGGTTTGAGCAGGTTGAGTCTTGTCCGGATCTGTCTCCCGAGGAACAGTTCTGCAGGTGACTGTCCTCCTGGTGCGGAGGGGCAAGGAGTTCGACGATAAGTCTGCAGGAAGTTTTGTAGAGCTTCTGTCGGCGATGAACTTTCCTTCATTTTTTTGGAGTTTCTTTTGAAGGTGTCGACAAACCGCTCTGCCTGACCGTTGGACTGTGGATGAAATGGCGGAGACTTGATGTGTCTGATACCGTTCTTGGTGCAGAAGTCATCGAACTCAGCAGACGTGAATTGAGTTCCATTGTCTGTTACCAGTGTCTGCGGATTGCCGAATTGGGCAAAAAGACGGCGTAATTCTCTAATTGTGCAACTTGTCGTCACTGATGACATTTCCACGATCTCCGGCCACTTCGAGTAAGCGTCGACAATGACGAAGTACATTTTCCCATTGATAGGTCCAGCAAAATCGGCATGTATACGATTCCATGGTTTGTCCTCTATCGGCCATGAATGAAGCGTAGTCTTGACTGGATTTTTAGCAGATTCCTGGCAGCGACGGCATGTTCTCACGAAAGTTTCGATGTCGTCGTTTATGTTTGTCCAGTAAACATAGTTTCTGGCGAGCATCTTCATGCGAGTCATCCCTGGATGTCCGTCGTGAAGTTCGGAAAGTACTGCTTTTCGTAAAGTATCTGGAATGACAATGCGATCTCCGATTAATAGGCATCCATTTTGCGTGGAGAGCGATTCCTTGAGGGAATTGAATCTTTTGGCAACATCCGATTTCTTTGGCCACTCTCCGCTTCGCACAAAATGTAGCACTTCCTTCAGGTTTGGGTCTTTGGACGTTTCTTCCGCTATCTTCCTTGCATCGAGTGGCAGCGAAGATACTGCATTGACGAAGATGGTTGACGCATCTTTCTCGATAGTTGCAATGACTACATCTTCTTCCTTTGTCGATTGTTCTGCAATAAGGCGAGATAGGGCGTCCGCTTGTCCGAAGTTGGTTGTGTGTCGGTATTCGATAGTGAAGTCGTAATTTTTCACAATCAATGCCCAACGCTGGAGTCGGTTGGCCGTATATACTGGCACTCCTTTCTTGCTTCCGAAAATAGCGAGAAGCGGCTTGTGATCGGTTAACAGCTTGAAATGGCGTCCGTATATGTAACGGTGAAACTTCCGTAAGGCGAACGTTATGGCGAGAGCCTCTTTCTCGACTTGACCGTAATTCCTCTCGGCAGCTGTCAAAAAGCGGCTAGCGTGGTGAATCGCTTTTTCCGTTCCATCCGAGAGACGGTGACTGCTGCTCACTGCTCCCAACCCGTACTCCGATGCATCGGCCGCGATGACGATCTCTTTCGAAGGATCGTAGTGGGTGAGCAGTAAGTCCGAGGCTAGCACATCCTTGGCGCGTTGGAAGGCGTCTTGGCACTCGGCAGACCATTTGAACGGAGCATTCTTCCTCAGTAGATCATCCAACGGTGCACACAGTTGTCGCATCTCGCTGATGAAGTGTCCGTAGTAGTTGAGCATCCCCAAGAACGATCGCACCTGACCGATGTCCGTGGGGTTTGGCATCTTGCGAATCACCTCGATCTTGGCAGGATCAGGTCGGCGTCCAGTGGAGTCGATAATATTTCCAAGGTATCGGAGTTGAGGCATAAGGAAATTGCACTTGTCCACTCGAACGCGGAAGCCATAGTCGGATATCCTCTTGAACAAGGCTTCCAGATTGGCAACGTGCTCCTCGATGTTGCGGCCGGTGACGATAACGTCGTCAAGGTAAGCAGCGCAGCCTTCGAGTCCACAAATCATGGAATCTATGATTTGTTGGAAGATGCCTGGCGCAGACTTGACGCCAAACGGGAGGCGATTGTAGCGGAGCAGTCCTCTGTGCGTATTAATGGTTAGTAGCTCCTTTGCCTCATCATCGACTTCGATTTGAAGATAAGCATCGGCGAAATCGATTTGTGTGAATGTTGTGCCACCGTTTAGTTTCGTAAAAACGTCGTCCGGAGTTGGCAGCGGATGTTGATGTAGCATCAGCGCGTCGTTTAATCCAGTAGAAAAATCAGCACAGAGTCGTAGTGTTCCATTTGATTTCTTGACGACGACGATCGGTGCTGCCCGAGCAGAGTAGTCAACCGGAGAAAGCACTTGTTCTGCAAGTAGACGGTCAATCTCTTCATCGAGGGCAGCAACGTAAGCGAATGGCACAGGGCGCTTCTTTTTGAAAATAGGATGAGCATCGGGTTTTAGCTGGAGTGTCGCCTTCGTCTTTGTGCATCGTCCGAGTCCTGACCTGAATACGTCGGCATAATTGATCTTCAGCTTGGCGACAATCTCTTCCCGGCACGAAGCCGCAGGATCAGCAACGATGGTCACTCCACTGATGTATTTTTGTAGTGGTTCCACTGGTTCCGGAATCTTCTGGATCCATTCCCAGCCAAAAATGTCGAGTTTTTCGGTGACGTAGCAGCATCCTTGTCCACGGTGCTGCCTTCCATCTGAGCTTCTCAGCACAAAGTTGGCAAGGATGTATCCTCTTGTGGGGATCCTTGTTCCGTTTGCGGCATTGACGATCGTGTTGAATTTCTGTAGCTGCGGTCTTCCGAGTTTCTTCCAACTCGATTCTGATATCAGTGTTATCATAGCGCCAGTATCGAGTAGAAGTTTCAAGGGACGTCCATTTACTTCGACTTCCAGGTGTGGTTGGGCGTCCTTGCGTAAAGCGTCCTCAATGCTCTTGATCTGGCAGCTCCTTTCACTGTTACGTCTGGTCTGTGGGCGTGACGGTGGTAGTGATTCCTGTTTACCAGATCTTGGATTCCGAAGCGCATTGAATTCTTTCCTACTTCTTGGTTTTTGTTTCAAGTTAAAATTTCTCCTTTTTCTCTTCCTGCCGACGTAGTTGATCGCAATGTTAGGGTTCGCTGTGTTTTCCAGCATTCTTGCATCTTCTTGGTACGACTTGATGAGTTGACATTCGGCTGTGAGGTCTTTGATCATGATGTTGTCTCCTTGATCTAACTTCCTCAGTAGTCGTGTTCTGTAGTCAGCGAATTCGGCTCCCTGGAATCCGGCAACGTAGACGAGACACTGAAGGCCATCGAAGCTTATGGAGTCGAATTTGGCATCAGAACATCGCGTGCGCACAAGCATCTCATAACTATTGAAATCTTGGTGGTCATACATGATTTTGAAGCATTCGAACCGTCGACGGAACAAAGTCTTCGCAGAACCAAATAGGCGGTCCATAGTGGCAACGGCTTCGTCCCATGACAGTTCTGACGGCGACCTCGGCGCAATTGAACCGCAAAACAGCTGGTGACAATCTTCATCTAAGCGACTTACTAGCAAGCGCGTCTTTTCTTGCTCACTCAGCTCCGTACAATCGTTGTCGAAGACGTCCTTGAAGCGTTTGAACCATATATCGAACGTTCTTCCGTTTTCCGCATCAAAGTTGAACTTGTCGATGCGTCGGCAGAGGGAGTCAAAAATGCTATACTTCACAGCTGCGGGATTCGCCCCATTCATCCGCGCTTCCATCATTTCCAGGGCACGGAGGAAGGACTCGGAGGTATCCTTTTGCTGCTTCTGCATGAGCATTAGCATGCTCTCCTGGCGCTCCATCTGGTCTTGCATCAAGGCGAGAATCTCGGTAAGCTTATCCATGAGCCCTTACCTGATCGCCAGTTGTTGCGTCTGGAGGTAATCGACAGGCAGCAGAGTGTTTATTAGACGATAAACTAAACTGTACAACCAATCGAGGGGTTTATATACCCCAATGAGATCATGGCTTGAACGCGAAAGTGATAAGTATCATTAACAGTATCAATAACTCCTTACTACTACAACATGCATCATTAAAATCAAAAAATAAAGAAAATAGGTTTTGCAAACTAGTTACGACCCAGACGTTCTGTCAACGCTTCTCCATCTGCTAACTTTTTTTTGGACATCTAAGTGAGATTTTTACATTTGCAAAAACCGCGGAGTACGAACATACGAATCCATGGTATCACAGTGATCATGCAGCTCAAGTGTGAGGCTGGCTGTGGAAAATAACAGAGAAATTTTTTTAGCTACCGATTATTTTCCAAAGATCTCGTTTCATCATTCACCCTATGTTCAAGAGTTCTAGTCATCTTAATTTTGCTCTTAAAAACCTTTTAGTTCCATTTTCACCACAATTTCATTTTTTTTAGACGTTATTTCGATTCGCATTAGCCATATTGAAAATGTGTGAGTCGTCGGTGCTGCAAAGTAAGACTGTCAGCATGGTACACGCTTGTTTGAGCAGGCCGCGTCAGTTTGTCACTGATTACAAGTTGCTAGCACAAGTATGTGGTCTAGCTTTGTTGCAGAAGAAAGTAAAATCGATGTCGTGCATCATTGTTGTCTATTCTTGTAGGTAGCTTTCAACGACATGAATCCTTTCCCTCAAAAACAAATTGAGACGAAAAGGTCGCTATACTTAGCGCAGTTACAGGTGGCAAAGTTTTCATTTGTGCTCCTTTCGTTGTTTTTGCTCTTTGACATTGTAGTCTGTGATAATTTAGGCAAGACATTCATAACGTAACAAGCGTTGGGCGTCCCTGAAATGTTCGGTGAACTCGGCCGACGCATGCGACTACGACTTCTCGTCGCATTCTCGCCAGTACCTCTTTTGTTTAAACCTATTTGTTTTTGTTTTTGACGAAAGAAATTCACTGTTATGCTATGTGATGAAAGAGCTACTCATATTTTCACTTCTTAATTTACTTGCATCTTATCTGGAGCAAAAATCGATGTCGATAGTTTGCATACCTTCTTTGTACATGATCTATCCCTGGTGAATGCGGTGCTTATTTATGTTGCTAGTTTAGAGATGTGGATATGCCCATTACTGGTTTGAAGTGTTAGGCTAAGTTGGAGGTTTCTTAAGACTCTACCGAAATTTCTGTAAGGTTTCCATTTCACCAACTGAAGAGTCAAGTGATTCCAGAATAACACCGACGACATAGTGGATCCGAGCACTCCATCATTAATTATGATTGAGCGATTACTGTACAGCTTATCGTATTTTCTATCATTGTGATACTGCAGTGCCCCCATTGTCGCAAAGGATTTTCATATCAAAATAAATTGTAATTAATTCTCGAACAACGAACAACAAGATCTGAACAGTTGTCGAGCATCCGTCGACCTACATGAACTGTTGCAGGGCAATTTCTTATAGTTAGGCGGGTTGGGCATAAAATACAATTATAAAGTCACTCGATAGTGGAGAAATGTTGCTGTTTTCATTAATTTTCCTATGTACAAATATTTTAGCTTAGCTTTGATCACATACTTTGGAAGCTTTATTCTTCATTTGTTTGTAGTACTTCAGCATTGGCGTTTCCAGTTTTATGCATCTTTATTCGGAATATACAGGATGATTCCCACTGTATATAATCTTTTAGTTTGTCCAGGTGTCTGTATGGTGTTTGATCGGAAATTCAAAACTTCTTTTTCGGGAACCTTGAGCGTTCAAATTTGGTAGGAATATAGGGGAAGATGGGAACACTGATGGACGTAGAAAGACGTAGAAAGGATGTAGACGACGGGGCATGCGCAAAATGAGTGTAATCTGAGTAAATTTGCGCAGTCGAGTTGAAAAAAAGAGTGAATCAATCAACCTACACACATGAGCTGAGGAAAATTCAGTTCATGACAGCGAGGTGCTCACGAATTGTGTTTGGTATGTGCGCTTGGCCGGAAATTCATAATTTGAAGTTTAATTTTATCAAGAGAAAAGAAGCCATGAAAAAATCCGCAATAATTTTGCATCTACCTAATATTAGGTTAGCATGAAACCCCTACGACAAAATGGAAGCGATTTTGATTTCATTCCTAAAATCTAAATTCCCAATCGAATCTTGGAAATACAGGGTGTCCCAAAATTATTTGCGCCGAAGTTCAGTAATTTTTAAGGTGGAAATAATCTAGCAAATTCACATTACCTATTATTGATTAGTTGCATAAGAAGGTTTCCTTGCAATATGCATGGTTGCTAATGTGGAACTCCCATTATCTTCCAGATGGAGGAGGCTCATTCGATGCCACTTGCAATCATTGACGCGCGAGATGTGGAAGGGCGTTATGAAATTCTTTGGGATTTTTCTAATGACCGTATAGGAGGCTATTAAACGATATAGAAAAGAAGATTGAATCAGACACAAACCAGGAAAGATAGAAAGGTACAATTTTTCTGAAGATAGGACTATTAAAATGGTCCGTATGCCAATCGGTCGGGATCCTGGGTCACCCATCAAAAGGAAGTCAACGGGCACGGCTTATCCGAGTTATCGCGATGGAAGAATGTCATGCAGGAGCTTCACTGCCGTTCCTATCGTATGCAGAAATTTCGCTTCAATTCCGATTTCAACAGATACTGCAGGGCCAAAAATGCAGAAAGTCGAAAGTGGTGACACGCAACCCTTCGTCGTTTTCTCTGGTCAAGAAATTTTTCACGATAAAGCCATTCCTCAACAACCAAAACGTTCGTGTTCTGGAAAGAAACGCCTAGCGTGTAATATCTCACATAAAAGTTGCTATCAGAATGGTAAAATGATGCTTTTCGAGGAAATCACTGACAAGGGTAAGCCGCTCGTGGTTTCTTCGGTGCAGGCGTGAAAATTGACCAAGACTAGTACTCGAACAGCGTACTGATGGAAGCACTGAAGCACTGATCAGGCTACGTTTTCTGAAACATCTCGTAGTCCTTCCAGCAGGACGCTACTCAGGCCCACAGAGCCAAGCTTGCCCGCGAGTGGTGCCGACGACACTTCATTGGTGAAGAGGAATGGTCATCCTATTTTCCAGAACTTGACTCACTTGAATCCCACGAATGGTCCCTGATTAGAAGAGGACCTGTCGAGTTTGCAGTCCCAGTTTGGAATCCTAGAATGCAAAAGCTGGAGGACGGCTGGGAAGAAATGGAGAAGGATACCTGCGTGCCACATGCGATCAAGTCGAAAGCAGACTTTGACTTTTATTCGCGCTCACGGGGGATATTTTGAAATGCGACTTCAGCATGTTGCAGCACATAGTGTTAGCCAGCGTGCATAGAAATTCCATCGTCTTTTGCAGTTGAGAAGTTTCAAATATATTGCTATAAATCGGCGCAAATAATTTTGGGACACCCTGTACATATATTCACCAAAGAGATCAACCACCTTCTCTTATCCTTTGAGCGGATCACTGATGCCTTTTGCCTAGAACTCAGGAAGCTGTACTCAAAGAAACCATGCTTGCTGGTTTCACATCACGTCAAATTACGAATTCAAAATAAAGAAAATAACGAACACCCCTTATGATATGAGACGCTTGAAAAGGGACGACGATTCGGGCGTACGACTGGAGAACAACCTCAAACGAAGCGGGGCCCGTGAAAATTTGATAGGCGTCTAAAGCGCAATTTCGACAGGCGCTGTCCTTCTGTAGGGACGTAAAATATGGTTTCGGACGTCTTTTTCTTGACACGTTGTACAAATGCTAGAGTTCATAGGGGTAGGGGATGGTCTCTCCAACCTCCATAAAATTAAGGGACGATGCTTGCGAATCATCGAAGGCTAGCATCCTTTGCACTGAAACGATCCAACCGATTGTTGTCCGTTGATCAGTGAGCAGTACCAGCATACGAAAGGTTGCTGATGATTCAAGCCGCTACACCCGCATTTTTCTCTTGGAATGCAACGGTGCAAAGCGGGTATTATCCAATCGTCAGCGGTAATGCAGCGGAGACTATATGCGTGCCCTTCTTTACCCTTGTTTCGATTGCCAGGGACATGCCCTAGAAGTTTATCATCCTTGCTACCGAGTTCATATTGTCCGTGCAAATTTTTAATGGTTTGAATTTTTGTCGCAGAACTTTTCTGCTGACCCTATAAATGAAATAAGAACATGTAAATGAAGTTTGGAGACGCAAAGCTCTCTAGCAGTTGAACATAACACGGCTTCACTTCCATAATCAGTCGTATCGCCCAGCTAACCTTGGGCTTTCCTCCTTTTCGTGTGAAGTTGGCCTTTCGCTCACATCTCTTCCCGAGATGGACGATCTCGTACAGGTGGGATTTTTGTAGAAATAATCTTCTCGCTTTTCTTAACAGAAAGATGTCTAGAAAGTCATCTCCATGTACGCCACGTTATGCTCTTATACTTCGAGAAATATTGGAAGGCGGCACACTCATGACTTGATCTCAACGAACTTCTCGATAGTCAGCCAAACTCGAATGAAGAATGGAATTTGTATCGACGGTCGCCTTATTCACGAACAGAAACTCCTATGGATTATCACGTTGATAATGTCTTTGCTAAGTATTTCAATCGTTTCTTCAGGCAAAATTTATTGAAAAAATCCGCAATAATTATGCATTAACCTAATAGTGTGGACCTTTCTTCCATCTATCCAGAAAATTCTGCTTTCCGTGTATTATAGAGGAAATACTTCGTTCACTGATTTGAGGCGGTGGACATTATTCTTAGACATAATGATGTCATTCGATAGACATAGTGAATTGAGAATCACAAAATTTCGCTTAATCAATGAAGCTGACAAACTCCGACCAATCTCCACATAAAAAGATCTATATATACTCTACAGGTAATAATAAATATGCGAGCAGTCTCAGCTGTGTTTTCATACGGCGAAAGGGCAGAAAAGTGTAAAGGAACTGTCAATTCTACGAGTTGATAAATGGGACCGTGGAGGACCGTTTGAGAAAGGCTTGTGAGCTAGGGAGAAATCAACTTTTCTTGGTGATTCAAAAGTAAGGAGGACCTGACGCAGCAAGAAGCTTCTGAGACCATTCATAGGACCTAGGATTTTGCGCACCGAATTCTTCTGCTTCGGAAAGGAGAGTCTGCTGCTGTCGACCAATATTCGATCTAACGAAATGATCTATCTGTGACGAGGTCAAATAGCTTCACCTGGACTAGTTACTGGAAGTTTTGATATATATCAAAAGAATCAGTTCCGCTGAAAAATCGCTCGTATTCGAACAAGCAGAATACCTTAGATTTCGTCACATTTGAAGGGTGCCCTCCCAGTTCGTCGAATCTTATACCGTTTAATTCTCTTTGCGGCCATTGAACCTGTGCCTCTTATAACTCAATTTTTAGGAGTTAAACAATTCAATTTTTACTCTGTTTGAAGTCTGAATCACTTTTTGTGGCACTCATTTTGTTTCCATAATTTTGCCTTGCATTGCACATATTTATAGGGGTTTTCTCTTCAATTCGTAATCGTTGCAGTCAATTTTGCATATATTGCAACAGGTTTTGTAGTTTGCCCATTCTATTCTGTAAATTCCACAGTTAATTTCGTATTTGTGAACCCCATTTTGTAAGTTGGGCAATCATTTTTGTTGAAGTCGCATTCATTTTTTCGTGAATTTCCCAATGTGCGATCTGTTCAATTAATTTTAATTTGTTTTCTATTAGAGTGTCCGGAAATTTTTAAGAAAATCCAGCCGGTTTTCTTAACACGAAATAACTACAGCAACAAAGTCACAGCCGAGATCAAGATAGTGGCCCTCCTTAGCCACAATGTCTCTCTATCAACCGGACCAGGCATTGATGCCATTGCTCCATTATGAAGAGAAGCACGCTGCAATCCATCAATCTATCTACTTGACTTCTCAACCGTTGGTGAATTTTTTCTTTTCAGAGCAGGTCTGCGGGTCTTTAAAAGGGTGGCAGTAATATGGTTGAGGTCAGGTGAATATGTGAGGAGTGAGGTAGTCAGGTTATACAAAGTCTTGCCAATTCATCCATGGACGTCCTCGCGCGGAATGGTCGAGCACTATTCATCGCAATAGAAAATTTCCGAGTAATCGGTGTGAAATGGAGGCTCAAAAGACCATCTCCCTCAGTCGGTAACAGAATACTCCTTCGTTTACCGCTGTACAGCGGTAGGATCTCCTGGTGAAACACCCGGTTGAGCAGGAAAGAATGAGCTCATGTCTTTCTTGGCGTGAGCGCCCCCTCGCTTTATAGCGGGCTGTGGCCTTACGCCTGTTGGTAGGCATTGGCTGCTTTCATAGTCCGCCGGCGTGCGTGCCGGCGTGCCGAGGCAGTGCTAGGGGGGAGGAGGGAGGCAGGCGGTCGGTCAGCCCCTGCGAAGGGCTGGAAACAAAGAAGAACAAGATCAAAAACCGAACAACCAGGGGCTTGTGCAAATGGTTTTTGTTCTTGTCTCTCTTTATTTACAGCCCTTTAAAGGGCCGACCGTCTGCCTCCCTGCTTCCCTCTAGCACTGCCTCGGCACGCCGGCACGACGGCACGCACGCCGGCGGACTATGAAAGCAGCCATTGCGATTTTCTGTGTGGATTTTCATATCACATCGACTTTTTATCCTGAGCAATAATGAAATCGGCTGATTTCGTCGTTCGCTTACAGTCGAGGAGCTTCTGACACACAATGACTCGCACTCGTGCTCCAGTTAAACCAAGAAGTGGGCGATATTTGCTGAGAGTCCTGCCTTGAAAGAGACGTTTGCGTAGAACTTCGTGAATGATGGATTAGAGAGATGGACGTTCATTTTTCGACAGGCTTCATCGAAGCAAATCTCTTCTCTGAAAAAGCGGTCGTGCCATTTATGGTAGGTGAAAAGGGAGGGCGCACTTCTGCCCATCAGCCACCGTGTCCTATCCCAAACCTGAGTGTCGAAGCGATAAATTTCGTGGTGGAGTCACGGTATTTCATTCCAGAAGGAGAAGGCTCCGGTAGTCGTATCGATGACACATCGTTGTTCGGTCGACGATTACTTACTTCGAACGACCGCGTCGAATACCGATCAGTTGTAGTATTGATCTTTCGATAATGCCCCTTTCTCTGCTATCGAACCTCTAGTCCATATTAGCGCGTTCGCGAGCAACATGGTTTTCAAAGTTGAGAGGCAAAAAATTCTCCAACTTCCCGGACACCCTAACAGTTCTAGTTTGATCTTGACTCTCATTTTTCATTTCATTCAAACATGCGAAAATCTCATCAAATTCAGCTAGTCAATGAATGCCTGTTCCCTGACCTTTGTGGAATCGAAAATTGTCCACCAATAAGACGGGGACTGCGATGCTTTCCTCCTTAGAGGCCAGAAGCAGAGCCTCAGGGAACCGGCAAAGGCGTTACGTGATGCCTCTATCTGCTGTGCATGAACGGTTAGCGAGCGATCCACTATGCCCTAGGGATAGGCGTATAATGAATGAATCACTTGCTAACTGTTTATAACAGAGAAAATGGGCATCCGAAGTCCTCACGCTGTTTGCGCAGCTGGGAACACGTTGCACATCAGGAGACTAATGGAATAATGGCTGCTTTCATGGTCCGCCGGCCGGCGTGCCGGCGTGCCACGAAGCAGTGCCAGAGGGGACGAGGGCGGCAGACGGTCGGTCGAAGGGTTAAAAACAACGAAGAACAAGATCAAACCGAGTACCAGCATTTTATGGATTGGTAGTTCCAGTCTCGCGGTTGAGCGAGCTCCGTAGTGATCATCAGCAGCTCTTGCAGTGACGGAGAATTCTTTTTTCGGACTGGTCTGCTCTTTATTGTCAAGTGCTATGTTGAGCTGTCGTCAATGAAATCTTGTCTTCGGTTCTAGTAGGATGTTTTGTAACCAATGACAAGGTGGCAGGGAACAATTCTTATGGCAGACTGACTACGAATTTAGGCCGGTGACTCTGATAATTGCATTCGTTTGCAACGTGAAGTAGGACATTTGCACCTCCATCTCCGCAATTATTAGCCAAGCACCATTCAGTTGTTCTTTAACCACCATTCCGTTACAACCCTATGAAATAGAGCATGACCAGGACCGGGTCCATGTCAAGTCCTCTCTGTCTTGAATTTTCTTGAGGGCAATTGCTCTATATTCCAAGTAGACTTCATGAACATTTCCCCTCTCCTTGAAGCATGCTGAGTCAGAACGAATGATTTGATCTGCATTCAACTTCTCCTTGAAGCATGCTGAGACAGAAAGGATAATTTAACGTCATGATACCATACGTTGACGTTTCGACGGACTCGTCGTTTTCAAAGGCCTCGCTTCCACCGCAAAAAGTAGCACCACGCTACAGGGTTAGTACAGTTAGTAGCGAAACTATGGTTTCTAACCTCCCGAGTTCATAAGTTGATTTTTGTTGAACAGGCGAACGTGCATTTCGTTTTTGTGGGTCTCATTTCTTGGGAGTAGTCAGTCCTGGAACCACATATTTGTAATGGTCTATGAGACGCAGATCTTGAGTGCCGACAAAATTGAGTTAAACGTGGTCATGCATAAGAAGAGGTCGACCGTCACTTGTAGTGTCTGTCGTCAAATAGCTTCAGAACAGATGACAGCACTATGGAGGCGTTTCGAACATATCTGGGTTAGTCCCCTAGTGAACGCAGCGGGCAAAGAGCAGTAGAGAAATCCAAGTAAATAAGAAGAATCGAGGTACATAAACAAGCTACGTGTGGGGAAATGCGTAATCACAGCCGTTGCAGAATAAGGCATACAATTGTGTGAACAATTGCCCAGAGTATCCCTGGTGTCAAAAATGCTTTTTGCTCTCGCTATGAGCCAAGACTGAATGCAATCATAATCATGTGTTGCTGTGACTTCTACTCTGTTATTCCCTCCTACTTATCATGACTCCTTCGAACAATCACAAACCTGGGTTCCACGGCAGAATACAACCGTTGATGAATCCTTCTCGCACATTTTCTGATTAGCATTAGCACTTTTTTAACAAAAGTGTTCCAACGTAATTTGAACTCGTGAAAGGTAGCGAAACCTCCACACCTTTAGCACACTACACTAGGATGCGTGGACTCGAAACCCTGTAAGTATATCTGTGAAGGAAAGTGTTAACACTTTCTTTTACGGGGTGTTTACAGATTCTCGAACCCTTCAGGCATCCCTTGCTGTGTAAAAGACGATACGCGGGATTGTACTATACACGCAAGTGCAGGAACCCGTAGTTCCTTCAACAAGCGAATTCCATGGACGCCGTTGCTCACACCCAAGATCACAAGGAATCGAAGATGAGATGGGCGGACAGCTATGCAATGTCGTGATGACCACTGAACGGAGGTTATCACTTAGTGGATCCTTCGAAGGGTAAACAAACACCAGGACGGCTGATGGCCAGACTTCCTCATCAGAGGAATGGTAGGCCTCATGCCTCTCTAGCTAGGCCAATCTACTGGACTGCTCGTTTACAACAGGGACGAATGGAGACGGCACTAGCGCATAACTGTTCCCGTACATGTCATTTTTGTTGCAAAACGGCCTTTCAAAACCCTCAGTAGATCAATTACATTAGATTATTGTTTACAGCACTATCTCCTAACAGACTTAATTATGTTAAAGTTTTATTGAGCGTTATAACCCTCGTGCATCATGGACTACAGTTCAAAATATATAACAACATTGAAGAGAATTTTATCCATATATGACAACAATTGCATAGATAGTTCTGCGACAAAAACTCATACATAGAAAACTTCTGTGGCTACGAAATCTTTTCAACGGCTGTTTATCAAGCATGTCAGCCAACTTCACCAAGCCCAATGACCGGCGAAAGAAGCTCATTCAGTCACATTAGTTTTGTTTTCGATCCCTTCCGATCAAAGAATTGAGCAGCGTTGAAGTTACGCCCTAACCATTTATCAGAGGTGAGGCTTACGCCAGGCGACCCGACTGGTACACGACCTCATTCCTTACCTCTCGTTAAAAATGTAGCTAAAGGGAGGCATCATTTTTATCCAACACTGAGGGCTTGAGGGCAGAGAAATAGTAGTAGTCGACCATACCTGTGCTTGTGACGGTTATAAGCGAAAGGATACAGTTTTCATCAGAGATCCATTAGGGAGGAGCCCCGAGGTGGGGATGCGACGATTATATCGTGCAAAAAGCTAGCATGGGTATGAGTTGAATATCCAATCGACTCACCCACCGCGGTGCGACTTCGCTCCCGATGCTTAGGTCGAAAAACTGCATAGTCTCGGCTGAGGAAGGTTTCTGAGCACAATCGTGGGCCTCATCTGCACTCTAGCGCTTAATTTCGAAAAGAAAGCGGGAGTCTCCCAGCTGCATTATTACCTCCGACTTCTGTATAGAAATACATGTCAGTACAGATCGAAATCACAGTTTTGAAGTACGCACTTCACACCTCATTCTCACGTTATCACTCTACTCCATTAACCTACCCACCAGTTTACTGCTTTATTTATAAGAAGGATATGTACAATAGAGCTTACCATCTCTCTCATTACCATTAACCCTCGAACCCTGTCTCGAACGGATAGACAGACAAACCGACAAATACACAAACCGACAGACCGGCACACCAAATAAGAGCTTTATAAATAAGAGAAATATCTATCTATTATCACGACATAGACAAGATCAACAATACATTCAGGAATATACTTGGTACAAAGTGGTATGCGAAGCCGCTCAAAAGTAGCAAATGAGATTAGTAAAACTCTACATGAGTTTCCGATTCAGCGACCAAGAAGCCTGGAGAACAAGCCGCCTTCCTTGCTTTTCTTCCTCGATTGCGTTACCTCCGGCGATGGAAACTTTTGTGAGTAAACTGCAGGATAGGCCTTTTTGAACTGAAAGATTTCTGAAATTAATGTGATTGTGAGCATTGACTTTACAAAACTGCAGACCTTGGACACCGAACAAGTGGAAACTTTGGAATACTCTTTCAAACAAAACCTGATATATAAAAACTCAACTATCAGACAGAAGACTTATAGAGAAGAAATACAGAGCAGCACCGAAGTTTCTTTGCAATTTCTCCTCATTTAACGCATTCGGATATACTTACTAGTCGTGTACGACAGTATACATTGATATTCCAATCTTTTCTCGGTTTGACTTGCATCATGATTCAAATTCTTATCTGTTCCGTTCCCATCCTCGAACGTTTCGATCTCATCACATGCTTTTGCCACTTAACCGTTTGACTTCGTCAACTATCAAAACACAGATACTACGTAACATAAGCCCAACTGTTTTGCTAAGCAACCCTCCTTGTGTAGCTAATTTATTCCAACAAACTTCTATCATGTAGTTCCATGCACGTTCTGCTTTAACGCTGGTCGGCAAAGTAGATGTGCGTCAAACTGTTAAGAGAGTGAGCACAGTGCATTAGAAACAATGAGGATCTTCGGCGAAAGTCACTGATTGAGTGAGTACAACAAATGTGAAAGGTTTGCTCTCTGCCTTTGAGCAGCTAAAGGTATCGGAAATGACCGGCTAGCTTTCCAACTAACATAAGATCAATTTTATCTCATTTTTGCCCACCCTCAAGATATGAAAAACTGCACTGTCTCCCCTGTTAATTTTATTACCAAACAGTTGGGCTACGAGCGCTGACGCGTGCATCACATTACCACATCCGCTCATCCAAGATTTGTCGGGGAATCAATGCAAACAGTATCGGTAGACCTATCTCATAAATGCTTCTTCACCGAGCCCAACGTGACGTTTCACACTTCTCATCGCACCAACGTGGATTTTCGCAGGCAGCCGCTTAAATCGATATACAAACGGGCACACAAAGTTGGCGCTTTAAATAAGAAAAATAGAAAGATCATCTACGGATGATAACACCGGAGGCCACACATCGACCTTCAACTTGTAATCAACCGGCTGCTTTGAAGTCTAGTTATTGACTGAATGTGTTCAAAGCTAACAGTCACATGGTACAGCTGTTTTCTGACCTTGTTCGCTGCCATGTGTTCCGCAAGATTAGCTCGAACAAACCGCTTACCATTATTTGTTCATACACTCCACCACAGCTTAAAAAGGGAGATCCGTTGACGGGTTGCCAACCATCTATAGGCTGGGAGGAGAGGGAGCGGGTAACGTCCAGTCTGCGCGATCGTCAAAGCTAAGGCGTCCGCCCACTTCGGCGCAGCTCACCGGGGTCCCGAGAAGATATTACAGCACTACTAAGTGAAGGTGGAGCGAATGAACCAATCTTCGATCTCCTTCTCTTCGGTCCGACCATACGTAAAGCGTATGCCCTCACTAATAAGTGCGACGTTCGTCAGGAATCGTGGGCTAACATGCCGCGTGCGACAGCTGCGGCGTGACCTACTTTTAACGGACGCGCGGGACGAAGGCGTGGGCGAACCCCGTTGCGCATATTTCGTGACGTCATCGCTAGTCAATTGCATGCCTTTCGGGGTTCGAATAAGATATGCGATAGTCTCCTCTCGGATGTATCACTCTCGGTATTTTCTTTTGCAAATTCCAGCAGGTGCAACCTGGGTGTGCGTCGTTAGTTACGACTGAGATTACTTTGCGCCGAGGAGCGAAGTGACCTCAATCGTAACTACCCTCATCTTTCTTATGAGAGTGATGGCGAATGATGAGATGATAAGGAAAAGAAAATTAGTTTTTCAACGTAAAATTTCTATGGTCTTTGGTTTAAAGAGTTTTATTACCATATAGAGTAGAAAAATTAGATGGTCATAAGTTCTTGTAAGATTTGAAAAAACATTCCCTTTTTTTGAATTCAGTGGTATCAAACAACATTTACAGAAGCGAGGTAGCTGTTTGATATCGAGGCATCTCATGTTTGAAAGTCAGTGAACGCCCGCCGGTTGATCAGTTCGTCATTTCACACTTTGCATGGAATATTAAAATACTTCAGGATAAGTTAGGCAGATTGAAGAGAGGTCATCACCTACTATTTAACCTGGTAGGTAATAGAAAAGAAGCCTTGCTCAAAACCTACTATGTATTCTGACGGCACTTTCTACTTCTTCCGAGATTTCACGGGATACCCTTCAGCTTCAACAGAACTCCAATAAGCAACAAACCCTTTTACTATGCTAGTTCTGTACCGACGCAACCTCCACCAGTGCAGCTCGACCCGCACCACAACCATTATTCTATGCTGCTTCCTTACTTATACCCGCACCGCTACCCTTGCATTATACCATGCTACTTCTGCACCTACCCAACCGTTCCAACCCGTACCGCAGCCTTCCCTCCACTACCCAATCTCCCTAAACACCCCTCTCCCTTACAACCTCGAACCTCCCCTAAAGATACACTTGTTTCCGAGTCGATAGGGTCGCCAAACCCCGCTCCATTAGAAACCCAACATTGAATTTACCGAGAACCGACCAGTACGGTTTATGGGAAAACGCAGGTAAGTAGGTACAAAAAAAATCGGGTTTCAATCTACAGAATTCCAGGTACAGAATATGCATATTCTTTTGAGAAGGTGCGCACGAACAAGTGAGGAAGTTTTTCGATGCATTCAGTGCAAAAGACCATCTTAGTTGTTTGGTTATTATTTTTAAGATTCTTCCTATTGGAAAATTTAGGCTTATTTACATTCTATTGGAATTTTTTTGTTGAAATTCCTATTATCTTGCATGGTAATAAAACTCTTTAAATCAAAGACTATGAAAATTTTACGTTGAAAAACTTTCTTGAAGTTTCATTTTCTCATCATTCTCATCATTCGCCATCACTCTCATAAGTAAGATGAGGCTAATTACGATCAAGGGGAGGCGCGTAATTAAGATGAGGCTAGTTACGATTGAGGTCACTTCGCACCTCGGCACAAATTAATCTCAGCCGTAACTAACGACCCACACATGCAATCTACATCGCGGAAAAATCGATATCTCATTCTGAGATTTCCATTCACCTCATTTAGTGCACGTATCCCTTCGCGTTCCTTGGAGTGTGCCATAGAAGTGGAACTCAAATCATGGCACAATGTAACATCAATAAAAAAATATAGTTCGAACTCATCCCGCCGCCGCTTCATTCTGAGCATTTTTTTCTTTTCTTCAAATCGTGTGAAGAAGCCTTTAGAACCCCAGTCCTAAAATATCGCCCAACGAAGTAAGCATTTTCTCGAGATATACAGTAACGCTCGAAGCTCTTCGGCTTAATGTGGAGGCTTGATGGATTTTTCGGTCGCGATTACTGGGTGTACTGTAAATATTGACTACTATTAACTGCAATCTGATCGCGTACCATATATCCCAAAAGGCTTGCACTAAGAATGAATTAAAGATACGTATACCATGGTTCTTCTGGGATTCCCTCCCTCGCGCCGTGTCTAATTTTTATGTCTACTAGCGCTAGTGCCGAACATGGTGAAGGAAAAACGCACATTAATTGCAGACGTCACTAACCTTGTTTTCGGCGAAGTCTACTACCGCAACTAACATCTTGCTATTAGTTATGTTATGTGTTGCTGTTTTGTAGCCAGATAGAGCCAGATAGCATGCTCTAGTTACATGTATCAAATTTTTGCGCGATTTGCTCCACTAAGAAAAACGTTAGAACGAAAAAGCGTTCGGAAGAAGACTTCTGATCGCTACTTTAACATGATGTGCCATGTACAAGAGGGTAACAGGATTGGCCGACCACTGAACGGATTTCTTTCGGACCGTTGATCTGTTGCGAAGCTTGCTGCAGGGTTGGAGTGAGGCGTGGTTTCTAGCAGTTTTTGTAGCCATCCTTACAAAACTTTGGCGCCGAAAAGCATCTATTTGCAACACGTCACCGCGTGGTCATTCCGAGTCTCTAGGGCGTATGTGAAAGCAGGAAGGAACGCAAAAGCAAGAACGTGTCGAAAAGGTAAGTGGGGAGCCGGACATTCTTTGTCTACTTCACTACTCCAGATGTTCTTGAATGCTCCCTACGGGGCGCGTTTCCCTCTGCTCAGCTACGGTGCCACGTCGTTTGTCATATTGCTTTCTCGGCATACACGCAGCATTCAAACGTTCATTACGTTCAAGTGAAACGAGCATCGGGTACCAATCCGGTCCTCATGAACACCGTCTTCGTGAAGTTCAGTCTCAAGCCGATCCTTCCGGTAGCACTTGGTCAGCATTCGTTTCGCCTGTTCAATGTTCGGTGTTACAAGCATGATGTCGTCCGCAAAGCGGAGATGATGTAAGCAAATGTCGTCGACCTCCTTCACTCCTATAACTTCCCATTCCATATGACGCATAATGTTCTCGAGAGCGGCACTAAAAGGTTTTAGCGAGATGGTATCGCCCTGCCCAGCACCTCTTTTCACGTTGATAATGAATTCCTCGTAGAATGGGTCGTAGAACTCAGAAGCATATTATATAGTAACTAGGAACACCCTGATTGCGTGGTGCTTTCACCACCACTTCTGTCTCAACGGTATCAAAATTCTTCTTCAAATCTATGAGCGTGAGACGAAACGGCCTATTTTCTCTCGCGATACTTCAGTGAGTCCTGCAACGGAAAAGATGTGATCTATGGTACTGAACCCTCTCTGGAACCCTGCTTGCTCGCATGGCTGTTCTTCATCTATATTGTGCTGATCCTGTTAAGGAGCCTCGAGTAAGAAGTTTATACAGTAGCACTCAAAAGTCTTCATTCAGATCTTCAGCTTTTTAGGTCGTAACCCCTTTCCCATTGGATCTAACCATGCGCAACTTCAATATGTATATCATGGGTGTACTGTAAATATTGACCGCCATTAACCTTCAATCTGATCGTGTTCCAAATATTTTAAAGAGCTGAGTTTGAAATCAACTGGAAATACGTAGATTGGACCTTCTGAGGTTTCTTTCTTTTTCTCACAATTAAAGTGTATGAGCGCTAATGCCGATTACAGGGCATAAGAAAAACGCACATAAGGTGCAAAAAACTGCAGACGTTGCCAAGCTTCCTTTCAGCAAAGCCTACTACCGCAACAAACACCTTGTTCTTACAAGGAAGGTCTTTCAGGGCGTGGAACGCTTTTCGAAAATGGTTTTTTGCATGGTATAGGGGCATGAGCACTGAGTATAAAATTATGGTCCATTTCCACTAAATGGCCTTCTGAATGCCAAAAAAGGAGTGAAAAAAGTTTGCCAAAAATTGCCGTTTTAACCCTCTAAGCGTCGTTTGTTTCATTCATGGCGTCAACTGTCCGCACAGTAGAAGGCGCCAGTGGACTGCGCATTAAAAATAACGTGAACGGTAGCCAAAAAAGGGGGTCACATGTTGAAACATATTGAAGTGTGCGGAGAAGTTTCATGTGTGCTCCTCGCGGATAGCGTCGGATGGTCTGGTGGATAGCGATGAGCGCTTCGAGTTGGAACGCTAGGCTGGGTTGATGATTCGAATCCTCGGGGCTTTGCCGTTTTTGGATTTTTTGCTGCCACCTCGAGATTGGCTCCATATTACACTAGGGCCAAAGCAAGCGTCTGACTGGTCATGGTTGTGGCCAGGACCAGCGATAACCTCTACAACTTGAATTTTACTGATATTGACTGAGACAGTATCAGTAAAAGTATCAGTGGGACAGTCTTACAAGAGAAAGAGAAATAAAATTTTGTCACTTTTTCTCGAATATTCATTTGTTCAAGTTTTCTACTGTTGTACAGACGGCTTGTTATACAGTCATGGCACTGTTAATTATGCGATTAAAACTCTTCTTCACACCGCATCTGTGCATTTGTTCTGCATTTTTAGCTAACAATAAGGCGATAGATTAATTCGACTAGATGCGGCTTACATTTTTGTATTTTCTTTTACGTATTCTATTGTTGAATTCATTTTATGTGGACATAGGAGGTGCTAAAGTGTACTCGTGCGTAATATATTCTCTAATCATATATGTACCTTTGATATCGGAAATCGTTTTCACCCTCAACAGAGTTTCTTCGAAAGTGAAATACTTCGTTCGGGTGAAAAATTTTAGTCCGTTCTGGTTAAGTAAGCCTAAACTTAGAGGGCCATCAGAGCAGTAGAAATTCCTTACAGAATAAATCTGTTAGTTGGGCCCATTCTGATATCCATGCTGGCTTTTTTAGAATACCTAGCATGGAGGTATTTATATAGTGTTATAGCTAAAACAGTAGTAACCATTGAAAACAGGAAAAGAAAGGGTTTTGCACATGAATTCTGTTCTCTTTTTGCTATAGTTTTTTGTTCTCTTTTTTGCTGAGTTCCATATTGATATTCAAAGGAATTGGCTCGAAATTGGTGGACATTGTAACTGGTTATTCCTACAAAGATTCATTCTAGTCCTGATCTCCTTTTTGGGATTGAATGGGTGGGGTCCTTATTTTTCTCCGTGAAAATTCATCAATGAAACTTTTCTGCAACGGCTCCGATGAGAGATCACTTTAGGGAGTGGGTGAACAAAATTAGTAAAAAGTCCCAGCTCTCTGGTTGGTAGTAAACCCATCGCTTCTGATGAATAACCACAGGTAAATTCTGACTTAACCTTCTTTTTAAGTGTTGCTATTTCGCCGCAGTATCTGGTGCAAGGATGGCGAGTTGTGGAGGATTTTGGCCTCGAACTTTACTCCAACCTTACTTAGGCCTTCCGTGCACATACTCCTTTCCCTCACAGCATCAAGAGCCAGCTTGCCGTCGGGTTCCAAAACACATTACTTCTTCCTGTTTTCCGAATATCCTCGAATTATGATGAAGTTTGGGTTAATTGAAGTAACTAACCAATGTCGATAAAGAAAAATCAGTCAATATCAGTAAAATTCAAATTGTAGAGGTTATCGCTGGATCTGGCCACAACCATGACCAGACAGACGCTTTGGCCCTGGTGTAATATGGAGCCAATCTGGAGGTGGCAGCAAAAAATCCAAAAACGGCAGAGCCCCGAGGATTCGAACCATCATCCAAAACCTCCATCCTAACTCTGATGACACTATTCGAAAGGCGTAAAGCCAAAGATTTGTGACAATTAAAAATTTTACCTTCTTCATCCGTTTCTGCTTTTGGGACATAGAAAGATTTTCATCACAGCAGATCTGCTCGAGCAGTTCAAGGAGATTTTGGTTTAAATGCTGATTATTTCCCTGAGGAATCTGAATTGCATTCACTGAGAGAAAAAACTGCAAATATTATCAACGTCGTGAATGTGTACCTTAATAGAATCGAAGTACTGCGCAGTGTCCAGACTTGTAGTGGGTTCCTTCACCTCATCTTGTTCGACGGGCATAACCTTAACTTGTTGAAACGATCTGACTGAAGACATTTTCTTTTCACTACTGTCTACTCCATATTGACGCTTACAATTTAAGTTACATTTTCTCTCACAGATATGATCGGTAACAAATCCATGAAAAAAATCGAAGTTTGATATTTTCGGGTTTATAGTAATTAACTGAGCAGAACAATGTTAGAGAAATCTTTGATTCAGACCTATCAAAAATTCTAACAATAAGTATATTCAGGCTAGCAATAATGGAAGAATGGACCAGTGAAAGTAGTAAGGTTTGGGTTGACAAGCAATGAGAAAGTAGAGGTAATAAAAAAAGGAAAGGTCAATGTATAGATAGGATATAGGTACTGAATCACTCATGGGTTAAGGGACAGGACTCATACGTTATGGATCCGCAATTCCTGATTAAACAGGAATGGAATTCGATGTTTCTCAGGATAATATAGCTTGTAGACATAAAATGAGTGATAAGCACTATGACAAGATTCAAGCAGTCACTACCATTCAAGGAGAATGTAGTTAATTCTTCTCTGCTTTTGACTGCGTGCGGCAACTGATTTTACAATAAATAAATACGTGGCCATTCAATGAGTCGTAGTACTGAGGCATATTGTCGCAGTTAAAAGCAAGGATCATATCTAACTTCATTCTCCTTCTGTGGTAGTGACTTTGATTGGATCTCGTCATTGCGCTTATCACTCATTTTATGTCTAAAAATTCTATCGTCTCATTTTATCGTGAGAAACATCAAAACGACAAAGCTTTATCGTTCATACCCGAGGAATAAGGAATTGCAAACCCATGAGAACCTATACCAACCTTTACCGTGCGGATATACTTTTTTGCAATCCATTATCTGCATTTCATTCATGTCCTATATCACACAGATGTAACGATGCTCTGCTGTCTTACGTAAAGAGCAGTTGTAACAACTCATAAGAGCCATGATTCACCCTTATTAGTTGTTATGGCCCTTTCACCGATCATACATGATTCCGACAAATCCCACATCACTCTCCAGCGTGTCATGGCACTACTTCCTATGAGCACGCGCGATCAATTCAGCGACTGCAGAAGAATCCTACCTTGTAAGGCTCCTTATCAGTCCCTGTCAACTGTTATCACTTCCTGTCACCCACCTTTACCATAAACGTCTTGAGTCTATTGGGACACGGAACATGCAATCCTATTCAAGTACACTCGTGGATACATTCACAAACAAACCATCAGACACACAGCGATGTAGTAGGATAATGATTATGATTATAGAATTGATTTCTTGATTTTCGGATTCTAGAGTTATAGATTTCCGATCTTAGCTCCGCCCACCTCGGAGCCCGCTTAGCTCACAATTGGTGTGAATTCAGCTCCTGTTCACTCGATAACCGGTGGCCAAGAAACTTGAAAATGCACTCCCACTGCTTTTAAATGACAATGGGTTACAGCATGTAGCACAAATCGGCTTCCAGAAATTGAACGAATGGCGGATTGAAGCTATCTCCCATACACTCCCATACATCACATTTCACCACACCTGTCACCAACATATTTCAATTTATTCAAACATCCAAATATCTGCACAACTTTTTGAATGAACTTCTTCTTGAGAATTTAAAAATCAATGTGATAAGGAAGCTGCCTTTGTCTTAATTTGGAATCAAGATCACCGGACTCTTCTATGAATGAAATTAACAAACTTGTATCACGTTGACAAAAATGTGTAGAATCAATTGAAATCCATTTTGAATAAAAACGTTCACCTCAATGTTATGGTTTTTTGAATATCAGCTGTCACTGTCAAAACGTCAAGAACTTTTAATACAACCAAACATCATATGAAGTCATGAAGTGCTCAACAACTTTGGACTGACACTCGGAGTCAATCAAAGTGCTTTTTGCAGTCATTCTAAAACCTTCCGTCTGTAGTGCAGGAGTCAAGAATTCCGTAATATTCAGAATTGGCAACTTGAAATTAACGTTTAAAGATAAAATGGCGGTATTATTTCATCTGGAGGGCCGCTGTGACCAGTTTTCTTCCCGTGTCATAGAAGCGAGACCTACCACGTACAGAACGTACCCTTCATGAAGCAGATTGTGCCCTTTCAGATTTGACCATGAAGCAGTATGTCTTTTTTGCAATCATTTAGCATCCTAATCATTGTTGGTCGTCAACAATGAAAAGTCGTTAAATTTTTCAGGTTACAAGCCAGAGGTGAACAACGACGTTGAGGCACTGACTACAGAGTGCCCCTGCCTCATAGTAAACTCATTAAGCGCGATAATGGAAAAAAAAGAAAAAGAATAGTTTTGACGCCGCAAAGCTGGAGGCTTTCCATATGCGTCGTTCACAGTTCAACGTACCTTCTCGCGTTGCCTTTCACGGATGGCGTCTTCCACTTCCAAAACTAAACCTTTTGGTACACCAAAAACTTTCTTCTCGTAATCAAGGAGAATAGTTACAATGTGATGACGTTGCGAAGAAGTGACTGGAGGGTATCCTCGAAGTGGTACAATACATTTGGATAAACCTTTCAACACCTGAAATTTTTTCGTCATTGAGAAGCATATCAACTTTTCCACTTGACCACCATTTGTTACCAACAGCCTCTCGATTAGACAGAAGTTCATCAAGCTGTAGGCAATGGTTAGTTGCGATGCGATTCATGAATCGCACTAATCGATGGAGTTTACGACGTCGAGCAGAAGGAAGCGAGAGAAGTACAAGGGACAATGCTTCCAAAAGAGAACTTGAGGGCCTTGATAAGATTCCTGAAAAGAATTCCCCAATGATGGTGGACTACCTATTTTACAAAAGGAAACCTCTGTCTAGAGAAGACTTCACATATCCACGCATAGACACTTTTGGAGAGTTAGTTCCATAGTCGCACTGGTTTTTGCAGAGTTCACTCAAATCAGGTAATTCCATAGATTCTGAAGTATTGGGCATTATCGAGGATGTCTAGATCATCTCTAAAGGAAATCTGTGATATCACTCGACCTGAAGGCACTACTGAAGATATTTTCCGGCTTGATCCATTTTTCAAACACAGTTCGTCAAGTTTTTTCATCAGGTCGGGACTCTTTTTCAAGCCAGGAAGCTTCAATATCTCATCATACTCAGGCAACTCGTCCACTGAAGCATTCTCATTTTGAACAAAAAGGCTGATTTCAGATCAGTAGCAACATACATAGGTAGGTATTATTCCGCACTTGGCCAGCGCCTTTACCAGATGAACGACCAAGCGTTGATGGAATGTCAGCATGCCTGCAAATTGCAATTGACCTCTAACAAGCATATTTTCGCTTCTTTTCTTGTGGAGCAGCATCTAAAAACCGAGTAAAAACTTGACCTACAGCCAGTCCTCTCTATCTGGAGCCAGAAATCGAGTTTCATCACTGATTTCGTTATTACTGCTCAGCGACATAGGGCCATAGTGCTCTGCCTGTGATGCTCTTGAACTCTGAGAAATAATAGGAGAATAGCGATAACTTCACTGTCGAAGTAGAAGTAGGAGCAGAGGTAGCTACAACTAAGTATATTTTTCATATACATATATATATGTATTTCTTTCTGATTTACAAAGCAGTAGCTTTGTATGTCGATTTGTCCGTCCGTCTGTCCGTCCAAGGAAATTTATGATTACAATAGAGGTAGTGATATGGAAAGCCCATTCCCTACTAATCTTATGCATAAAGCAGTATGGTGGGTAGGTTCATGGAGAGGAATGTGTAAGCTGACTTCGATTGAACTTGGAATGGTAATACTATTCACCCTATACAAAATTCGGAATTTGTGTGTCTCTGGCGTACCTCTTTTTCCATTACCCTCTTGTTATAAAACAACAACCCGCAGGGAAACTCCTTTTTTCCCTGAGGCGTAGTGGAAGCGATCGGTTGACCTACTATTTTCTCTTGAAATTACTCAGCACCATAAGCGTAATTCTTACTATATATAAACCGCAAATGTCCGTTTGTCTGTTTGTCTGTCTAACACTATCTTATACGTTGCCGTTTGGAAATCAACTGAAACAGCTCAGACAGGTTGGAACAAGTGGGAAATGAGGTTGGAGCAAGTGGGGAATGAGCCGGGCTCCTTGGGTACACGTGACCTAAGCTAGGCTCCGCCCACTAGGGGCGGGGCTTGCACGAATAGTGAAGATCACCGGAATTCTGTAATTCCTTTGCTCCTGAGCCTGGAGTTTTCAAATTTGGCAGAGATGCAGGCGACAAGATGCGAAAACTAATTGTAGGTGACAGGTGTAGACTCAGCCCACCGGAGGCGGGGCTTCCGCAAAAAATAGTCAATTTGGACCTGGGGCATTCAAATCTGGCGGGGATGTAGGCGGCAAGATGCGAAAACTAGTGGTAGGTGACGTGGGCAGACTCCGCTCACTGGGGGCGGGGCTTCCTCAAAAATAGTCAATTCGGAACTGGGTGGTCCAAATTTGGCAGAGATGTAGGCGGCAAGATGCGAAAACTAATGGTAGGTGAAAGGTGCAGACTCCGCCCACTGGGGGCGGGCTTCCTCAAAAATAGTCAAGTTGGACCTGGATCGCTCAAATTCGGCAGAGATGTAGGCGGCAAGATGGGAAAACTAATGGTAGGTGAAAGGTGCAGACTCCGCCCACTGAGGGCGGGGCTCCCCCAAAATAGTCAATCTGGACCTAATGGTAGGTGACTCCACCCACTGGGGGCGGGGTTTGAGTGAAAATAGCAAATATGGACCTGCCTGTCACGACATAAATTCCATCATACAATATATTGACCAACGAGATCGTCGATGCGTAGGCTATCAAATGCCTACTGCGACGGGTGCGGATAAATGTCAGAGTGTTAACAAATTTCATTCTCACCTCCAGTGAAATACAGGCATTCCACAATGTTCAGGGGTAAACAAGAAATAGATGATTTCAAGGTTCTTCCATTTCTTCTTGGATTCTCTCAGTCAGTATATGGATGAACGAATGTTAATGACTGCCAAATGATGCTATTAATTTGGGTGGAAGAACGGTACTATCAATTTTTTGGAAGAGGGTGGTTACTGTGTTGCTAAGACGATTACGCTCCAAGTTATCTTCACGGAAATTCATTTATCGCGAGCCATGAGACGCGCACGGCATCGTGCGCAGGCCAACTGGTCCTTTCCATATAATGCATTTTAATTAGCCTGTTTCTACCAAGCTCTCCTTCACAGATAGCGCCCCTTCCCCTCTAGATTTCCTTGTAAAGAGAAATATCACTTGCTCACGATTTTAGGATCTTAACACCGTTGATGATTGAACTCCTTTCTACTTTAGCTTCACTGGTGAGCGCCTTCTCTATGACTGACCAACCTGATTAGTAAACCGAAATCTTGAACGACACTTATCATTGTTCTCAAGTGTTGATAACGCCATTACCAAGAGCTTATGACCCTCCGGTCGGATTAGTTCTGTTGCAACTGATCCTATCCTGCTATTATATAAATGATCCGCTAGGTGTGCCTGTTGGTTTGTCTGTGTGTGTGTGTGTGTACGTGCGTTGGCGAGTGTGCGTTTGTGTGTGTGACCAGAAACTCATAATTTCTGTTCTCGTCGACCTGGACCTCAAATTTGTTAGGAAACGAGCGGCAGTATGGCAACGCTGAAAATAGGTGATAGGTAGTGATAACAGTTAATGGGAGTTGATAAGAAGCATTGAGAGGCAAGAGCCGCCGGATCCGTCGCCTGCTTACTGTTAACGATAATCTTGGCACTTTAGAAGGTGGTGTAAAATGCAGCTGCAGTTGAGTGGATGATGAAAAGACTGATAACAACTGATAGGGACTGATAACGAGACATAGGAGGTGAGAGCCACTAGGTATATGTATAACGCCCTTCATATCTTAAACAGTGGAGGTTGAGTACTTTAGTAGGTGAGCGGGATGTGAAGGGAACGAAGGTGAATGGTGACAAGGAGTGATAACGAGGGATTATGGCACTCAAAGAGCCATGAAGGCTCAAGTCATTGGATGTGTGTAGTCTTCGTGTTAAAGGCACAGTTCACGATAATTTTGGGTAACCCAGATTATGACAAAAAATGGAAAATAAGGTGAAAAATAGTTGGATGGAGACGAAGGAACTGCTTGGATCGGTGTTTTCGGAGTGAAAAAAGGCTTCGAAAAACCGTTAAAAAGGGGGCTGAACGAGAATCATGCCAGAAAAATGAAGAAGAGTGGGACATGCTATGCAATGTGTCTCGCTGCGTACGTGTGGGTCCTAGCACGAATAACAGACTATGGTAAGCAACAATTCATTCACTTATAAACACAAGTGAATAAAAAAACCCTAGTAACAGCAAATGTAGCTCACCTTTTTTTAGCCTCTAGGAGTAGGAAACCAAGTAAGAGATCGCGGCAGCAAAAAGTATAAGGGTGGAAAGAAGAATGGGAGGAAAACATCGCTTCATCACTCGGCGATCAGCTGATTGTGTGTGGGTCCTAGAACGAATATTCACGATCTGTATTGCCTCGACACTCGTCTAACGTGACATCGATCTAGAGGTGGGAAAGCGAATCAAGACAGCCACAGGGCTTCCACTATGCCCGGGAAGAACTCAGTAACCATTTTGGTCGTGAACCGTGCCTTTAAGGCAATATGTAAAATTAAGCCAAACAGTGAGTTTCACTGAGAGCGATTTATGAAATATTCCATCTAAGCTTTTTATCCTGGTCACTAAGTGTGTGAGTGCGTACATTTCAGTTGCACTGGCATTCGGCATTTCTGCTCTGTACTATTAGGGTGTTCGGAATTTTCAAGAAAATTTTGCCTCTCAACTTTGAAAACATGTTGCTCGCGAACGCGCCGAAGATGGACTGTAGATTCGATCGCGGAGGAAGGGGTATTGTTTAGAAAGCAATACTATAATTGATCGGTATTCGAGGTGGTAGCCCGAAGTAAGCAATCGTTCACCGAACGATGTGCCATCAATACGACTACCGTAGCCTTCTGCTTCTCCATTACGAAATTGATCGCTTCGATACTCAAGCTCGGAATGACATATGGTGATTGATTGGCAGCGGTGACCATCTCTTTTCACTAACCATAAATGGAACAGCGCCTCCTCTAAAATAGATTTGCCTCGACGAATTTTGTCGAAGCGAACGCCCACTGTCCTCAAACACCGACATTGTTCTGGCCTCCCGTCAGAGCAATCCTGTTCAAGGTGGCAGGATTTAGAAAAGACGATCCCTACTCCTCCATTCATCACCCATTACGTTCTACGCAGAAGTCACTTTAAGAGCAGGACTTTTTGCAAACATCGCACATCCTTGAATGAGCAGGAGCGTAGAAGGCGAGTCAGTGTGTTTCAGAAGCTCTTCGCCCGTTAGCGAGTAGGGAACTTCAACATGGACAGACTCTATTAGTCCTCTGGATGAAAAGTAGGTGCCATGGGGAAACACCCGGAAATCGCAATGCCCACTAATGGACGTAAGGTCACGGCCCGCTATGAAGCGAGCCGCTCACGCCTAGAAAGACATGAGCTCACTCATTCTTCCCCTGCTCAACCGGTGTTTTACTAGAAGATCCTACCAGTGTACCGCGGTAAACGCAGGAGTATTCTGTTACCGGCTGAGAGATTTTGTTTTGCGCCTCCATTTCACGCCGATGACTAGGAAATTTCCGATTATGATGGATAGTGCTCGACCACCCCGCGCGAGGACGTCGATGGATGAGTTGGAAAGACTTTGTACAACCTGACTTCCTCACTCCTCACATATTCAACTGACCTCAAACGTATTATTACCACCTTTTTAGGAGCCTGCCGACCTGCTCTGGAAGGAAAGAATCACCATTCGAGGAATCAAGAAGGTGGTAGACGAACGGATTGCGTCGCGCCTCTCTTCTATCTGGAGCAGTGGCATCAGTGCCCTGTCCTGATCACTGGTCTGAGTTTGTTGGTGTACTTATTTTGTGTTGAGAAAACCGACTGAATTTCCTCGAAACTTTTCGGACACCTTAATTGTTTAAGTTCGAAAGGAAAACACAAAAAAGTAATGGTAATTGTGCGAGCTTTTTAAGAGCCGTAGAAGGCAAAGATCAAAGGACCCGTTTTACACTTGACGTGCTCAAACACACTCCTGAATGTGATATTTGGAGCGTAACAAAATCGTAGATGGTCGGTAACAGAAAAGAATGCAAATGATAAGTTGTCGTCAAGTCATTGTTCTGCTGCGCCCATCGTTTGGGAGGAGTCTTGGCATTCTGATTGGAAATGAATGTAGTAACTAGATGTGGTTTGTTGGCGACAGTTGTTAATAGTAATTGATAATGATAAGAGCTGTTATCAAGCTTCAAAGTGCAAGAAGGACAGGGAAACTTGACACTTCAGAGTTTTGGAATGATCGCTGATTGTATGAGAAAAGGATTACACCTGATAAGGCATGATAACGGACCTTAGAATCAATTTGCTGTCCGATACGCTTTTCCTAGTGTGGTGCAGTCTAACTACTTCAGTATATAGTGGAAAGTGTGGGGACGATTGAAGAATATAATAACGACTGATAAAGAATGATGGGGGACTTCAAGTGGAGCCTTCTGATCGACCGAAACCTCTTATTCGAGTGACAGCAAAATACTGAAGGGTGCGTTATGTTGTTCCCAAAAGTAAGTATCTTCCCCAGTCTGATATAGCTAGGCTAGGAGCGCGGAGTCAATCAGCTTCCACGTCAGAGTCTGACAAGTTCGTTGGTATCCATACTGGATGTATACCAAAACCAGTAGTACGAAAGAACATCATGTGAGTTGAGATTCGAAAGCTATCGAATCCGTTTCGCTCTTCTCATTAGCAAAATAGTAGGTACTTAGATAGTGGTGACAATTAATGAACGGGAGTAGGTCACTGTAGGAAAAGAACTCATTATCCCTTACGCCCTTTGCTTTATTATTGAGAGCTCGGCTATCCAGTGAATGGTTTGTGGTGGTAAGATCGCAGAAAGTCAGCGGCATGAAGAAATAACAGCTGATAAGAGAAAGCAACTGATGTAGGCTGATAACGGAATCCCGGACACGGGTTTAGACCTGCGGGATTTCCTTGTCAATAGCGGAGCTTGACTATTCTTGCGTGTGGAATGAGGTGTAACGGTATCATTATAAGTTTGGAAGCTAAAAGAAATAACGTGATAACGACTGATCTCGGCTGATGAGGGATCCTGTGAAGCTAGAGCCACCCGTTACACATTTCATATTACTGATAGATCACTAGGACTCTGGGTGATGTGGGGATTAAAGGGACTATAAATGTTTGTGACAGAAAGCAGCATCGATATCGGTAAAGAGTGGTCAAGGTCATTATACCACAAAGAATTTTAATTTTTCCGATTATACGGGGTGGGTCAAAATTATGATAACACAATTATCACATCCCCGAAAACAGATCGGAAGCTAATAGAACAAACTAGTTTCAAAAAAGTGTTTATTGCTAATCTCTTATCAAAATACAGTGAAACTAAGATCTGATTTTTTTTCTGCTTTCACTCAGCCCCGGAGACGACGGTATAAGGCGTCGACGGTGGCACGCAGCTAGGACCAACGAGCTGATCCCGGCTTTTTACAAGGGATTTTCGAGACTATTCCGGTTCTTGTTTGGGTAACGCATGCCTCTATTGCCAAGATTGACCACACTATGGGGTTTAGGTCAGTACTCTTAAGTGGCCACTGATGGAAGGTTATGAAGCCGGGAAACTTCTCCTACGACATTCCTGTACAATTTCTGTTCTGCGGTCAGATCTCCATCAATTTCTGATCTCCATCTTAACAATGACTGGTCCGAATCGCCAAAATGTCTTATTTCCTACGGCAGTATCTAACAGGCTTCAAAATTAACTTTGACTTCTTAGGTTACAAAAGTAATCGGTGTTCAAACTTCGGCGGCGATGCTTCCAAAAGTCATCACAGAAAGTTAGTGCCAAGTGCTATATTATTTCCATTTCTTTCAGCTCCAAATGAATCCTGCCGCAGCGCTTTGACTATCATCTTTCTTACCGTAAATATCTCCTCGTCGATAAAAAGAATCTCCGTGTCCATTTCTTTAGAGATGGCGGGCCAACCTTTCTCTTCTGATCAGCCTGCTCTATCGTAGAATCCCTTTCAGACCGTATCAAGGCCTGATTACGCAGATAATGTTCCACGATTTTGCGACACGACAGAAAACTTCTCGAGACATAAGTTTCTCTAGCCGTTTTGTGCGCAGAGCGATCTTTACTGCTACGCAGATCTTTGCCCTATCTCCTTAGAACTCCTCCCAAATGTAACCGTAGGCCTCTTATTATTTACCCCTCCCAACTGCAGTTACTCCCAACTTATGTCAAATATGTAAAGCTCCCACTATTTTTCAAATCTGTCAGAAATCCAGTATTACTAGAAAGGGAATAATGTAGTCTACGTTGTGAAATGGAAGAAGGCGAATGATATGTGATAAACTGAGTGAATTTGGTATAAGCGTCAGCGCGCGCTGTCATCATAGTTTTGGCCCACCCTATACTATTAGGCCGAGGTGGAGCCAATTGACGCACTATCGCACTTTTGGTAATAAAACAGATCAGCTCTGATCGGCTTGATACGAAGGATACCCGTTCATATCGACCGAGCCTTAAATTCCTCAGAGTTAGTTGGCCTCTTCAGACTCGTGTGGAAATGCATGCATATTGAACAGGATGCATATCAGGAAGGTAGGACTATATGCAGTATATGCACCCGAATACGATTGTAAATGGAAGTCGAGAGCGGGGCGCGTTCCATACACAGAATTAATCAGAGTCAGAAGACTGAGACCTCATACATCAACCCCACCTCAATGCTTTGAATGTTAAAGACTCGAAGAGAGAATAGCTCGTTACTTGACCCCGCTACCAGCCACGACAACAACCCGACCAACAGTTTTTCGGAAAGGGGAAGGTGGCCGGTCAACAAATATATGCAAGCAGATTAGTTGTATTACATAAAGGATATTTTTCTATTAATAGTATTCCGAAATCGAGAAAACAGTCACCGCATCAGAAGACACTGCAAGCTCCAGGCGCCTCGAAGACGGAAAATTTGCTGAGAACTCGGTTTCAATGCGAATATCGCAAGCATCCCTGTCTGAACATAGCAGAAGTAAAGAATGTTACTAAGTAATCAGTCTAAATGACTGATAGAACACTCACGGAGGTCACTAGATGACCGGTTTTCGTGAAACAAGGAAACTACGTGGGTCAGTGCACAAGCTTCTGCATTCGTAAGTATTGACGGTTCTTGAGAAAAGAGAGAACAAACAGTTCTGAACACGTTGACCTGAAATATCTCCGTCCAGCAAGGAGCTTTTGAAGCATCGGAAAAGGGTATCTAATTGAATGAGCCCACCTCCTGTTTGTCCTTGTAAGTTATTATATTGGCTGATCCTGAAGGGAATGGAAATTGCTCAAGATATCGCATTAATCTCAGTAAGAAGCCAGAAAAGTCCTCTGAAATAGAGAGATCAACACTTGCAAAGCGCTGCGTAGGTTTGTCAGAAGGCAGCCGCGAAAACAGAACAGTTTCTAAAATTGATTGACACACCGCAAGAATTGTTACCGATTGAGGGATAAGGGCCTGTCTGCCTGTCACGAAATTGGACACCTTAGGAAACACCTGGGTAGGTTGGATCAAGTTCATTATGGGTTGAGCATAGTGTAACAACAACAGAGCACAAACGAACCAAGGGGAGCGCCTTCCTCGAAGGGCGGGGTATGTGCCGGCGTTAGGCGATACCATGGGCAGCCATGACAGAACTTCCTACTTCTTAATTTGGTCTTATAGCAGCGCAGACGCCGGAAAAAATGGTCCAAAGTGAGGGATGGGTCAACAAATGAAATGATGGGGACTCATGGTGGTGGACGGAGCGTTCTCACAGTGCGCGGTACGTTCAACATGAGTACATAACTAGATTCAAGGCGTGAGGGCTAGAGCCAAGGATAGAGAAAAAATGGCTGTCAAAAACGTTCTAAAGTGCGGGAAAAGGCGATTTCAGAAGAAGTGTGGTCAAATGCCCGAAATGGGCTCGGTTGTACTGAGGTGGGCGGAGCTAAGATTGAAGATTCATGACTTTGTTCAAAAATGTTCTAGAGCGCGGGAAAAAAGTAGTTAGAAGTTGAAGGAGGAATGCGGCTAAATCTTCAAAGTGGGTTTACACTAGAGTGAGCGGGCTAGGATCAAAAATTTACTACTCCGCTCAACACCGTTTTGAAGCGCGGAAAATCGTTAGCCGCCGCTCAGAGAAGGGTGGTCAAATTATGATGGTGAACGAGAACTCTTCACGAGAACCCAAAGATGTTCGCAACTCTATTTATGGGTTTCATCATTAGTCTTTATCTATAAATTCACCAGTTGGGCTATGCACGAGTCATTAAAAGGAATGTTGAATTATCAACATGGGGTAGTTCTCTTTGGAACGCAGAACTGCTCAGAGCACCACGCTCCATATATTTCATTTGAGCAGAATTATCAGTGGTTGATCATAGCTCCGTCCACCTCGGTGCAGACTCTTTCCACTATAAAAACTCGACCATCCTTCTTCCAACTGCTCCTAACCATATTTTCCGCATTCTGAAGCTCCGAACCATTTTCTCCGCATTCTAACAAGTTTTTGAAGAGATGAATTATCGGTCCCAGCCCCGCTCTCCTGTGCCAGCTTCGCCCATTTCGACTTAACCACATATGTTCCAATACCTCTAACCACCTTTTTCCCGCGTCCTAGAACGTTCCTGAACAGAGCAATGGAATTTTGTTCTAAGCCCGCCCACTTTGGTGCCAACCCTGCCCACTTCGAGGACTTGGTCAAGCTTGTTCCATTACCTTTAACCACTTTTTTTCCGTACTCTAGAACGTTTCCGAACGAAGTTCACATTTATTTTTAAAGCTTTCTTCTCAAGGCACGCCTCGCCCACCGTGGGCGAGGCTTTGCTAAGCACTCATAAGGCCTTGCTCACTCTTTATTTTTTCTTGATCTCGACGCCTCGTTGAATCGAGGCATGAATCTCTGTGGAAAGTATCGCCCACTGCGATTACGCTCGCCCATTGCCGGCGAATTTCCTTTACTTTAAGTGTTGACCCATCCCTCACCTTTGCACATTTTTTACCAGCGTCTGGATTGTTATGAGACCGAATGAGAAAAGTTTGCCCATGACCCCACCCTGTTCCGGCACATGCTCCACCCCATGGGGGCGGAGCTCCGCTAGGCTCACATGTGCTCTGTTGCACTTACCCTACGCTCAACCCATTCCGAACTTGACCCTACTTCTCCAGGTGTTTCTTCAGGTTATGTAGAATTTTCGTACAAACAAACAAACAAACAAACGAATCAACAGACAGACAGACAGGCAGACGGACAGTCAGTCAGAGCGTTTTATATATGGTACGGATCATCATTTCTAGATGTAGAGAGTTGGTTCTATCTATCTGTCCACTTGTCGTCCCGAAATTCGGCGCTACCTGAAGAAGCGCTTGTAAAAGTCGGGTGCCGTAGCTTTCCATTAGATGGGGTCTGGAGCAAGATAACCGATACACTTATTAGATCAAGGTCAGTATCCCGCTCGCAAGCGGCGCACATGAACCGGAATGGGCAGTGCAATGAGATAAACTTCATGATCTCGTTTCAGAAAAGCCCACAATGGGAGATGGGCAAAGGTTAGGAATAGGTTAAGAAATCAAGAAGAGACTCAATCGCGGTGAGCGGAGCATCTTCGAACAGACTTCCTGAACACTAAGGAAGAAGCCACGTAAATTGTAAAAAAATCTCGCCACCACGAAATCCGGAGTGTGGCTTCACGATTATAGAGCGTCACCTCAACCACTATTCATTGTAGCCGCTAGAAGGACAGCGGCTACGTTGTTATGCTTTTTTCACACTTAAGGCACAGTTTACGGTAAAAACGGTTTCTGAGTTCTCCCCCTAGGAATACCCATTGGCCTACAAGGGTAACAGGAAGGACGCTATCGAGACCGAAAACTCAACAGGTGGGCATGGTGGGAGCCCCGCTACCGGATCACCCGGATACCCCGCCTCTCGAGCGATGTCACGTCAGACGAGGTTGAGGCAATACAGATTGCAATATTTTAGGACCCCGGCACAACCAGCTGGTCGCCGAGTAATGATGCGATGTTCTTCTCCTACTCTTTTAGTCTCCGTTATTCTTTTCGCTGCTGCGATCCCTAATTTAATTTTCTACCCCAAGAGGCTGGAAAATGTAGGCTTTTATTGCTGCTACTAGTGTTTGTGTTAACCTGCTTATAAGTGAATGAGTTTTAAGTACGTTTTGCTTCGTCATCTATCCGCACCGTGACCCACAGGTACGCAATGACCGTATTGTAGAGCTCGTCCAAACACCCCTTCTTCATTTTTCTGGTCTTCTCGTCCAGCCCCTTTTCAACGATTCTTTCTCGACTTTTTACACTCTGGAAGCGCCGACTCACACACTTTCCCAACTTTCATCGCCCTCTTTTCCCCCATATCTTCCATTTTTCGTCATAATCTGGATTACCAAGAATTATCGTGAACTGTGATTTGAAGCGCCAAAATAAACATCTTCGTTGTTCCATTCAGAAAGGCTACCGGCAAACTTGGAAACTATCAGGATGAGCAAATAATTACGCAATACCCACGGCATCTCCCTTTTGGCAATATTCGGAAACGACAACCTCTCTCGATTGAGAGAGTGAGAGACGGAGATGGGGAGAGCTAGCCGTTTTTAGTCTTACCTCGATTAGTTCGTGATTTTACGACGCCGTTATTTCCAATTCGTTGACAGTTCCACTTTACATCTTGACCATCAACTGTCCACGTAATAAATGGGAGAGACGTGAGTGAAAGAAGTCGACTCAGCCTGAACACACCACAAGTAAATTCAAATCTTGCGCGAGTCGGAAGGCATAAGTCGTAACACAATGCCGTTCACTTCTAGTTGAAAATTGATTCGAAAAAATTCAGTGAAAAAAAAACCTTGAAAGTAGACAGCTTTTCCAAATAGACCATACATCTACTTCCGTGACATAGCGATTGACAACCTGCAAAACAAAATTCATTATTAGTGGAAGATAGCTAATGTTTGATCGTGCATGACATTAGTGCCGGATGAATGAATGGTCGAATAAGATATCACAGAATCGGTGGAGGTATCAACCTAATGCTCAGACTACTATACATCTCGGGAATATTTTGGTGACATGAGTTCAGCAGTTAATCCTTAGGATTATGGACTCCAAGGGCTACTACCTAACTGAAACCGTACACATAACGCAGCGAGCGATGGGCTAGGAGGCATTGCCGAAGCGCGAAAGTCGATAACAAAATATCAGGCAAGTCTCGAAATTTCAGCGCCGTCTAAGTGATTGTTCATATGATCATTGCCTGGAAGTATTTGTTTGCAATGTTTGGAGAATTCGGACTGCTCTGCTTTCATCTACGACTTGAGAACTTTCACTAGAAAAATAGTTGAATTTGTTTACTATACTCAGATTAAAATTCCTGGGTAGAATATTGAAAATTTTTTAGTTAAATTGCCAATCTGCCTCTTAACTTTTTACTTCCTTGCTGTTGTTATTTTGTTACTCTTCGGTTTTTCATCCTTTACTCGGCCAATAACGATATAAAAAGCATAACGATCATGAAATTTACAACTAAATAAAAAAAAAGATTGATTCTCTTCATCTCAAATTCACATTCAGATCTCAAAAAAGAGGTTGATTTGCTAAAGAAGGCCTTGGATAAGGAAAATGGGTCTGCCTCCCTATATCGTCTAATGGTGCTTTTTTCTGATAATCGTGTAAATTGCTGTGAGGAATATGAACGAATAAGGTCAGCTGTTATTTCTGGTGTTGCCGAAAATGCTGGTCCTAGTATTGCTGTTCCTTTCTTCTGATGCTGATGCTATTAAGAAAATTTTATTGTTTCCTTCAATTCAATGTATACCAATCTCTTTCTTTCGCATAGGTAAGCCGAACCATACTCGTCCGCGTTTACTCAAAGTGGTTCTTTCCACCTCACCTTTCCAGAGGCAACTACTTTTTCGTGCATCCATGTTGAAACACTTTTCTATTAAGGGTACTTATATTAGGCCGTCGTTAACTAAGGCTGAACGTGATCGTTTACGGGCCTTAGGAGCTGCTAGGCCTAATGCCGTAAATCGCTCCTTCTGATGATAATTCCGTCAATGTTTCCTCTCCATCCGAAGATGTTCCGAGTAATGATATTGCTTCAGATGGTAATCAAACTTCGTTAAACAATTAAGGTTTCCTCGGTAAGCTGCTAATAATAAATTGTGCTGCATCTTGGCCAATATTAGGTCTTTACCAAAGAATGTTCTTTCTCTGAGCTTTGAGATGTCGCGTCAAGAATTTGATGTGGTTGCATTGACTGTGACTTGGTTGAAAAGGAAGCACAATTTGCAGTCTTTGCTAGGCTAGGCGATATTTTTTCGTTTTATGAGGAGATTAGGTGCGACAGGCCAAGAAAAAAGGGGGCGGTGTTATTTTTCTACTGAAGAGATCCTTATTTCCCGTTACTGTTTACGCCGAATCCGTCTCTGATGGGTGTGAGATAGTTTCATGTGATGTTTCGTCGCATGGTTGCAGTTGTCGAGTAATTTTGGTTTATAGAACGCCCAAATGCTCCGCAGAACATAATTTGCAATTGGTTAAATGTATCAGTGATCTTTCATCCAGTAAAAATCCATGCCTTCTAATGGGTGATTTCAACTACCCGGACATAAATTGGCATGATGCTCTATCTCCTTCTTCATCGTTGGCCAATGATTTCTTGCAAATGCTCAGTAATCATGGCTTCTCCCAATAAATTAACATATCTACTAGAGGAAAACATGCACTCGATTTAGTGTTTTGTAATGAGGAAGGGGTTACAAATAAAATTCTAGTTGCTTAACCTGTAAGCTCCAATGATCATGCCTCTATTCGCTTTGTTTTGGGGGGTCAAAGAACAGGCGTAAATTTGTTTACTCTCGAGACTTTAAGAACGCGGATGTTGCTGGGATGACTGCGTATTTGGATAGCGTTGATTGGTTAGGCGTTTTTCTTTGTTGTCTCTCGGTTAATGCAATGTATGAAGCTTCTCTATTCATATTAAAACATTGGCTGGATCTCTTCGTTCCTTTAAAGAGGGTCCCGGTCTCCTCTGAACACATTCCTGATTATTTAAGACATTGGTTTCGCCTTAAGCAAAAAGCTTACCCCATTCTCTGTGATCAATTATTTGCTAGCGATACAGACTCTATAATCGTTCAACATTCACTTACTTTAATCGGGCAATATGTCTGGTCAGACATACAGTACTTCACCGTTTTGCAGTCATTTTTCCGATGCCCATGCAGTTCACTGAATTCTCCATCGGTTTCTTCAAGGACTTTGGAAGTGCGTAAATTAGAAGCCGCTCTTTTCTGGAATAAAGCAGAAAATCACGTATGAATGATATTAATAATTAACGCTTCCGGTCGTTTCACTCACATGTTCCGTAGAAGGTTTCTTTTTTCGTGCAAAGTTTAGCCATTCGTAAGCACTCTCCTTCTCGTGATGAATAATGGAGCTCGTAGGAACTGAGTCACAAACAGAGGATGGCGACTTGTTCTTATCTAGAAAAATTAAAGAAGAGAAATAACAGACACAACAATAGCATATGATGAAGACGATTCCGATGTGGTGGCTCAAAAGGAATAAACGAGAAGGTCAACTTACCCTTATTGAGAGGATCTCTACTACTCAGCTGCATATTAGAAACGGAAGGGAAGTTGCCCTTCTCTACCGGTGACGGTCGCATTTCAAAGTTCACTTCGACACATTTACTGTCAATAGTTTCCGCCAAAGAATCAGCTGCGTCGGAGTCCTGTAATATTTTCCAGATGGTTTTGAGAATCGGCCTAAAAACAGGAACAGTATACAGTCTCAATTTGTGGTAATAGGGCCAACAAATTTCCGTGGGAACTGGACAATCTTCTGTTGAAACCCTTCTGAGCCACATGTGTTTGAATCATCAGGCAGTTCGACGAACTCGGCGACATGAAAGACTGAACTGACGGTAACCTAAAATGAGTTTCCTTATGAATAAAATATTTTTTCGAAAAAAAAGCTCTGCTCCGGAGCTATGGGTAGAACTACCTTGCCGCCGAAGTCTGAGCCCTATGAGGATTTTCGCAGCAGGAATTGGTTCGCACGAGACGCGGAGTTTTTGACATTCCAAGCATTCTACAGTCA